>VZTI01004580.1:764073-806105 GCA_013397865.1 Struthidea cinerea | reverse complement strand
TGAAATTTTCTACTTTCTGAAGAAAATGTGATTTTTTTTTCCCCCATAATGGAAATGAAACCATATACTTTAACCAGCTTGGGTTCAATTTACTGGTAGATCAAAGTGTATCTTTCTACCACACTAGGGAGAAACACAGGTGCTGTTGGGAATTTGATGCAAAATAATAGCCATGTCAAAAGAAACAGCAGCCCAACAGAAACATTTTGCAGCACTAGTTGCTTTCTTTTCCTGCAGCCTTCTAGAAACCCAAAACCAATAGGATTTCTTGGTGGTACTTCCCACACAACCTTTTGATACCTGCCTACCTCTTTCAAGCTCAAGTATCTTCAGGCCTCAGAAAATATCTTCTGGAAAACTACAGAGTCCTGCCCACATTGTTAGCTCCTAATGGATTCATTGGCTCAGAAGGAAGGAGAATCCTCCAACTTATTCACAAGAACTGTTTTTAGTGACCTAGTTAAACAAAAAGAAACAATGCTCTGAAGCACTGCTCCTTTGCTGGAACCTTTGATGACCCCATATTTTAACTCAGTTTTGTACAAAGAGTTATTAAATTATCTAAGAACCAGTGTCTGTAGTCTTTATAAATTTCCACAAGAGTCATTTTGATTTTGGGCTTCCCACTAATGTTTCTTTACATTATGAGATCATAGTTGCTGCAGGCTCTGTTTGCAATTTCTTAATATGCATAAAGATAGCAGGGTCCTTCTCATTTGGATAAATTAAAAAAATAAAAGAATGTTTCATACCATCGCTACGGTACTGAGATGGCTGCTCTAGGAGTGGCTTGAAGCTGGGGACAGTCTGCAGTACAGCCCCAAATAACTGTGTTGACTTTGTAAGCCTTAACCTGGTTGCTTTTTGCTTTTTAGGTGCTGTCTGGGATAATAGTTAGTCAAGAATAAAACTGTTGTCACCTGAGGTATAACAAAGAAACTGAAAAGAAGTAGTCAAAGTCTGGAAAACTTTGTGGAGTGGAGCTGGGGCCTTAATACAGCTGGGAGAGTAGGTGGATTAGTTTAACGGTGTCAGAAATTTAACACTGGAATTAAGGATGAAGGAGAATGGAGTTTTGGACTAGCTGGAAACTGCCTTGGTACATGAAGACATATTTTAAAAATTGAGAGCAGACTGAGGTTTGTGTGCTTGTGACAGCTTGTGAATCTGACTGCACGCCTGCTTTTCCTACACGGTGTAGATGAAGCCACGGTGTCTGCACGAGAGGTTATTCCAGGATAGCTATTCGGATACTCAGAAATACCTCCATGCATTTATTCTGTGCAGATCCAGCTTTGGAAGTACGTCTGCTTTAACTATATTTTTCAGGAATTTTTTTCACTGGAATGTGTTCTGCCTGCTCACTCAGGGCTGGCAGCGTTGCTTGTTTCTTTGCTCTGCCATATCGTGGTTCCAGCAGAAGGAAAAAGCTCTACAAAAGTTAGCAGTAACAAATCGCTCAGTAATGGAATGGCAAGTATGAGAGCCATTCCCTTTTGGTCTGTCAAGCACAGACCATGGATCACGCAGCTAAGAATTTGCTATTTTTATAAATATTTTGCAGTGTAGATCAGAGAATCACATGTTTGCCTGGTAAAATTAATGCCTTAATTAGAAAAGCATGCCCCATTGCTATTTTGGGTTAAATTGCAAGGAAACCTACAATAAAGATTTAAGTCTGATTCCTCCTTTCTGGGGCTAGCAGCAAAATAAATGCAGCCTAGACTGACAATATTGAGGAGTTACTGAGAGAAGTGGAGGTGGTAAAGGTGAATCTGTAAGATACAGAGAAGATAACCCAGGCTGAACACGATTTGTTGGCTAGTAGTGGGAGGACAGCTGTTGGACACTGCCTTTGGTTGTATTGGGGTGTTTTTAATAGAATGTAACATCAGATCAGTCTGCAAATCCACAAAATGCAAATTTAAAAATGCATTTTACTAAATAAAATATAACTATTGACAGGGACTGAAAATCCAGGGAAAAGTACAAAGTCATAACTCTTCCTAAATAGCTTTCACTTTTAAAGATTTAGGGATATCTTATCTTGTCCTTGAATTTCGGGGAAATAATTAATTCCCTTCCCCAAATCCCTTTCCTCTGGGTTTGCATGATAACTATAGTCCTTTCCTTCTTTACAGCCTCAATGTACCAGTTACCTTATAGACAGAAATAGCTGTTACAGTTCTGACCAGGCTGCCTTATAAATAGTCACTGCATCTTCAGTATTAGGCTTAAAATCCCTTTTTGTGGGTGAAGAGAAAAAAAAACCCTTATATGGAAAGAATGTATTGCTAGTGTTCTTGAAATCTGAGCAGTCTATAAAACCTTTCAAATTTCTTATTGAGGAGGCTGTGTTTGGCCAGTTCAAGAAGTGGAAAAGCCCATTACCCTAAACACCAGCTGAAAGCAAGGCTCCCTAGAGCAGTCTGGCTTAGAAGAGAAACTGCAGCTTTGCTGAAGCAGGGACAGGTTTGGGTGAGGTTCTCCAGCTGCCACCCATCTTTGCCTGCAAGGGTGCTTGTTCCAACTCTTTGCCCAGAAGCCATCCTTCTCCCCTCATTTCTATTTTGAGCTGGTTTCTTTCTTTCACTGTACTGCATTAAAAAAAACCCCTCAGCAATTATTGGTATTTTAAAAACCCCAAACCTTCAGTTAAAGTGGGAGCTCAGAGGAGCTGGTGGCCTCTGGTAGGAAGGTGGGGTGAAACAGTGGAAGGGGCTGGGGTTGACGACTCCCTGGCCTGGGCAGGTGCTTTTGATTTTGGTCTAACTGAACCTGATGGGTTTGACTGAATCAGGTTAGGGATCCGCCGGCTGAGCAGCTTGCAGGGAGTGGTTTGGAAGTGTGCCAGTGTTTCCCAGGGAGGTGGTGGTGAGAAGCTATTGCTGAGCTGGGGGACATAACCTTTTCACCCAGCTGATCTCCAGCCAGGGCAGGGGGTAACCAGATCCTTCAGCGGAAATAAAACGTCACAGATATCGATCATGGATAGCTGGGAATAGAGAGAGGGTGAGAAAACACAGATTTAGTATGAAAGGCTAAAATTTCAGCATAGTGAAAATTGAAAATGAGTGGGGATTTAACAGCACAAAGATTTTTGTACCAATATGTCTCTGGGAATGATTGAAAAAATATTATTTTTTTTAAGCCTCTCTAAACAAGCACTGGGCAGGCTTCCAGCCAAAATCCTCTTCTCTCTGCATTTTACTTCATTCAGCCCCTGGGTGCTCCTGCCCCACTCAGAGCCATTTGTCAGCCACCAGTGCTGCAGCCTCCTCAGCAGGGCATCATTTCCCTTTGTTAGGGGGTGTTTTGCTCCTTCCTTGGGAAGAGGCCACAGCACAGCAAGGGTTAAACAGCAGTCTCTGTCTTCTGCTCAGGTGGGCTGAGAGCAATGCACATCATCAAAATTGAAGTCAGAAACAAATCTGAAGAGCAAGGAGTGTGTTCAAATAGTTTCTTCTTTTAAGATGTTCACCCATTTTTCTAGGGCTGATTTATTGCTTTTCAACCCATTGAACCATGCTGAAACCTAAATCCAGCATGAATTTATGAGGACGGGAACATACTTGCTTCAGTTTTCAAGTTTTTAAACATCAGTACCTCAGTATTTTGTAATATAAATACACTATATAATATAGTATATCTATGTATAATGTAACTATATAACATAGCTTAAACATATTCTACTTTTTAGTTTGCTTTAAAATTATTTTTTAATTTTGTGTAAGAAAATTCCATACATATGTAAATGGAGATAATTGCTTCAAATTATTAAATTAGCTTTCAAGAGGTGAGCTTTTATTTATGCTTCATCATAATTACATTAAAGTGTCAACACGAACTAGTTTGAATTAAAAATCTTAGATCATTATTGAAGTAATATTTTTCATTTTTTTAGAGAAAGCTATAAGAGGTGATATATGTTCTCTCAACATGCAGCAAGAGGTGAGAAGTAAATTTCAGGTGTATTTATTAGATTTTTAAAAAAATATTATTTCCTATTTTGATTGCAAATGTTCTTCATGTTACCTGGAAAAGCCACATAATGAGAATTGCACTAAAAGGAAGATGCTGTCCCATTAATGTTTGCAAAATATTTCATGGTATTCTTGAACAACTTTGACAGTTATATTGATGATGTAAAACACACATTTAAATGCATTTCCATTAAACACAAGTAGAGTCATAGTTTGAGTCGTCTGTAATTTACCACTTCTAATTAATAAAGCTGGGAAACTTTCTCTGCTTCTTGACCAACCTTTGCAGCAGTGGGGGTCTCCTGTTATGTTTACGACAGAGGTAAGAGGTTGTGACTGCCAGGAAAATGTACAACTAAACCGTATTTTTCAGCTCCTGATAAAGTGCGTGTTCGATGGGTATATGAAGAGTCAGGGGAACCAGCTCTGTCTGGCACAGCGAGCGGCACGTGTTGGCTTTACCAGCCCGGCCAATTAGATGCATTTAGGGCACACCTGCCCTGCTTCTGCCATCGGAGCCAGTGCCTGTCTGGGGCTGTCACCGGCCAGAAATCTGGGCACCCGGCAGCCCCAGTCTCACTGCTCACCCAGTGCAGGGCCCTTTGTCTGCACTGAATATGTCAGCAGAGCTGAGCTGGGGATAAATTAGTGCTTCTGCTCTGACAAATCGTTAAAAGCATTTCACTCGCGCACGTACAGTCACGTGTGCTTTAGAGAACTGTGCTGACAGTTTTGGGTTTAGCAGTTGATGAATTAAGGGGCAAGAAATAAAGAGTCCCTGTTCACAGCCCCTAGGATGCCCTGCTAGCATGCTTTTTCCAGTATTACACTCTGGTGTAGTAACTACTCTTATGGCAGTTATTTTTATTTGTAAGGTATCTAAAGTGTGAGGTATTTTAGGACCACAAAATAATATTAGCTAAACCTTAGCAAGTTGAACTTCTGATACATTATCTTACTTTTATTTTCCCCTGAACTCAATTCTGCAGTGTTATCTCAGCAGTCCAACACCTGAGTCAGGCTCCTCTGGTTTTTTTTTTTTTTGAAGTGGTGCCTTTCTGATACTGTGACAAGCAATCTGTGGAAAATGTGGAACTGATAAAATGAAAAGAGATTGTTTACAGGTACACCTGCTTCATCCTTGCTGTTTTATCAGAACAAACAAAATTTCTTTGTGAGCTTGAGCAAGAACGTATGTTTTTTAGATCCTGAAAAATAGATGTAAAAAAGGAGGTCTTGCTGAAATAAGTTCACATCACCACAAGAGAAATGGGATATGTACTATACTGTTATACAGGTCTTCGTTAGCAGCAACTGTTAATTACTCCCTCAGAGCCAAGGAGCCTGATGAAGACCTTTGGATTTGGCACCTTGCTAATAAGAATGGCAAAACACACGTCTGTATTCCATGGTTTGGTTCCAAATTTCCTGTCCTGGTCTGTTGCCTGGATAGCTTCCCAAATCTTCCTTTTCCAGCCAAATTTAGGAAAAAATAATTAACAAGTGAAGTTTCACATAATCTAAATTTTCAAGTGTTCAGATGTTTCCAATCCATCTGCTAATCCAGGTCCTTTTACAGAAGTAGTGTGAACAGTTTAAGGAAAATTGTCCTTAGCTTGTACCTTCTGGAGGTAACTGTCTCAAGGCTGAGCCACACAGATAGGCCACATATTTTTTCACCACTTCTGTGCAAAGATAGCCCAGATAAAAAAGCCCTGAAACGGTTTGGATTAGCTCAGCTCCCTGTGTACAGGAGATGAATAGCAATTAAAGGACCCATTTATAGATTCGGATTGCAATTAAAACCACACTTGTCTATGACTATGTAGCTGTGTCTTAAAAACCAACTAGCACAGCTTATCTTACGTAGCTGAGCCCTTAGATGCTTTGGTGGTGATGTGGTTTTCTGGATCTGGTAGAGACACTAGTGTTGCAGCTGGGCATTGGAAAAGCTGTCATTTCATGTCAAGTTGTGTCCCATCCACGTTCATCCACTGCTGCCTGCTGAGTCCTCACATTTCTAAGGACATCTTGGACAAAAATTATAACTTGTGACCTTCTGCTTGGGGCAGTGGAAGTTACAATCTACTCCATAGTACTTGTGTCTATAGAGCATGACAGGCTCGTACAGAGCTGACAAAACACTGTCCCTGATGATGCACTGATGCTCATGTGCCATTGGAGGTGGTTTCTTCCAGCCCCATATCTTACCGCGTGACTTCCCGCCACAAACATCCTTTGTTTACCAGGCAAGCAGCTCCCAGGGTTCCAAACCTCGTTGACTTCTTGTTTTCATTTTATCTGCTGCATTGTACTTCTGAATCTCTCCTGGGACTGATATGAGTTGTCACAGCAAAGGCTGCCTTATTTTTGATTCTCTGTTGTATAAATGTCAGGGAGGAGAACCCTTACTGGAGAACCCTGTGCCTGCTGGAGAATTTAGCAGGGATCTGCATCAGGGGCCTGCTGCGAGCTGGAGTGGCTGGCCCGGGGCAGGACCTGGCAAAGGAACACTGCCAGACATGGCTACTTTTAGGCTGACACATATTGTTTTACCCAAGACACCACAGGAAGATAATTTCTATGGCTCTTTTTTTTTTAATTTCCTTTAGCTGATTTATTCTAGAAATTTGATCCATTCAAAAGAAAAAATAAAAAAAACCCCAAAAATAATTCCTTTGAAGCTAACCAGTGGTATTCAAGTTTTAACAAAAAATAAGTGCTTGGTGGACTGTTGACACCAAATAATTTATTCATTGAATATAGTGCTTTCATGTTTCCTAGTTGCCAGTAAACAGATGATGGCAATAAAATCCAGAAATGTGTATGTTGCTCATATGCAAATCAGTAGAAGAGTATTTTGCGTGGATAAACAACTTGAATATTAATCTGACAATTATAGTGCAAGTCTGTATGTATGTTTTATAGCCTCAATTATTGTGATTTGTATTACAGAGACAGGTACCTCACATTATTTTCATGAAGGGATAAGTGTTAGTTTTAGAAGAACCAATCAAACTTAGTTGCTAGAAAAATATGCTGAAAAAACAGCAATTGCTAAAAAAACATTCACATGCCAAGATTGCTTTTTGAACTAAGTCTAAAAAAATGTGCATCATTTAAGTTTTAAGTGATTTGGGGTATTAAATGCTTAGCTTCTATCAAAGTTACTTCAGCACCTGGTATAACTGCAGTGTTTAACACTGCTGTTAACCACCAGAGAAGTGTATTGTTACTGGTGGTGTGGTTGATGGGGCTTCTATCACTGAGACTTTTTTAAGAACTGTTGGAATAAAAGCCTGTGGGGAATGATTTAAATATGGATGATCTTGCCTTAGCACAGAAGGATGGACTTTGGAGGTCTCTGTTTTCTGGGAGTCCCTCTGCAGGCAGTAGATTTGTATACAGTGGGTCAAGTGATGGACAGCCTGGAAGTGATGGTCCAAGCAAACCATGTTGAAATTATTAGTAGCTAAATCAGCCTGGAGGGTCCAGTTTGGCATAGGATCTGCAGGATGACTGCAGATTACTCAGCCAGAACAAAAGCTGGGCCCCACTCCAGGGAGTTCAGTCTTATTCTTAGACCCTTTGCAAAGCTCTTGATGAACAATTCATTCCTTAAAAAAAAAAAAATCTATTTGACCAGTAAAATAGGAATAGGATGGGTTTTGCACGAAAAGTAGTAACTAATTTTACATGACTCTCTGAAGGCAAACAGCTATCAAATAAATGACTACTGCTCTTTTAATAACTATTTTTCTTATGGTGCTGTTATGTACATTTAATACCAATCTATTATGCTATGAAATATGCATATGGAACTAAATATGTTGACCAGGATTTCTCAAAAGAGCAATTTTCTACAGAGCACTTCAAAAATCCAGGCTGAAATCATTTTGCTGCTCCTGGCTTGGAAGAAGGTACAGACGCTTTATTTCATAGAAGATTAATGTGTAGTCAGAAGGAAGAGAGTGCTTATATTTGGATCATTCTTCACAAGCAAAAGGCTGAGTTTGTTTCACAGTGATTGCCTTTGTTTGATAAATAGTTTGTGGTTGAAATGGAATATGTAAACATTTAGGGACATAAATAACTCAGTCATGGTAATGACTTGTAGACAGTGATATATCAATGCCATTATGGAAATTTGTGTTCAGCATCATAAACAAAAGCTAAACCATGAAAATGGGAGGATGTTTCTGTATAAGGATTCCAGGAAGCAAAAGTTTTTTCTGTGTATGCTGCAGATTAGCCCAGATTTTCCAAAGTGAGGTATAATGAACAAAACTGGTTCTGCAAATATGTGCAGTCAGTCTGTCCAGACCTGGCCTGAGGCTGCTCTGAGTATTGCTGCAAGAGTACAGAATAGGGATAAGTCTTTAATATATAAGTAATATCAGACTGGCAAAGAACTGCCCCAGGGAAAGACAGCAATAGGTGGTGTCAGCTTAGTGGAAAGAGGTCCCTTGAGCATCTCGTGCTTTGAATTGACTGGGGCTAGCTTTGTGCAGGTGAAGGAAAACTATGGACAAAACTAGTGCAGAGATGGACTCAGGTATCTGCCAAAGAATGGGGCTGCTCTCAGGCTGGGGAGGTGGGAAGGAACCGGAACTCCTTTGTGAAGAACGTGCTGCCAGCTAGAGATGACACTGGTGACCCTGCCTTTTCACATCTGTTGACTTCTGGTCCTTGATTTTGTAATAATTTCAGCATGGGTTGTGTTTATTTGTTTATGTTGTGGGTGAAAATTTATGTAATATCTTTAAACCTGTGTTACCATCTGGAAGTGGGGATGAGAGCCAAAAACCACAGCCAGCTCTCTTAAAAACTCCACCCAGGGCTTTTCAAATCACATCAAGACTTACTGATTTATGGGATACGAAATTGCTGAATATTGTGAAGCACATGGAGCCTGAGGAATGATGAACTTTAGAGGAGATTTTATAAGTTCTCCAGGGACTCTGAAAATAAAATGGCCCCTCTACCCTGTTCAGCTATGGCATGCACTGGATTCAGACAAGTATTGCTGACTGACTGTGACTTCCAAAGATTATTGTTATGCTTGGGATGTACTTTCACATTTCCAAGAGCCGCTGAGGGCTCTTTTTCTTGTCAACAAAACTCCTCCACTTCTCAATCAAAAATTAACAGGGAACAGTACTGACAATAAACATCCTCCTGAAGAAAGAATTTCCCCCTTCTTGTCTGAGAATGCTTTTGTCAGAGTATATGAAGCATCTCAAGAAAAAATCACAACTTTTTTATTAAAAAGCTAAAAGACAGTAGGAAGAAAGAATCATTTATTTCAGCTTCTCTTAAAAATAATGTCTGCATTGTCCACCAGATAGTGTATACGTTGTTTGGAGCATCCAAAAGCCAAAGAAAAGATAAAGAATATATTTTAGAATAGTGTATTGCTAGAATAACACTGCCTGAAATGAGTCACTGTGGTGGCTTTTGACATACCGGAGCTCAAGCAGTTTAGGTAGAAGACTAGATCTCTTCAGGTTCATAGGTCTATTTTTGTGTGAAGCAAAGGAATATATCTTTACTTTTCTGTAAGAGTAATTTTTAACTTCAGTCGATAGCTAATTTATTTATTTGTCATGTTATCTTTTCTCTCCAGTGAAAGCAGTGTGTGTTCACCTTCCAAATACAGCCACGTGCTGAAGGAGGCTCTGGAGGATATATGTATACAGCATTCTTCAGGAACTTCTGGTCTTTTTCTTCATGTGCCTTTTATTTTGTTCTCCTCCGAAGTAATGAGCAGCTTTGAGTTCAAACAGCCAATTTCGTTTGCTCTCCCTGCCTACACTGTTTGCACAAAACTTTTCTTTTTTTCCCACACTTGTGATAACCTTAACCCTGCATGAGCATAGGGAACTGTGACAAAGCTGTTTCAAAGAAAAATTAATTAAAACCCTAGCTAAAAAATTCTGACTAATGTTTGTTTATTGCACATTTCCTCTCTGCAAGGGAGCAGAAAGATGGTGTCAGCCAGAGAAAGCACACCATGGGGATGGGGACTGGGATGTGGCATGTCTCGGTGGAAATATAGGTTACGCAAAAATTTACCATCCTTCTCTCCCCTGTCAAACGGCAGCCTCTGTTTTCTTCTAGAATTCCTGCCAAAGCCTGTGCAGCAGCATAGCCTGAGTTATGTGAACACGAATGTGAACAGTCATGACGGAGATGGGAGGGCAAAGTCACAGTACTCCTACCATGGCTGGGGTTCCACACCTCGGGGTTTAGAGGCAACTGATTCTCAGCCAGCTACAAAATCAAACGTAAACCCCTAAGTGGTCCTGAGATTAGCTCAGCTGGTTTGAGCATGAAGGTAATGGGTCACAATGTATGAAGGTCATGCCAAGGTCATGGCCTTAATCCCCGTACAGGCCAATTGTTTAAGAGTTGGACTTGATGATCCTCGTGAGTCCCATCCAACTCAGAATATTCTATGATTCTGTGAATTTTTAATGCCTGCACCTGAATCAGGCTTGACAGCATTTAAATGCAATTTTATTTATATTAATAAATGTGATTTTTTCATTAACCATATTTATATTTCCATATTAATTGAGTATATAAAAATTTTCAATGTGGCAATCCTTAAAAGACCTCGCAGAAGAGGGCAATTTATTTTTATTATACAGCTGGACAGTCAAAGCCAAGAGGCTGCTTGTCCCAGGTGACAGAGGATGCCTGTGTGGTCTGTAACAGCCAGCAAGGAGTAAGCTTGTTGAACCATCTGGATGCAAGGCAGCTCAGATTAGAAATGCTATATTATCCAGGAGGATTTTGCCTTTCAGCAAGAGAAAGCCTTTTCAGCACAACGCCAGGCTGGCATCTTCAGCTGAGTTAGAGCATGAGCTGTGTTTGCGTGCAGGACCGTTCTGTTGTGATAGTTAAACTTTTCTGTGCCCAGACTCTGAAAATCTGTGCAATCCCAGGCTCCTCCAGACCCCAGTTGTGGAATTAACCTTAACCACCTTGAGAAGCTGTGCCTGCATCTTCATAACCCACTGTCTGTGTCTCCTCTGGTCGAAAATTCAGGTAGTGCAGAGCTGGGGCAGTCTCGTTGTGTGCACTGCAAACACAAGGAAGCCCAGCCTCACCAGGGGACTCTCAGAGCTGCTCTGCTGGATAGACAAGGCCCAGATGCTGAACCTCTTGTCACAACACACAGCTCGGAGAGGGAGACAGAAATCTACATTTTGCAGATTATTTTTCAGGAGTGAGAGGTGACACATTCTGAGCAAAGAAAGCCATCATTTTCTAGGGTAACTCCCTTTTGGTTTCGAAGGAGAATGAGGCTTAACACTCATTACAGCAAAGCCTTAGGAAGGAAGGGAGGGACTGCAATAGAAGAAAAGTGGTGAGGAGAAAACAAAGAGAAGCCTACCAGTCCTCAGCTAAATATTTAACTATAAGCTCCAACATCTACCAAGAGATGAAATGCAGCAGATCACTGCACAGAAGAATTCTGCTAAATGAAATGATACAGTGCAGCAGTCAAAACAGACATAGGGTGAGAGCTGAGCAGAACTGAAAGTGATTTTCCCCTGTGTTTGCTGCCCATGATGGAGATTATTGCTGCATGTAACCACACGTGGGCAACTGAGCAACAAGGGCCACATCTCCTGTGGAACTACAGAGCGCAAGGGACACCGAGTAATTTTGAAAACTGTCTGTCTTGTCCAGCAGCGGTCTCTGCCAAAGGGACATTCTCCTCCAGGATGAAGAACAGACCTTCACTCATTGTCCAGGGAAGTGGCAAAGAGCCCAGCAGGGAGTTAATATCACTGTCCCTGCTTTTGGAGCAGTCCCATCTATCAGCTTCAAGCTTGTTCTTAGTCAAAAAACTCCATGTCCATTCACAGGAAGGTCCAATACAAATACTCTAGATGGATGTTCCCCTGCTTTTACTCTTTATCCTCTTGAGTACAGGGGTTTATTTCTGGGGTTAACGACAACTGATGGTGAGATTTCAACACATGCAAAGGCAGCAGCTAGTGCTGATTTAGGTGGTGAGGGTTCTGACAGCTGTGCGACCACAGCAGCACGGCTGTGAGGATGCTGTCCAAAGCAGGAGGTGATTTTGAAGAAGCCTATTCTATTAATGTTTTCTTTCAACTGGCATCTATCTACCCTTGGTATATCTAGAAATGCTATGTTGTTACACAGACTTTCTCTGTTTCCCTTTGCTGCTTTGCATTTTTCAGACCTAAAACAACCAGCCATTTTCTAAAAGTAATCGGAGCACCAGAAGCAAAGACATGAGTTGTGCAGGGAAGGGAGGATGAGGAACAGTACCGAAAAGCATCTGAAATTTTTCTCCATAGGATAATCACAGGTTTTAAAGATTCCTTGTTCCCAAGAATGACAACCTCTGTATAAAAATGTTGTCATTCATGCTTTTCTTTTTCTGAAAATGTCATGAAATTTAGTTACATCCCATTTGCTCTAATCATTTATATGGTGAAAACAACTGTTGTGTCTCACCTGTCAAGACAAGATGCTTGATATTGCTTTCTTTAGCCCACAGGGAGTTTGGGTTTTTTTCCCCTTTGCCCTTGCTGCAGAGATTTGACCATATTCCTGATGGATTTAAGCCGGCAGGTGTGTGGTTTTGTTGTTCAATTCACACTCTGGTATTTATAGTTTCTGTTAGATTAATAATGAATCTTTGAAGAAGCCCATCTGTCAAGCTGCACAGCCACAACTTTGAAGACTTTAATTTCTCTTGAATTGCAGTATTCTCAGCTGCACAATGAAAGTCATCTTTTGATCAATCCACATCATTATAACTTCTCTGCCAAGCTTATTGTACTTACAAATGTTCTAATTTGTATGCTTGTGGTGCTTAGGACCTGCATTACAGAGTAACCAGTGTGGAAGCATCTCAGACTCACATTCAAGTTAAAAACAGGTGAAAGAAGATGGGTGAAAGTCTCCTCTGGTGCTTAGGCTATTGCCTCAGGCAGCTGGTGTCGCTGCTGTACCGGGGACGGCAAGAAACGACATAGGCTCGATCCAGGAAGAAGTTGAATTATTTATTAATTTACAGACTCGTTTATATATCTTAGTTTGCTTGAATGGCATAAGGTTATTGGTCCCTGAGCACCCACCCCCCAGAACAATTGGGTAAACCCTACAACACCCATTTCAAAATATTTCTCCAGCCAGTATCACAACAACACTGCATAACAATCTTGCACCTGCGAGATAAAGGGATTGGTTTACAAAAACCTCTAACTGTTTATGCCAGCATCCATGTGAAAGCATGGACTTTCCATGGACACTGGCAGAAAACTGGAAAATCTCCCTGCAACCAAGCCTTCAGCATCCACAAGCTGGCAGGAGTGGTGCTTGATAAACTTTTGCTACGTCTGAGGAAAATGTGACATGAAAATTTCACGGAGATGTGAAAACACATCAACATAAAAACTTACAGAATTGCTGAGGCTGGAAGGGTGAGGATGCATTGCTGGCTCATGGTCAACTTGGTGCCCACCGGCCCCTCCGCTCGGACCCTTTTTTGCAGATCTTTTTCCTCTGGCCAGCCTCCAGCCCTCTTTGGTGCATGGGGTTATTTCTCCCCAGGTAGAGAATTTTTTATTTCTCTTTATTAAATGTCATGAGATTTCTTTTGGCACGTATCTTCAGTCCCTTGAGGTTCCTTTGAATGGCAGCACAAACCAAATCACTTGGACCCACGTTCCCATCAGGCTCGTACCCCACAGGACTCTGACAAGCGGGTCCCTGAATGGGTCAAAATGAGGGCCAGCTGCTAGTCTTTCTTCTAGATAAACAGCATCTTTGTTGCATGAGAAGTTTAGATTCAGCACTAGTTAGAAGTTCCCAAAAGGCCACACAGCCACTCCAGGCAATATCAATCACAACTCTCCTGACAGAGATCTCAATAAAGGAATTTTGTTACTGTTGTCATTGGATCTTCTTCTACAGTCATGACTGGTTTTTACTGTCTCTTTTCAAGCAACTGCCAAATAATTCAATGTGTGAAGAACTTCTGACTCATGAGGTGAAGTCTGACTTCGGGCCAGGAGAAGAAACTGGGGAAAGTCTTATGTGGGAGTTTGTGCTTCCTTTCCTGGAGGAAATTTTGGGTTATTTGCACTATGTTGTAAAAGTGGAATCACAAAACAGGAAAATGGGCTTAGTTAGCATTCACATTGCTAGTGGTTTTGGTTTAAAATATTTATTACTTACTTATTTCTTTATTTTTTGTGAGATAAGAATTAAGAGAAAGCAAAGCAGACACAAAACTTAAACAGTTGCGATACAAAGAAAGAGTTTTATTACTAATAGAACTAAAAGTAGAAAAAAATAACAAGAAATTAAAGCAAACTTCTCCCCTCTTCCAGCACTTTTTCTTTTTACTTAATTTGCACAAAGGATAACAGAACATGGGGTTTTAGTCGGTATTGCAGTTTTTGAAAAGTCTCTTTCTTATGCTTAAGGGAAAAAGGGTTTTCTTCTGCTTCACGTGGTTCTCAAACTGCCACCAACAGCAGACCCGCCCGGAAAGAAAAAAACTGCTGTAGTGTAAAACATCTTTTTTTTATGAAAATTTCACAGTGCTATCACACTGCTAAACATAAGCCATCACATGGGGTTATTACTCTTTTTAAGNACATGAATTCTTCGTCCCCCCATGTACTTAAATGGATTAAAGAGACAAACAGTTTGTGGTATTACAGTTTCTTACCACGGCATGCAAGAAGTTTTTTAAACTACGCGCGATAAACGCGGCACCGCCCCTTTTCTCCCGTCGCCATTTCAGCTCTGTCTCACATGACTCACTTTCTCTTTCTCTCGGACTCTGAAGCTGTCATGTTGAAAAGTGTTCTTGTTCAGGTTTTATGGTGGGGAAAGCCTCGCTCCCTTTGTGCTGCTGGCTGCAGGGTGTTTTTTTCAGTTCAGTGCAAAGTGTGCTGGCTGCAGACAGGAGGCTGTGCCAGCTCCTGCTGGCTCTGCCGGCTCCGCGTGGAGAGGAGAGGGCCCCGCCGGTCCCAAGAAGCCGCGCTGGATGGGTT
The DNA here is from genome assembly GCA_013397865.1 of Struthidea cinerea. Lineage (NCBI taxonomy): Eukaryota > Metazoa > Chordata > Aves > Passeriformes > Corcoracidae > Struthidea > Struthidea cinerea. Next base: position 791,065 of record VZTI01004580.1, on the reverse strand, counting down.
TAGCTGTGTGGCAGTCCCTGGCTGGCTTCAGTGCCTGCGGCTCTGGGATAGTTCCCCCTCCCAGCGACCCAGGGTCTGTGCCGCAGTGTTGGGGGGGATGAAGGGGCAGGGGCCTGGCCTGGCGGAGCCTGGAGGCTCTGAGGCCCCCCCACCTCCCGGTCGGCGAGCTGGAACGAAAAGGAAATTCCTGCCTTTCCACGTGGTTTAAATATGTAAATTTAGAGAAGCGTCATTGGTCTAAAAGGTTGCCTGTCAATCCAGGGTCAACCCACTACACTAGGCAGAAGTAAAGAGAAGGAAAAAATTTACTTGAGCACTTAGAGTAAGTCCATACATTTCCACATGACGTTTGTTTTTTATATTTTCCTAAATAAACTAGAAGAAGAATAAGCCCCAAGTAAATGAGATGGAAACATTTTGGTGTAGTCTCCATTAGCTGTCTTAGTTGATGAGCAAGGTATTTGTAGTTGTTTTGCTAAAAAAGAAAATAATTTGTTTTAACTTTTTTGTTGTTTTTTGTTTGGTTTTATTTACATAGCAATCTCAGAAATCAATTATTTCTAAGCTTCTCACTTTTCTTCAAAAGCTGGGGATGGCTGAAAAGAGAATCAGATATTTATGAAAATATCACAGTGATTATTTTGTTTTAATTGGAAATATTAAAAAGCTCATGCGATATAGTTCTAACTCACTTTAGGAGGGCTTAAATTTTATTGTGATGAGCGCTATGAAAATCCAGGATTTGGAAGGACAAAAGAAATATGGATTTTCACAGATAAAACTTGTTATATTTCTAGTACAACTGAAGAGGACATGCAAGATGTGTGTTAGCTGCTGAGTGTGATGATTTTGCTAAAGAAAACTGGCAAGTGAAGCATAGGAGCGACAGCACCAGAACTGGAAAAGAGATTATTTCTCTGCTGTGCTCTGTGCCTGTACAGAAGTGCTGGATTTCACTTTCAGACCATTTATTGTATTTTACAGTCTATTTTTTACTGAATATTCTTTTGCTACATTTGGGAGACTGACAGACTGACTGAAGTCCATGTCGCCATAACATTTTCTGAAAAGTAATCTCTGCGTTTCTTTTCTTCTGTTACTTATGTTTGTATCGTCAGTGATTCATCTCCTTTGTTTAAATAGTTTAAGTCAACCCAGCTTTGCCGAGCCGTTTATTTAGGGAGTTCTGCTTTATCAAATGAATTAAGCATGGGTCGGCAGGTGATCCTTTTCACTGGTGTGAATTAGGGAAATCCTGCAAATCCCTCAGATTTCATCTCTGCCAAGTTAAATGCTAGCATCTTTCTTTCTTATTATTTCAAAATTCCTTTTCAAACAGCTCATTTGAAAAATAATTTGAAATGTAGGATTTCTCTATGTGCACATGAAAGGTGTAATCTGCCCAGACAATACCCACATAAAAAGTTACACAAGGTTATATAAGTTTCTGTAATTGTATTTTTTATAAAAGTTCATCCAAAATACTCCAGAAACACAAAGTAACTTTGCATACTTTTATTGTATTTTTTATTCTTTATAAGCGCTTTCCAAATGATACTTCTGCAAGTCTTTCCCCAATAGTCATGTACATCAATACATATATTTTTATCTTTCTAACCCTTTCAAATACTGTCTTTTCTCTCCCTTATGTTCTCATTCACCTTTTGATATATAAGCTGACTTCCACAAACATGTGGATGCACATACACTGCTGACAATCTACCAGCCCAGCACTTTTCTTATTCTGATACTAGTAATCTTATTGTTATGTTGTGGTATTCTCCTTTCCTTATTTTCTATCCTATCTGTTGCAGTTATTTTCCCTTATCTACCAAGTATGAGGTATTTCTATTTGGCTTATCTTTTATTAACTTGAATTACCTGTTGTACTCTGTATCCTGGTGGGAGGGCAGGGATTGGATATTTGATTGCTGAGATTCCCTGACTTTTGCTCTAAGAGAAGAGAAACAGAGAAACCAGTACGGGACCCAGTAACCAGAGCCTTAAATCAGCTCTTTAGACAGATGGGTCAAATTCTTGTTAAAGAACGTCTGGCCAGGAACTCAACCCGCCAGGGACTTAGTTACCGCCCAGGCTGAAAAATGAAGGTTTTGGGAGTCTCTGTGCCTCACACCGCAGAGCACTTGGCCCTGGTATTGATGTATTGATGTATTGATATATTGATATTGTATATGCATTGATGTACAGATAACTTTGTGAGGAGTGATGGAAAATGGAAAGCCTGGGGCTCTCAGAACACTGTCCGTTGCACATATGCAGGTATGAGCTCTGGGGCTCAAGGTCCAAATGCTGCAGGAAGGAGAGATCAGCAGGTGCTGATACACCCTCCAGTCTCTGGTCTGGACAAGTCCTGCAAGGTAAGCAAAGAGTCTTCATCCTGTTATTTATTGCTCTCAGAGATGCAATGGTTCTTCTAGAAGTATTTTAAATATCTTTAGGATATAATTTGCCTGGTTGCATTGCTTAGTTTAGACAACAAAAAAAGAAAATTGTAAAATATCTGCTGAGAACAAGCTGTCTCTAAGTGTCACAACAGAAACGCAGTGATGTGCTTTAGCAGAGCTTGTACTATAATCTCACCTCAAAGAGAAACTTGAAGGCCAACCTTACAGTTTTCTCAAGATCATGGAAAATACAAGTTAAAAACAGATGGGGTCATTTTCAGAAAAGATCTGCTTCTCTGGGCTGTTTTTAGCCATAGTTCTCACTTCCATGGAATGGTGTTCTTTATAAAACGGCCTGCCCTCAGCAATATAGGGCATGTATGTGTTGAGGCTATGATCTGATCCACCAGTATCTCTCTGATAGCCAGTGAGAACTGCCCTGGCTCTTTGGTGTGGGTTGTCATCTGATGAGAGACCAACTTGGATCTCTGCTCTGAATTTTCACAGGTGTTTAAGAGAACGGGGACATCAATGCTCATAATCAACATGAAGTTCTCCTAAAACATAAAACTAAGTCTCAGATGCAAAAGTTGTGCTCCTCTGCTACGATAATTTAAGGGTTTCTTTTGGAGGGCTATTCTTGTATGGATATTAAATATTTCTATGTATAGTTTTGCTATCAGCCGTTCAGCCTTTTTTTGTTCCAGAAAATAGCATCTCAGGTCTGAGGACTGAATGGATGGATAGACTGAAACGATTTAATTAAACCTCTTTCAGATGTTGGTGTTTGAAACTCTGCAGCATTCTGCAACTAAACCATTAATATTATAATGTTTATAATTGATTGAGCATCAAAAGTGTTTTTGGTAACATAAAAGGACCAAAGCCATGTGGTTTATGTACCTGAAAGTTTGTAATTGGATCCAGCCAGACACAGAGTACACCTGTGACTACTAAAAAAGCAAAACAAAGAGCAACGGCCAGGTCTTAGGATGGCAGAAGTCAGTGCAATTTCATAAAGCCATCAATTACAATCTTTCCCTGAGAACCTGGCTCATTTTTACCTTCAGTCGATGTCAAGGCTGATAGCAAAACAGAAGGAACTTTCTGCCTTGCTAACTTTTCTTTTCAACTGACTGAAGTTTTCTTATTGTCAGGCAATTTTTTTTTGTAAAATCGTCCAAAATTCAGCAAATGTGAAATTCATTTAAGCTCCACCACCTTCATTAGCAAAAGGCAAAGATCAAATTGATAGTGATGAAGGATTGAATCTAGGCAACCACTCTGAAAATGTAATTTGGAAAGTAGACAATCTTTTGCAATGCATTGTGCTTTATTTCTCTTGTATAAATTTAATCAATAAGATGAAATCATTAGTTGTATATTTTTTGCCAGCTTCCTTTAGTTCCCTTTTAATAGCATTTAAGGAACTACTCTTTCAAGAACAGTTTTCCTCCTACTTAGTAAAATTTGTTTTAAACCTTAACTTGTGCTGGGATAGACCTGTTTGCAGTGAAACTTAACGCCACCACCCCGTGAAAAAGGCTGTAACCTGGGTGTTTGCTAACACACCGAATCACCGCGTTCAGGAGAGTTAGCTGAAAGCCTTCAATTAACATAACAACGTACAGATGGCCTTTAGTAAAGAGCAATGAAAGGGTTTGTGGTTCAAAAGCAATTTATGCCTGAAACTGTTGTCCTTGGCAACACACCTACACACTTTGTCTGTGGAATGTGCTACTGTTTTGTCTGCCGGAAGGAAAAAAAAGGAATATTTAATGAAAACAGAAGAGAGAATATACTATTATAAATGGGAAGGGGAAGAATCTAGATTAACACAGCACTTCACTATTTTCATTAATCCCAATCAAGACTTATGACAGAAGGATATGCTATATTTTAACTCTGTATAGGTGTTCTATCTTGAGAAAAGAGGATAAAATACTGGGTCTTTAAATAACATCCTCACAGAAACATGCCTTGAGGTGTTTCTAGACATCCTTTACTTCTTTTAAGATGGAAATTTAGAGCCACTTTCCTCAGTTTATAATTGTGTAGCTGTCAATTTTCCTTTACAAACCAGAGGACAAAACACTGAAAGTCATATAAAAATTCATGAAAGAAAAAAAAAAAATCACGAGCACAATGGTGGCTAGGAAAGGTTATTACTGGAGCTGTTTGATAAGGATATGCTCATTGCATTTTTTTTACCTGGAAATGCCACTGCTTCTAGACTGGCACATCCATAAATATTTACCATGTGCTCCAGGCAGCCATGCAGTAGTACTGTCTTGAAGCCTGACTCCATTACCCACACTCTGCACACAAACTAGATCTACTTCTAGGATTTTAAAATGCCTCAAAAACTTTCCAGCAGCCCCAAACGAGAAAGATAAGTAGAAGTTGTATTCTGTTTTTTTCCCTATCCCTTCCCCACCACCCTCCTTGTTGTCTCTTCTCCCACCTGAAGCAATTTCAGAGGTTTCAGGCTCACATTTCTGACTGGCTTTGTACAAAGCATTTCTTTCTGGGCATGCAAAACGCAGTGAACACATGAATCCCATGACCTAGGCCATTCCTTGAGGATCTCCAGACATGCACTATCCTGCAGCAGCAGAGGGATTTCTCTCATTGGGCCTCCAGATGCCTGGAAGGCCAGGGGAGATTTTCCTTTTCTTACTAGACACAGCTTGGGAGCAGAGAGGAGGACCTACATGGAAAACCCATGGATTGGTTGCTTTGTAGAGAGCACTTCTGTAACCTCTGAAAATAGAGTTCAGCAACTAGGCAGTAACAGGAGAAATACTTGTTTATGATGTTGGAGGCATCATAGGGTCCCACCAGTTTTAGAAGGAAAATTTTTCTTCTGGGCCTGGACAATACTTTTAAGAAGTCCCTAAATAAGACACATGGTGTAAGGTGCTTCTGAAATTGCCTTTTTTTGGGACTGAAAATGTAGCAGAACCAGGAAATCACATCACCGACTCCATTCCCACAATCATACCATATAATTACTCTTAGGCATTTGTGTGTATATTGTGCTACAATTACATATTTCTAACTTATCAGAGATTATTCTGCACCTATTCTATCCTCAGATTAATTTGGATCTTGTTCTTTTTGTACTGATCAGACCAGACTCTCCATGCTCTAACACTTAGGAAATTTCATCTTATTTCCAGTGTAAATGTGTTCACAATCTATTTATAGAATCTTTTCCTGTTTATTCATCTGTCAGTATTAGCCTTCAATAGAAACAGTTCTTCCCCTCCTATATTTTTCATCAAGAGGATGCTCACATCCACTTTTCACCTTTTATGTTCTGAGAGTGAACAAACACATCTCTGTGGTCTCCTTTTGTGACTGTCTTCATTCCTGAACTTTTTAGTAGCCTGTTTTCACACTAGTCCAGGTTAAAGAGAAACAACAGTCACACTTGTAAGTGCTGTGTGGAATGGTAGTCTTGAACATTTGACTGCTTAAATTCTGGTATAAAAAGTAAGAAGAAAAAGTAGTTGAAAAATGCTTAACTACCAGAGAGCTCAAACACACAGGGACCCCCTTTAATTCATACTGGGAGGTATAGAGGAACAGCAGATCAGAAAGTTTGGAAACCTCACTAATAAAGACAGGTTTTGGAAAATGCATGCCTTGATTATGGTCTGAGCAATTTTACAGTCCAGTTAAAGAATTTTTAAAGCAAATATTGTAGAATTCACTTTTAGTCAGCCAATCAATCAAAAAAGTAATCAACGTTCTGAAGTCTTAGGAAACTGCCATCATCAAATAAGTGCTGAGAATTTAAAAAGGGACAAATAGTAACTAAAGATTAAGGAAACATTACATCCAAACTGCTTGGTTAATCAGAGGAAAATGGAATAGAATTTTATTTAAAACTTTTAAAATGCTTTAGAAGTGATGCAACTCTTTCCACTTAAAGTGAATTTTCACTAAAATTAAGATTAAGGCCAAACTACAGAAGAATTAAGTTTTCAGGTTCCATTTTAGATTTTGTTTTTTCCTGTCCCCTCTCTGAATAACCTTTTAAATTTCCCTATTACAATGAAGATAGTTAAAAGAGAAACAGAAGACTGGAAGTAAAAAATCTTTCAGACCTTCGGCCTCCAAATTTGGGACTGAAAGGTTATTGATCAGAAACTATGAAAAATCTGTGGCTTTTAAAATTAATTCATTAACTTCATTTAAACTTGTGAATTATCTACAGTTATTATTGTAAGGAGTTGTAGCAAGAAGGGGTAAATAAATCAACTTTTTTTTTTTTTCCAGCATATTTGAGAAAAACAGTAAAGCATATAATAGGTCAACTTCACAAGTCACACATTAATGACAATTTCTAATTTAATTTTAGCTTTTTTTTTTCTTTTAATTAGTTTTCATTGAAATTTCCAGAACCTCAATCTTTCATTTCCTCATGAAAGCCAAGACAGTATGAAATTTTTCTGTCTTCTGGGAGCTCAAGTAAAATAATTTTTATCAGTATGAAATTTTAACCAAATCTAGCAGTGAAAGATTATTCTTAAAGAAATCCTCCTCATTTTCCTAAACGGCATTCCTAGGGGATAATAGTGTCTAAGAAAAGGTTCTCAAAAGATGCCCCATTATATTTCTTCCAGATATGTTATCAAATACAAATGCAGTGGAAGCAGGGGAGACAGTCTGGGCTGGATCAGCTGCCTCTCCATGAGTTCAGGCTGCAATGCCAAGGGGTGGCCACAGGAACAGAGCCAGGATACAAAGCATTTGGACAGAAATGGGTGTCTCTGTGGTCCTGGGAGAAGCAAACCATTCCCTGAGCAGTGGGAGCTACTCGGAGCACTTTCAGTTAGGGTCCTTGGGAAAAGAAGCTCAGGCTTTTCAGCATCTGCATCAGGAGCCTGGACAGCCTTTCCTGGCAGAGCTGAGCCTTTGAGAGTGTCTTCAGAGACTCTCAGATCCGTCCTCTGCAGCCAATGTCACTCTAAACTGTGAGGCTGGGGCAGGACGTCTGGGAGAGAACGTGGGGGAGCTGGAAGTGGGTGGGGTCTCCCAGGGGTGATCCCTAAACCAGCTTTGGTCATGACAGCATCTTCCTCTCTCTCTTTGAGGAAAGGCTGCAGCTGTCTGTGCTTTAAGCCTGGGATGGCTGAAACACAAGTGTTCACCGAAAATTCTCTTTTGCTGACTTTTTGGTGCCACAGCTGCTTTGTCTTTGTTGCCCATCTAGCACCTGCTTGTTGTCTGGGAAAGAAGAGAGACTATTCTTGATCTCAATCTCTCCCAGTGCACATACCCCTAAGGCTGACAATGCTGCAATAATGTCTGCAAATATCCTCCATGGTTTGGTTTTAAGAACATCTGCATTTTTCACTTGCTCTGTGTCATTCTGCATCTCCTTCCTTTCCTCTTGAACATTTCCTCTGATAATCCCTGCTTACAGCTCTAGGTATAGTCTGTATCATTCATTATAGCAGAAATCACAGAATCTCAGAATCAATCCTTGTTGCTGTATGATTTGGCAGTGGTAGCTGTAGTGGCACAGTAACATTTCCAGTGCATCTTTTTGGTGGTCAAACACTTCAGAGATTCAGGTCTCAATAGAAACCCAGCTCTGTGAGCTCCTTCAAGAAAAGTGGAAGTAGCCTTGATTGTTTTGTTCTGAGAAAATGAACTATTTTGTAGGAATATTTTAATTCCGGTGTCAGTAAGGTCTCATGTGCAGATTCCCTTTTTCTCTTCTTTGGTAGCATTTTTGACACTATAATGTTGGGGTGCACTATGTGCTGGAAGAGAGACAGGCACTGAGGATCAGAGAGAGGGCCTCTTTCCTGGGCCTGGAGGTGACCCTGGGAGTGCATCCAGGTCACCGTGGACGGACTGAGAGAGGATTGTGGGTTTATGGACAGACTGGGTTTATGAGAAGTGTTAATTGTAGTTTGTAGCCTTATAGGGTATTGTTTGCCTATTACCATAATAGGTAAAATCTGTGCAATACCCCAGGTGCTTGGGAGACACTGTGGTGAACATCTTTCCTGTTTATATGATGTTATATCCTGTTGGGTGCTGGTATTTAGGGAATTCTGACTGCGCAATAAATGTCTTTGCATTTTTCCACCTGATAAGCAAGGTCCTTGCCCATGTGTCATTACTGCACTATAAAATGATTTTCAGTATGGCTTTCTTTCAGGAATGTGATTTTTATCTCTTTTATTATAGTTTTTAGAGATTTCAAAATAATTTTAACTCTGATTTTTTTTCCTTCCATGTTAGAATAAGTCACCTGTTCTGCTAACAAAAAATGAGACAAATGATCTTTGAAGTACCATGCCCACATCTGTCATTGGGGGTGCAAAATGTCAAAAGCTTTCAAAAGCTTTTGAAAATTATAATTCAAAGACTACACTCTGCCTACATACCAAGAGCCTGACTAGAAGCTCTCAGTCATTGCCACTGCCCTGAAGTCAGTGACACAGTGGTACAAACTGACCTAATCCCCATTTGGATCCAGAGTCAAGCCTAACTACTTGGAGAGGAGTTATTTACATATAATTCAACTCTGTTGGACCAAAGGAAAGCTGCCTGCTTAAGAAAGACTGAAATCCACACAAGAAAGTTATAGTGTGAGAACACCCTTTTGGGGCTTTTGAAATGTTTAAACTTTCCCTCTATTTGGAGTGAGTAGTCTCTTCTGACACGCTATCCTTATAAAAGCAAGCAAAGTCAATTTGTAGCTGTAAAGTAACATCTACTGATAAGTAATGAAAAACAAATTCAGTATAGGAAACGAACCTCTGTTATTTACCTGAAGTGGCTGGGTATAAGCTGCTGTTAATGATTTTTACATCTAAGTCAAGTCTCAAGGCACTTTCAGAATGTTTTAAATGCTCTTATTTTGCCTGGGTGGTAGTTTCTGCTCATGCTTTCCAAATGCAAAGGAAAGCATGAGCTGTATCAGTTTCAGTTTAAGTAACATGCTTATCAAATGTCACTCATGTCTTTGTATTACTTTTAGTTATTGCACTCCATCTGATATTAGAAATGCAATGATGTAAAATCTCCCCCTCCTGTTTCCTGCAAGTCGTAGGATTTTTTTAATTATGTGCATAAATGCATTTATTAGCACTCTTAACCTTTAAATAAAACTCCCATTACTGCCATCAATCATCCATTGGGCTTTCCTAACCCACTTAAGCGCATTACCTGTTCCTCCATCTTTCATATCATCCTCCTTCTATGTGGAGAACTGAAAACCCAGCACTGCACCTGGGGCTCAGCCAGCAGAGGTTGCCTGGGCAACCAAGATGTAGGAACTGGATGTATGGATAGTGAGAGGAGGAAAAGAAAACCTCTAAAAGGAAGAAAAAATAATCTGGAATACTCTTTTGAATACTTTTTCATTTGTAAAAATGTTGCAGATACTCCAGGGTAGCTCTGTACCAGTGCTTGAGGAGTTAGTCTCATCTCCCTTCAGTGAGAGTCTGCAAGAGCTCAGTCAGCAGTTCAGCAAAGGGGAGGTTCATATGATCGCAGCCTAGAATTATCCAGAGAGAAAGAAATATTCCTGATACAATAAGACTTTCTAATTTAGAAGAAAAGTTATAACAGTATCTGACAGCCACATCTAGCTGAAGTTAAATACATTCAGACAAGAAATAATGTATGCCTCTTAAATCAGTTAAACTTAGAAGAAACTCACCTCAGGATTTGTCTTGATGCCTTTCCCTGGTCTTAAAATCAAGAATCAAACACGGTTAGAAGGGAAAAAGGGATTTTACCTCTGTATTTATTTTAAGGATCCTTAGGTGTACTATGTCCAGGTGGAATGCACCCAAATGCACACCGCAATGCACCCCCCACAATAGATCGAGTATAACATTATAGGTCTTACTAATTAGCATATCTATCAAAGATTCTCCAGTGAGAAGCTCGAGTGAGCACCCTTCCCTGAGGAACCTTCCCCTGGATGGTTCTATCTTAGTTTACAAAATGTGTTCTGTAGAGGACCTTGGTGTCTGGGGCTTTCTGATCCCTAACTATGAGGCTTCTGAGATGTTTAGTCTCCTAGCTTGACAAATAAGTCTAAGAATGTAGGCTAAAAAACATTAAGAATACAGAAGTTATAAAAAGGTATAAAAGGGGTATACAAGAAAAGGCAAAAAAATCATCATGGCATCAGTCTCTCTCTCTCTGACATAATAATTGTCTCTTTCTAAAAGATATTCTTCAGCTTCTAGATAAACTGTGGATTTCACAAATGTATCCCTCAGTATAAGTCATTAGACTGCTGTCTTCTCCAGCTCAAATTGTTCACAATGGATTAAAGTCTATAGGAAGGCAACAGAGAAAAATAAAGTGTAATTTAAAGAGCTACACCTTATTTGTTATGATGAATAAATACTTAATGTTGGATCAGACCAGTACTCAAGCCAGTCTAACAGTTTTGATTTTATACATCCCGAAGGAGATTTTTCAGTGATATTTCAGATTTTGCTGGTGACAGCCCAAGCTGCAGTGAGGCTGGTGCCGTGGTTAGCCTGGGATGGGTGTCTCCTGGGGATCAGGGAGGTGACACATGGACAGCCTGAGGATGAGCCTGGGCACTCACCTCCCATGCAGGGTGGCAGGGGCTGCACAGGATGATAGGGAAGGGCACTCTTTTTGTTAATTCTCCTGTTACAGCCAGATATGACAGAGATGTTGCCAAACCATGGCACACACCTGTCCCTTCCCTCCTTGGCCCCTCAAAGGGACAACTGCCAATGCACTGTCGGGCAGATGAGACAAATCCAGCCTATATTGTCATGGCCTAACTGGGAGATGGATGCTCCTCTGAGGACACTGGAGCTCCACACCCTTTTTCCCTGGGTGCCACACAAGCTCCTGGCAACAACCCTGGCAATGAAGAAGACATGTCACAGCGGGCAAAGCATTTGTGGTGGGTGATGTCCCCAACCGTGGTTGGGTTGGTGACATGGTTGGCCCAGATTGGCTGTCAGGATGCTAAGAGATGGACACTCTTAGTGTGATTTCTGAGGGAGTCCAGAGAGGCAGGGTCTTCAGGGGTTTGATTGTTCTGTTTACTTTCACCTCAGTTCTTGACCAGAATAAAAGGAGTTCCCACTACAGACTATTCCCTGCCACTGGGGTGGGCAGTGTCACCACTTCCTCCGTGGACAAGTCCCTAAGTCCCTAAGGACTACAGAAAGACACAGCCTTGGATGAAGTGAGCTCTGCAGCACCCACCTTCTCTGTAACACGTCGTGATCCTACAGGCAGCTGGATGGTCCCTGCAGCCTCGTGCAAAGCTCACTCCACACGACTCCCCTTCTCTGTGTAAAGTTTACCTCAAAATAAATTTTCTGACTTGTGATCCCATTGGCTGGTTCATGCTGTCTTTCATGGAAAGTCTTCTGGGACTTCTACATCAGGATTGCATAAGCCTCAATTTCTTAGGAATTCATGCAAAACAAAATTCACTGCATATTAAGCATCATATCTAAGATTAAAGACTGCAGGCATGCATGTGTAAACCACTCTCTGCCTTATTTGAGCAATGTAGCAAATTTATATGATAAAGGAAAGGGCAGGTATTTCATCTGAACCCAACTGGCTTCTGCAAGCTTATGAGAATCCGTTTCATATATAAACTCCAAAAGTCTTATGATGAGCTCTCAAGATTGCAGGAATGAACAAATCTTAGGTTTAGCATCAGAAGAGAGAGTCTCTGAGCACAGCAGAAAAGCTGAAGGACTTACTTTGATTTATGGACATCAAATGTCACACTTGAGAATGAATTTCACTGATAGGGCTGAGATCAGCATCTCCTTAACACAACACTGTCAGAAATACTCTCAGGTGAAACAGCTGAAAATGCCCTCATTATGAGTTTGCAATACTTAGACTGAAGAATTTTTTGTCACCATGCTGGTAGGACTGCTAACGTCACAAGCAGCTTAACCACTTGCTACTCTAGCAAAATAAGCTTTTTTTTTAAGGGATGGGCAAATGCAATGCACAGTCAACTTGTGTGTGAGGACCCATGCTCTAAATGATAACAAACATACTGCATGGCAGCCAGCTGACCTACATTTACAGCTGAAGATGTAAGCCTGGCCCAGAGGGAGCTGTGTCCAACCTACAAGCAGATGGTGTGCTAGTCAAAGGGACCATGCATTTAAAATTATAAACTATTGCAGCAGCGCGGGGATGGGTTTCCTGCTGCCCTGTAAGGAACAAGCCGGATCAACAGAGCATGATGAGCCACTGCTGGCAGGGAAACACAACTCAGAGTGACTCCTATCTCCTCAGCACACCGTGCTGCGGGGAGGAAAGCAGCCTCTGGGTGTGCAGAGACAAGCCCAGCCTCGGTGGCAGCAGTACCTGCGATGGCAGTGTGGGCTGAGCTGGACAAGCCAGGGGAGCTCAGGGGCTTCGGTGCGAGCAACAAGGCTGCAGCAATGCCAGTGCCACTGTGCACTTGCTGCCACCAAGGCTGTGGTATCACAGCTCCCACAGGGAGTGACACCCAGCCATAAATCCAGCTTTTCCCACCAGCATGGATAACCTTCAACAAAAACAGAGGGAGTGCATTGTAGGGTCACTGGGCTCTAAAGAGAGGAGAGTAGGAGACAAAACAACCTTTCTCAGGCACCGTGGTGATAATTGCATCTGCACCAGAAGAGAATCACACACATTTGGGTCCAGATTTTTAGCCCCCACCAAACCAAATGGCTGTGTTGAGATCAGCACAGTGCTGCTCCACACCGTATGAGGATCTGCCTGTTGGCATAAATCAGCCTTAAAAAACAGGCTCCTGGGTATTTTGCTGAGTCTCTCAAATACATTGGTTGTTTTTGAACACAGCCTTCCCCATCCCTCTGTGGAGCTGTGTGTTTGTATGACAGGTAATAAGGACATGAGCAATTACTGCTACAGTGGCAAAGGCAAGGAAAATTGAAAGTTGCTACAAAACAAAAATGCTTATCCTAAACCCACCTATTAAAGATAAAGCATAAGCATAATTAAGCCACCTTGCTTTTAGATAAATTGTTTCACACCAGTGTTGCACGGTTTTCTAAGACAAAACCAGAACAAGGAAAATAGCTCTGCTGTGCTCAGTAAATAAATGCAAATAACCACAGAACAGAACTATTATTAATAAAGACCAGTTAGAGAGATATCTCCCAGAGTCCCCAGATTCCTCATTCTTGCTTTCTTTTTTTTTTTTTTTCTCTCCTTTTGGAGTTCGGAAAACCTTTTTTCAGAACTCCACACATACAAGACTTTTCCTGGGATCAGCTGGTGTGCTTCCACAGCATTCAGGGAAAACCTGAAACATTGGTGTACATGCAGGGTCTTCATGGCATTTCTGTGACCCTGATGATAAGTGTGTTCAAGCTGACATACAACAGAAACTTGAAAACAAAAGTTATGGTTTCATGTATCATCTTTGTCCTTCCACCCACATACAGCCTTATATCACAAAAGGACAGTAAGAAGCTGACTAAATATTTCATTCCTTAAATTAATCTTTGATCACCAATATATTAAATAATGGCAAGAAGGATGAGGTTTGGTTTGCAGCCCGGGCAAGAATATTTAATATGAACCCCTAATGTGCTGTGATGGAACTGCTTGAGGAAATTCCTGTTACTGACACACATTCTGGAAGAAGGAAAAATAATTCATGTGTTCACTGCTTCTTTCCTGCGACCAGAGCATTTTCCTTCTATACTTTGTTTCAAACTTAATCACTTATAAAGGTCAGAGCATTTACCCATTACCATCCCTTCTCAGTTCAGCAAGACACTTCCAAGTCTTACTCCTCATAGACGACATTTCAGCAATGCTTTGTGGCCAAAGGTAAGCACTTTTTTTATTTCTGGTAAATAAATAAAGACTTTTCTATTCATTCAAGGAAGTTAGACTAGAGAAACTTTTGACAGGTGATTACCAGACTTAAAAGCTTAAACTTCTGTCTAAGCCACTTCTTAAAAGTGGCTTTTAAGGTGCTCTGGTCAAATTTTAACATTTTACCCTGATTTTCACCTGCAGTGATTTATAAGAATCTGAGAAGATGACAGATCAACTCCCACAGACCCAAACAGCCTGTCAGACATCGTTTTTCTTAGCAGCATCTTGGAAGTCTACCATCTCTTCTAAGAATATCTTCCCTGGGCCAAATTGCATCTTCCCTAGGACCTGTACTGATCATCCGGATTTATGAAACATTGTGGAAGTCTCTGAAGGAAAGCAAGGCAACAAGTGCATAATCCCTCTGTAGTCTAGCCTGAAAATGTAATATCAAATAGAATATTTTTTCAAAAACATTTCCAAAAAAGTCAGCTGAAAGGAGAACTTGGGTGTGTTGGAAGCATTTTACATATTAGCACTAGATTATTGGCTGCAATATCACAAAACTCCTTGTTTTCATAGAGTTTTAAGTGCCTTATATTAAAGATCCATGAAGTAGCAACTGAAATGATTGCACAATCTTTCCAAGTTATTTTTCCTCTGCTTTAGTTACAGGTGTGGGGGACAATTTTTTAATTTATGTGCCTTGCACTAAAGCCCCACGTGAGAGCTCATTCTAGCCTAGACTGCCACCAATTGCTACATTTTAAGGATTTCTTTATCAAAAGAGCAATGTTCAACTGAACACACTTAGCTGGCCAAGTGCCTTCACATGTATGAAATCATGATGGTAGGGAAAGGCACCACTTTCTTTGGGTTTTATGTGATCATTCTGTACCTGTCATGTGCTAAAGGCTGAGGGGGCACAAATCAGAGCATTTGTGTAGCAATGAGTTATTCTGTGCACTCTGGCCATTTGCTACTCTCAGAGTGGGAGTCTGCCCTGGGGTCTAACAGCTTTGCAGCAGGTTATGAGCAGCTGTAGGTTCCTGTTCTTACTGAAGAATCTTGCCCAGAGAAGGACCGAAGGACTTTCCCTCTCCTTCTCCTCTGCTTTCTTCCTGCATCTCCTTACCCTCCTGGTGATCAGAAAAAAAACCCAAAAACCTGTGTGGGAGGCAACCTTGTGTTTTTCTCTTGTAGGCAGGGAACCAGAAGTACACACAAGCATGCTTTGTAACCTAAGATTACATCAGAGGTATGAGCTACGGGTCATTAGTATCATTTTATGACAGAAACACCCTAGGAAGGTCCCAAACACTGGCTGCCCACTCAGATCAGGGTGTCTACAGTAGCTGCACTGGAAGGGAGGACAGGATCTGCTCTGGAGAGATCCTATCCCTCATCCATCTGTTGTGCTGGTGGGTGTGAAAAGCAGGGACACCAAGCACAGTGCAATTCTTTTTGCGTAGAAATGGGATATACAAAAAACTTTATTTAAAATGGATCTCATGAAGTAGCATTAGCAGAGTCTAATTTTGGTTTGCCATCAACTAGAAATGGCAAATTTCTGCTTTTATTTAAGTAGTGAAATGTAGCTTGGAAAGATTTTTGGATTGTTTGATTTGAAGAGCACATTCCATATCTTCTAATAAGCCACAACAAGCTGGCCTCCACATACATGCACACACAGTGTGCTGCTGTAGTTTGCTTAGAGTCAAAGCTCTTTGGAGTGTATATTTCAGGTACAGATACTCTGTACATACATGTGTACACTCTGTGAACTCAACCTCCCCCTGCAATCCGTTCCCCTTTATGCCAGAGAAAAAGCGAATAAAACACAGCGAAAAGTTCTTGTTTTCGAAAGTATCAGTTGTTGGACAGCTTGGTTGCTGTGCTGCTAGGAGAGATAGCCCTTTCCTTCCCAACGTGGTTAACAGGAACAATCCCATTATGGAAAGAATAAAAAAGTTGAATTTTTAGTAGCAGCTTTTCCTTAGAAACTACTTGCCTTCCCACCTCCCATCCACTTTTGTTTTCTCAAGCATTTTCAATCCAGCAAGGCAGCAATCACTCCTCCCCTTCCACATCCACTAACTGGGTGGATGTCTTTATTATTTGGTTTCAGCAAGCTCGGTTCTGCCCTGTGAAATTTTCAGGGAAATTGCTAAAAAGAAAAAGTGAGAAAACCCATGGGGTTTCTTTTTCCTTTCCCTTCTGATGACAGCTCTCAGTACTAAAGAATTTGCTTTTAACTAAGCCTGATGAATCAGCATTCAGGTGGCTGTAAAATGCTGCCACCTTCCTCTCCCCTTTCTAAGTCTTTGGGAAAACAAACCTCTTTTGATGCAAGGTTTATCATGTTCCCTTTCCATTCCAGGATACCTGGGGCTGGGACAATGTCATCCCCACAGTTACTCATGATTTAATGAGAAAAATCTTTTCTTCTTCTGAAAAAGCTCAGCCAAGAGGGACATTGGCCAAAGAATGGAAAATTTGTACTAAAATCTAGTTAATTTTTTAATGGATGGATCTAGATAGATCCAGGAAAAAAAAAAAAAAGTAAACTTAGGGAATTCAAACATGATGAAAAAATATTGTAGATTTACTACAACCTAAAAAGCAGACCAAAATTATACATCAGCCAGATCTTTCAAAAAAAAAGTAAATCACCTGTATTTTATAAAAGTGAAGTGGTTATTTCATCAGAAAATTAGTCTGAGAGAGGAAAAATACATAAGGTAGGGAGGAAGCTGCAAAAGAGGGAGGGAAAAATTGGCAAAGGAGGGGGGATAAACAAAGAAAAAGGGAAGATGAAATGTATTACAAAGGAAAGATAAAAAGTATTGTGAAGGAAAAGGGAGGAAAGAAATAGAGAGGAGAATGACAAAAGCTGAATCTCCAGCACATATATTTTTGAGACAGAAATGACAACTGCTGGGGAGAGCAGAGGGAAATAGATGGAGCGAGGAAAGTAAAATTAAACCAAGTAGAGATAAGGATAAGTAATATAAAAATTGCATTTCATTCTTACCCCCTAAATTAATGGGTTCAGGAACAGCCTCGCTGTACAAATGCTCTATTCCTTGCCATAATCATTTATTGATGTTGACCTGCTGCACAGCAATTGATGAGACACAACCCTGCTCCCTGTCCACCCCCTCTCCTTGTTAAGGTACTTTTAATATTGATGGACTATGTATTCTGTTAGATTAATGGAGTCCACATAGGAAGTGTATATTAATTTGACAGGCTACTCAGATTCATCACAAGTCAATGGGAAGGAAGTCTTTGCAAGACAAAAATGTAGTTCTCAGTCTTGTAGCCTTGTACTTTTTACTGAACCTTTTAAAATGAGAAGGCTTGTTGAACTCAAATTCCATTTACCAACTTTGAAAACTTCTTAATATTCTTAGAAGCAGCAAGATACCCTAAAAGTGTTCCACAGTTAGATATATTTTTAAAAGTATTTTGAAGAAGATAACTGTTATATAAGGTGAGGACTGAATAGCATTCCTTTGTTCATGAAACTTTAATTCAAGTAAGCCATCTTGTTAACCTTAATAGATGTATTTGAAGGGCTCATCAGCTTCAGTTGGAGGTACATTAATCCTGTTGTAAGCATCTAGAGGAGTGCATCAGGTACATCATATACTCAAAGAAATGGTCAGAGGAACATTGTGTAGATAGTGGAGTCAAACACTCAGCAGAACAAAATTGCCTGTGCATTCTCAGTTCAGGTCTCGGTGAATAGGTTTTCTTTTATGAGTGTTAGATAAAACACATAAAGATGATTTTACCCCAGATTCCTTCTTGAATCTGGACAGAAGACAGTTAGTGCTCAGCTGGTAAGCTTCAGCTTTTCTGCTTTATTAACAGCTTGTGGGTCCCTTCCAACTCAGCATATTCTGGGATTCTGTGACTGAATCAGCATTGGGAAGTAAAAGAAGCATTTGGAAAAAAAACCCCAAACCCAAAAAACCAAAAAAACCCCAAACCATTGTTTACTTGTACATCTCCTGCAGTAACATGATCGTCTTATTTCCCAATTTGGTGATTGACTTGCTCAGCATATCTAAGAGCAACTGCTGTGGACGAGTTTACTTTCCTGGCTTTTCCTTAGTTGCATTTTGGTCAAAAGAATAACATTCCTCTCATGCCTTTCACCGTCTAACAATGAGCAGAGCAGTAGAGAGGAGTCAGCAGAAATGACCCATCTATGTGCTTGATGGAGCATGATGTGGGTAAAAAGATAATTTGTTTCATCATGTTAATTATCCGTGTATCATAAACCATGGACTCATGGGATGAAGATAACCGGAATACGTGGCAGAGCAAATTAAGTGTTGGATTTTCATAACCGCTGAATACTTCGCATCATTCTATTTTAATAGAGGCTGGGTTTTGTTCTTGAAAAAAACCAAAACAATGTGAAAATTTAAAAAGATGAAACTGACCTTCACCTCGGTCATCACAAGTCGCAGTCTATACAATTACTGCTCTGCTCTGCTCTTTGTTACTTGAGAGTGGTGATTTGGTAGCTTATCCGGGGACCATCTCTGGAGAGACAATATGACACGCCACTAGACACCTGACAACAAACTGAGAAGAGATAAGAAGCCTGCAGACTTTGAGAGAGAGAGAGCATGGTTTCACAGCCCAGATTTACTCATGCCTGAGCTTCTGTTGAGTGTTCCAGCCTTACCTCTGCATTGTACCATTAGTCCTACTTCCCTCCCTTGGGGCAGTTTGCATATCAAACTCAATTCTTTAGTTTTCAGCTGTAGTGTTGGGGTTTTTTTTTAAACTCCTCTTTTGATTTGATGACATTACATGTCATCTTTCATGGATTTTGACATCCCTTCTGAGTTCAAGTCCTACTTTCTCATTTGGGATTTCCACATGGTATCACTTACCTTTTTTTCCAGGTTTGCTATCCAGTCACACACAATTCTTCATCATCTCCTGAGCTCTACATTCACTCTGCATCCTCATGCTTTGGTTTCTTGCTGCTAAAGCCCCAAGAGTAGGAATAGCACTTAATGGCCCTGATCAGCCTCACCTAGGACCTCTTCCCACCCCCTGACCATGGCCCCAGGAATCTCATTTAGGCTTAGACTTGGCCCTGACCTGAGTTATGCTGTAGGTGTATCTGTCCTTAGTTCTAGGTTTGGCCCTATCTCCAGGGTCGCACATAGACCTATGTTGACGATTTGGGTCCAGCTCTAACCCTGCTGCTCTCAAATGTCCCAGGGAAGCTCTAATACTCTGGACAAATTCCCCTCGGTTGCAATTCTGTCTCAGCAGCAATGACCTAGACACTGTGGGAAGTCAAATAATTGAGTGAGTATAGAGAATGGGTTAAAACCAAATGGCAGAAATGAGCTTTTGCTGCTGCTAAAAGCTGAATTCACATGCAAGTCAAGTATTAAATCACATTTCAAATGCTTATAGTGAACTCCATTATAAAATTCCCTTTTTCATATTGCTAGAACAAAATACTTTTTTTTTAAGGTATTGGGCTCTGAATAGCAGGGACTTATTTGATATTAATCTAGCAGTTTCAAAGTGCTTAGACTTATTTACAAGAGTTGTAGTGTTTCATTACAAGGTCGTTCTGAAAGAATAGTTAAGAAAACCCAGATTTAATGAGTTGATGAATGTGTTACTGACTTCTAAACCACTTTGCAAACAATTAATATTTAGCCCTAGAGACAAATAATTTCTGTAGTTGCCACAAAACTCTCCGAGCAGGTCTATATGGTTGTCAGTTTTCAGATCAGGTTGACTTGTCAGCTTCAAGATTTTCCTGCTTTGGGTCAGTAATTGGGTCATGTGAATTTTTAGGTTGTATTTCTTGTTTTTAACTAGCCTGTGCCAAAAGACTGCCAACACTGTGAAAAATTAAGAGCATATAAAGCCATTTTGAGGAAGCTGTTGTTATGAGCGAGCATACAGGAATTAAAATATAACTGGGCACAATGAACTGTGCAGCACTAGAATGCAAGTAGATCATAATGACTGTCAGATTAACAAGAACCTTCTTCAAGTGATGATGTCCTGACAGCTACTATTTTACAAGAAAGCCAAGGAGTCAGGAAAGAGGCTTAAAGCAGAAGAATGATGTGACACATAAGTTTTTTCTTAGCTATAGGATTCAATTCTTTCTTTCAGTTTGAACTACTGTATTGCTGCACTTTTGTTCCTTAATCTATTTTGCTGAAAAATATTGAACATAAATTTTATCACTTCATTAAATCAGTACTTCTTGTATGCTCATTTCCATTAATAGGAATTTTAAGAGCTTCAACCAGTTTCCAAAACCTCTGCATATAGATAGGGAAGCTAACAAACCATGCAAAATTCTCTCCTGAAATCAATGATAAAGCCAGCAAAAGACATGGAGGTGTTTTGTTGCTATGACTTCCAGCTGAATAGTAACTGCCATCTCTAATTCAGCAACACTTTTAATGACATGGTATTGGCTTTTGTTGACAAAGGCTTTAATCCATAAGTCACTATATAGAGTATGACTGTTTTTTGCTTGTGGCTGGCAGGCTTTGGCTGTTATGCTCTTCAAGTCATTATTAAAGAGCATAAGATAATTGTTGTTAATCTAATGTAGCAGCGTTTGTAATAGCTACAAAATTTTGAATCACGAACCATATTTTTACATAATTTTGAACAATAAGTAATATAACATGGTTCTTCAATTTGACCATAGGTGCAGCTAATGTTCCCTCTCTGCTTGGGGCTTATACTGAAGGCACGGCATCTGCAGCAGAACCTGGTTTAACAAGTAACAAAAAAATGCTGGCACTGTTCATCTAAACAATTAACAAAGCTGCTCTATTTCTGAGTAGAAAAAGTACAATCATGGAATGAAAGCTCTAAGTCATCTGGAGAAACAAACTCTGAGACCTACAGTCAAGCTCAAACAGTGCTTTGGGAAGTGATTGATGTTACCTATTGTTTGGAAAATACTTGATTATTTGCACTGTAATTCTTACACGTCTATAAAGCACTCTTCTCTCAGGCTACTATGAGTAACAACATAAAAGAAAAATTGTCTCCTAATTAGCTGTTCTCTTGTTGCCTCTTTAGGGAAAAGTTTATTTTAAAACATCTTGAGTTTTTCATAAGGTGTGGAATAATATTTTGTACACACTGGTACATGCACTAGGACTTCAGAAGGCACCAAAAAGCATATGTTTGTATGATTGCCAGCAGTTGGAGTGGTGGACTTGGCACCTGGAATACTACTTTGGTTTCTGTAGTGATAAATTCACTACACCCCCAAACTCCCATCAGGGTTTTCTTGAGGCTAGAATTACTCCATTAGGCTGTGAGTCATGCTTGAGTCCCATTTGCCTTGCAAGGCAACATGGTGTGAGTGGTGGCTGAAGGATGTGTGGGAACAGGCAAGAGCCTGGAGTGGGCATGAGACCAGCTGGATGCAATGAAATCACCTCTTCCAAAGACCATAATTTGAACCTGAAGAGGAACAGGTCATTAAAGCACAGGACTGGCGAGCACAACATGCTCCTCAAATTCTCTGTGTGGAGATCAAGAAGCCACAGTGCAAATTCAGGAGCAAAAGAACAAAATCCCAATCAACCGTTTGTTGTTTTTCTACACATCTGCTGACACAGAGGAGTGTGATACAGAAAACTGCAAAGCGCCTTGGCAAAAGGGACAGAATGATGAGTGGGTGTCCCTAGCTTTGTCTATACTTGGATGCTTAGGTACCTCTCTTTTCTAAATTAGTGGTTAAGGTTTATGTATATTAAGTATACTGTAAATCTGCCTTTTTACTGCTTAGTGAATTGTTTAGAGTGCATGAAGTGATTAGCTAAATACGGGGATATAAGAATTTTTACATAACCTGGATGTAAAGTGGATAAATTAACCAAGCAGGGTCAAGAATGCCTTGTTCTGAGAAAGATCCCTCTGAACATGAGGGATGCTCATCAGGATGAGAGAGCAATGAAAAAGGTCTCCCCGACACAGCCTGAAACCCAGCTGTGCTAGCGTGAGACCAGCCTCTTTGCAAAGAGGTGGCGTGGTTTTTGTGGTTGTGACAATGCCATTTTAAGATGCTTTCCCCTACAAGACACCCTGTAGACTTTTCCCACAGGGTAAAAGATAGAGATGAAATTTAAGTGGCCTGATAATGGATTATTTGTCTCGCCTGAGCGCCTGGCTGTGCCAGTGAGATAAGTGCTTCTACCACTTGCCATGGGAACAGCACGGAACATAAGGATCAGCAAAGGATGTTTCATATAGACACATTGGAATGATCATTTTGATCACTGCATGTCTGCTGGAAGTGAATTTTCTCATGGTGGCTAATAAATGCTTCCTGCAGCACTGTTTTTGGGAAAATTTGCTTTCGTTTTGCTGGATTTGTGATATGTTGAGCACTTGTCTCTGCTCTGGAGCAGTAGGAAGCTTCCACAGCTGAGTCCTACCACCCTCAGCTTCTGCTGACTTTTTTTGGACATACAGGTCTTGAATACAAGGAACTACACTCTCTCCCATTAGGAAGGTGCAGTTATTAATTAATGATCTGAGAGGAAAAAATATTAGGAGGTTGAAGTCTACCAGTTGGCAAGAGGTTTGCATACAAATCTTCTTCCCTCAGGAACAATTAAATGAAATCAGTTATATTTGCATATAAAATAGCTTATTTTTTCCCCTCATCTGAAAATAAGTATTATGAGACTCTTTTTCCTCACAAGAAATCACATGAGAATTTTTTAATTGGGAATGTTAAATCTACTTTTTCTAAAACCAAATATAAAATGAGATTTTAAAATGATATTAATTTATGGGAACTTGAATATCTTGGTAATCTGTAAAGAAGTTGTATTTAATACTTTAATGAATTTATAATGCTTTGGGAAGTTTGTGTTCATTAACTTAAAAATGAGTTTCAGTGTTTTAAAGGAATAATATTAACTAGTCTAGACAAATGATAAAGAGATCCTACTGCAGAAGCATGGCCAGTTTTGCAGACTCTTAGATTCCTGGGAATTTGTCATGACTTCCATATACTTTTTGTTGAATGTGTATCTCCAGATTACTTTAGTAAGTTAAGATTCAATTTTGAGATGATCCATAAAAAACCCCATAAATAAATCTCCTCAATTTACTTGCTAGTTATATACAAGTAGTTTCATGCCTCTTTCTGTATACCCTGATCATGCATAAGAGCAGGTCTGTTTCACCTCACCTGCATTGCACATCACTCCTACCTGGAGTAGGATTTGAAGTTTTTTTTTCATGGTGATACCCAGGACTGACTCCAGAGCTCCTGAGATTAACATATAATGTAGTCAATGGGTTTTTTACACTTTGGTTAGTGGATCTGTGACTGATGAGCCATTGGCCAAAGGAGTACTTACTAGATCGGGAATTTTCAAGACTAAAAATATGACCTGCTACTGAGAGCTGAACTCTACAGCAGGAAATCCATGTGGTTTGTCATCCATGTGGCATGAGGTTACTTTAAACCATGGGGTTTAAACCGTGGGGTTTGCCCATGCATAGGAGGACTGCTGGGTAGCTCAGCAGGCGGGGTGAGAGGGGCAGGAAAGCCTTGAACCCCACAGTTTTATTAGCCAAATTCTGCCTTTGGCCTTGGGGTCCTGCTGGCCTCATCCCTACCTATTTCCCTGCAGGATGCTCTCCTGGCACTAGGAACTGCACGAGGCATTTTGGCAGCTCCCTACTTGCAAACTGGGGTCCTGGCATTCTCAAAGGCCCCTGCTTACAGTGTATCTCAGGGGCACCAAAGCTGGAACAAAATAGATGCTCCAAGTTGTACTTTCTCACAGTGCTGCTCTGGAACAGTTCTTTAACAACTTTACTAATAAAAGTTGCTTTGCCCAAACTATAGCTTTTATCATCACTATTTAAATTTTAAAGTTAGAGACCATATGTCAGAATTTTTGAATGCAGCCAACTGCTTTTCTTTCCACGTGTGAGGTTATGGTGCAGCTTTGCTTTCAGGCTTGGTAGGGTTTTTTTAAATTTTATTTTATTTCCTTGTAAAAACAGAGGAGAACTTGGAATTAAAAGAGCAGCTGGAGCTATATTTTGTCCATGTCTTTGCTTGCATCAAACCTGACTTGTTATGAAAGAAAACAATGGCTGCCTCTGCTCAAGAAATACTTCAGTACATGATTAATTCACTGGCAGATAGATTTTTGATGCCTCCTTGCCATATGTGAGTGACCAGTTGAAAAGTATGTTTTTCTAATCTAAGCAGGAGTTCCTCAATTTGAAGTGCAGCTTGTGCAGAACTCGGCAGCATTAAGACCTATAAGCCCTTTACTCAAAATGATTATTGCTGAGGGAGAACAAGGTCGAGGAACAGAGCAGCAGCACTAGCAGGTTGATGCCTGAACTTCTGCTCAGAAATGTTATACAGACAGACATCCCACTTCTAGCTTCCAAAAGCCTGGCATTTTATTCAGGTTGTGCATAACGTGTGGATTTCTCCCCACACTTCTCCTGACTTTAATAAAGAAAGAGAAGGTACCCACGTGCTGTCTCAGAAATTTCTCTCTTTTAGCAACGATACTCCCAACTCATTGATTAGCTCTAATCAAATCTGATAGAAGGGTGGGAAAGTCAAAGACTTCTTTTCAGGTCTGCCTGATGCCCCCTCCCTGTGCAGACCTGAGGCTGTTGGCTCCATGTTCACTAGGCCTGCCAGCAGTGGCCAGCTGGCCCAGAGCACGCCTCTGACTCCAGTGGCACAGGCGTGTGCCTGAGCCTTCCTGCAGAGGCAGCTGAGGACGTGGAGGGGAGCTGAGGTTACTGCAGGGGAGGAGACAGGAGTGGGTATGGAGCTGGGGAATTGTACTGCAGCTTCAAGAAATCAGTCTTCATTAGTCCTGCTGCAAAGACTTGGAGTGATTCTTCTCTGTCTCTCAGGAGACAATCTTAATCATCTGGGACAGAGGCTTTCAGTGTCTTTCCCCTGATTGCCCCTCCAGAGGCTGTTCCTTTTGACTGGGTAATCCACTAATCAGTATAGAAACACCAGGAACTTGCTAGAGAATATCAGGAGAATGCACCATCCACAGCTCTTTGGCCCACTGAATATTGAAATATTTTATACCTACTTTCAAAAGGAAAAAGGATTTTATGAACTTATCTTAAGGGATAACAGTTCAGCACTGGTGGTGAATAACTCATAACAGAGTCACAGAAGGGTTTGGGTTGGAAGGCACCTTAATGATCATCTCGTTCCAACCTGTCTGCCATGTACAGGGGCACCTTCCACTAGAACAGGTTGCTCCAAGCCACATCCAACCTGGCTTTGAACGCTTCCTGGGATGGAGCATCCCCAGCAACTTGTCCCAGTGCCTCATCAACCTCAAATTTCATCCTAATATCTAATCTCCATCTACCTTTTTTCAGGGTGTTACTCCTTGTCCTCTGACTACACGCCCTTGTAAAAAGTCCTTCCTGTTAAAAAATCACTCTTTGCGAAGCTGTCTCTGCTTTTATGTTACAAGCTGCAAGCTTTTAAAACAAAGTTAGCAGGAAGGTAAGCGAATTCAGAAAAAAAAAAAAAAAGAGAAAAATAATCTTTTCCACTCAAGAAAAAAAGCCTGAAACAATGCCAGGGGGATATTTTGGATCAGTGTTGGAGAACAGCTATCCTAGGCCCATTGTTTGGACAAACATTTGGGTACTCTGAAGAACACCCTAGGCATTGCTAATTTCTCTAGCACTGCAAATCTTGGAAGAATGGCTCAGCAAGGCATCCCTGCTAAAAATTTTCAACTTTCTGTTGATTTTTCTGCTTTGGTTTTGTCAAAACGAGGCTTTCTTACAAGGATAATTTGATCCTTCAAAAATCAAGGGATCTCACTGAAACAGTATGTTGTTAACATATTATCAGTCAAATCCAGATTTCATCAGGTTTCTACAAAATGCTGTTGTCAAGCCCAACAGACTTTTCATTCTTATTTGAAATTAATTAGAGCCTCTGCCTTACTTTGATTTTCTAAAAGACTGCAGCAGGGGAAATTTACTTACTCTCACAGCTCTTGCCCTATAAAAATGTCTTTATTATGATAGTAGGCATCTAGATGTAAAATATGTATTTTGTGTAGTGTTTACATACAATATAGTGAGACATTTGTCAGTTTTAAGATACAGCCAATAAACACTTTTTCTTTGTGTGCAGATAAACTAATATTAATTCCAAAAGAGTAGAATAGAATTAATATTCTGGTAATTATCTATTTCCAATTAAAAGATCATTGTGCAATGAATAATAATAGAAAAGAGCCAAGACTCTCTAATGTTTGAGGTTGAGTGCCTTGAATTAATATTTATGAAAAAAAAAAATGTTCTGACTTCGTAGGAGTGCTGTGCACTCAGCAGCATCTTCTGCAAATTGGCATGGATGCAGCACAGAGTAAATTGTCTCTTCTGCATTTTGATTAAGGACAGACCTTGCTGCCCTGTTAAGTACACAAGGCTGCAGCTCTTGGGTCAGCTGTGAGTCAAAATTTCCTTGGTTAATCATGACTGTGTACAGTAATAACCAGTTTCAAGAAGCAGATGTACTTAGCAGCTTCTCCTGAAATCCTTGTGTCTGACATAGAGACCACTTATTTAGTTTAGGTTTGGTGGTTTTTGTTTCATTTTTGTTTTTTGGTTTTGTTTGGTTTTTTGGTGTTTCAGCTTTTTTTTTTTTTTTTTTTTTTTTT
>VZTI01004580.1:676742-764030 GCA_013397865.1 Struthidea cinerea | reverse complement strand
TTTTTTTGGGTTTTTTTTTGGGGGGGGGGGTTGTTTCTTGTTTTTTTAGTTGCCAGTCTGTGAGGTAGACTTGCCTGGGTGTTAAGGCTTTGTTTTGAACTCTGTAGTGGGTGATGGTTTTGCCTGTCTGAAGACTGTGGGATGACAAAAAAAAAGGCCTCAAATTGCTGTCATCCCTTTCCCTTAAAATGATCTTACTTTACTTCTCCCAAGGGCTGTGAATTATCTTTTTGCACTTGAATGCAGTTGTTCTTTAAAGAGATACAAGTTCTTCCATCTGCCTTTGCTGTCCAAACACCTTCCTGGGAACTTGCTTAGCCACTACATCTCTGGAAATACAAGAGGAGAAGGCAGTGGTGCTGTTTTGTGCTGCATCCAGATTTGTAGCACTGCCCTCATAAATGGTGTCTAGGTGGTGGAGGATGCAGCAGAGCAAATTGCGAGGAGCTTGACCCTGCTCGCTGAAGTTCCTGGCTTTCTTCAGAAAGTGGTCCTCTGATGCCTGAGAAGATGCTTGCACCAGTTGATAGATATTGAGGGCTGGCACTTCGGTTTGTCTGTTTAGTGCTGTCATCTGTAGCCCTTTTCTACCTGCAGATGTGTTCCTCGATGCCCTTCGCAGCTCAGAAAAACTGCCTGGGTTTGGCCATTTTCCTGTTGCAGTTGTAGGTGCTCCTCTTATAAACAATGAGGTAAAAATTTTCTGTATCTTGTCCATTAACAACTAATAAAAGTGTATTTCAACACTGGCTAATCAAACCCCCTACTTTACACCCTTGAGAGCTGGCAATTAGAGAAAGTGCCAGACCAGAATCAGGGCCCCTCTCCCCGCCCTGCACCGTGTATCTCCTCCCTGGGACTCTGAGCTCTGTCCACTGTAATCCCACAGTGATGAGATGAAGATGTTTTATAGTATCCAGAAAGGTGTGGTTTGCATTTTTTATCCACTCTTAACTGTGAATGTCTACCAAGTAATAAAGTAAATCTTCATATGGAAAGATGAGTCATGGTATCGGCTGGAACTAAATTTGGAGGGACGGTTTACTAGAATAAGTGGTCAATACATATCAACATTTTCTGACTTTTAGTCATTATTCCCTGACTTTAATTCCATCTTAGATTTGTTAAATAGCATTCTGCTTTGCACAGGAATTGCAGAACTGATTGTACCCAAGGGACATGTAATCTAATAGTCAGATGGAGGCAGTATCAGCTATTTCAGTAGAAGGTGTAATACTCAGCCATTTGTAGACAACAGGTAAAGATATGTCATTTTAGATCTCACATCTAACAGAGAGTGGTTTATAGGCTTATATATGACATTTCAGTCACTCAATTCGCTTGGGATAATTCTGAGAAGTGTTGTTATAATAGACATGTCCAAACCTTTCTGGTAAAAATAAATTTTTGCCTGCCTATGGTTTGGCTCTTCCCTGCAAGGAGTATTTTATGCCAGACAGTTGAGCAGCGACCTTTCCTTAAAGGAAATTATCTGTTTTCTCTTGGATCCAAACTTTACTTCCTCCCTCTTTACATTAATTTCTCAGATATATCTGAAATAGTAATTTGAAAAAAATGGGAGCAACCTCTTCCACCCCTCCAGTTGTCAGGAGTCAGCAAAAATCAGCCCCTGGCATCCCTGGTGGGCCAGGGAGAGTTTTGGGAAATCTGGAAAAGTTCAGCAATCCAGCACTGGTGAAAATGACTCTGTATTTCAACATCTCTGTTCTTCTTAGTTGGTGCCAATTTTCAGGAATATAGATTTCTCTGCTGATTGCAAGAGCAGGTTTTTGTTTGACCAACAGGGAAAATTGTTTAAAAATCTCCCAAAATATTGCCAGGTTTAAAAAAACTTGGTCTGCTCCATTAATTGATTTCCAGAACTCCATTTTCTTTCAGAAATGCTCTGCTTCCTCAGCTCTCTGTCCCTATCCTTCCTGAGTCCATCATGTGTGCCGATGACACCGAGCTGTGTGGTGCAGTTGACACTGGAGGGAAGGGATGCCATCCTGAGGGACCCAGGCAGACTTGGAGGTGGGCCTGGGTGAACCTCATGGAGTTCAACAAGGCCAAGTGCAAGACCCTGCATCTGGGTCAGGGCAGTCCCAAGCACAAATACAGGCTGGGCAGAGAAAGGATCAGGAACAGCCCTGAGAAAAAGGAATTGGGGGTGCTGGTGGACAGGAAGCTCAACATGAGCTGACGCGTACTTGCAGCCCAAAAAAGTAAACGTCTCCTGGGCTGTATCCAATGTGGCCAGCAGGACAAAGGTATTTCTGCCCCTCTACTCCACTCTTGTGACACCCCACCTGCAGTGGTGCATCCTGCTCTGCAGTCCCCAGCACAGGAAAGGCATGCTAGAGAGAGTCCAGAGGAGGGCTGCAAAGATGCTCCAAGTGCATTGAAATTGGAGGGAGAAGTTCCTCTTTCAAGTAAAATCTTTAACTCACACTTAATACAAAGTAATTGCCTTATGCCTGACAAGGATTGCAAATTGGTCACAGGTTTCCTGAATCACACTTAGTGCCACCTCAATATTTTACTGTGGAAGTGAATTTCCTAGTCTTCTGATTGCATAGTCTGTTGGGATGTGAATCTCTGGATGGACAACGACCAGAGACAGCCCTGGACTATGTGCATATTTCTCTTTGTTTTGAAATGTCATGTGTATGAAAAATATTTGATTGCTGATGGGTTTTAAAACTTTTATGGCTTCCCTCCATGGTCTAAGGTATGCTTTTTTCTCTTTCCAACTTGTCATATTGAGATATTCCTGAAGAGATCAAAGGCAAACCTTAAATTTATTTCCTTATTTCCTATTCTATTTTGAATATAAAGCTTTCATTACTGTCTTCCATTTAACAGCCCCCTGTCCAGGTACATCTTAGAATCATAGAACCATTTAGGTTAGAAAGGATCTTTAAGATCATTGAGTCCACTCATCAACCCAGCACGGCCAAGTCCACCACTAAACCTTGTCCCCAGGTGACACATCTGCATATGTAAATCCCTCCAGGAATGGTGACTCAACCACTTTCCTGGGCAGCTTGTTCCAACCTTTGACAACCCTTTCCATGAAGAAATTTTTCCTAATATACAACCTAAACCTCCCCTGGCACAGCTTAGGGCCATTTCCTTTCATCCTATTGCGAGTTACCGGGGAGAAGGGCCCACAACTGAACACAATATGTGAGGTGTGGACTCACCAGGTTGGGAACTGCTATAGGGGGATAATCAGTGCCCTGGTCCTGCTGGCCACACTATTGCTGTTCCAAGCCAGGTGCCACTGGCCTTCTTGGCCACCTGGGCACACACTGGCTCGTGTTCAGCTGCTGTTGACCAGCACCCCCAGGTGCTTTTCAGCTGGGCAGCTTTCCAGCCATGCTGCCCCAGCCCATCGCAGTGCCTGGGGTTGTTGTGACCCACGGGTAGGACCCTTTGCTTCACATTGTTGTACCTCATAACCTCATGGCATCCTCGTTGTCCTCCTAGGTTGCCCCGGCTTTCAAAAGTGATAAACTCTTTTTTTCATGAGTTCCAGCCAAAGCTCTCTGTTCAGCCAGGCTGGTTGTCCTCCCTGCTGGTTCATTGTTTAGGACATGGGAACAGCCTGTTCCTGTAGATTTAGGGTTTCCTTCTCATAGAATGTTCAGCCTTCCCATTCTTGCCTGCTCATCTCAGCAACAGTGAGCCTTCATGTAGGCTTAATGGGAAGACCTTACCTCAAGAACAGCAGTTCAGCAGCTGTATTTTGGTGCCATATGATTTCCCTCCATGTCTGTCTTAAGCAGCTCCAAATCTCACTCTCCTACTTCTGTGATGCTGGCTTTTGGGGCCCTTCACAAAGAGACAGAGGGGTAGAGGGACCTGCAGCCTGAGTCAGATGAGTGCTGTGACCTGCAGAATGACCAGTGCCACCTGAAAGTCTACAGTTTAACATTTAGTGCTACAGTTAAATTTGGGGGGGATGAAACAAAAACATGGAGGAAAACATCTATAAAGTGGTAAGAACACTCTGCAAATTTCACTGCTCAGGCCTCACAGCCTGCTAGCTTATGCCACATGTAAATGTGCAACAAACAATTATATTGTAGCATATTAGTGTGTTCACCTATCTCAGCTTGATTAAATTATTTGATTTTTTTTCTGTGCCTGCACGTTATTAGTTAAATGGGAAGTTCAGCTGGATTTCATCACCAGCATCCTGGTGGAGGTACTATAATTGAATCTCCACTTATAGCTTAGTCATACAATCAACAAGGCAATACCAAATTTTGACATAGAGCTAAAAAGTGTAATTTGTGTCAAGTTATTACTGATTAATTTATTGATCTGTTTCTATTCAGATCTTTATAAGTAAATGTATGATTGTCTGAGTGGCTGAGACCTTGCCCTGGGACCACATTGAGCTGTTGATGTTCCTGTGTGGAGATGCCTCCCTACAGAGCTGCACTACAGCTTGATTGTTGGTGTTCTGCAAGTGGTTTGCCTGTTCATTAAGCTGTGACAGAATGAGACCTGCTGTCTCCATAACTGGTGGTTTTCCTGCTGTCTGTGTTCCTATGGCAAACCTAGAGAGCCAAACCAGGAGCTAGAGACTGCTTACAATTGTCCAACTTCTTGTCAGAGGGAAAGTCTATTTTCTGAAAAAAACTCCAAACATATGTTAATAATGGAGAGAAAATTGAAGAAATCTTGGTGTTCATTGGATAAAAGCATAATGGGAATGCCTAGGCGCTGATAGGAAAGTTCATGCTGTATTCACAGAGAGATGGGATGAACTGGAGCCCCTTATAAGCATTGGAAATACTGCTTTGGTGCTGAGTATTTAGGCTTTCTGAAACATAGTTTTGCTTGGGGTATTTCCTTAAATTAAAAATCTCCACAAAGCAAATCTTTGTCTCTTAAAAAAAGCCTAAAGCCATAAGCCCTGTTTTCTCTTACATAAATGAAATGAAATATTAGGGAAGACTGAATATTTTCCACTGAAACTAGTTTATCTATCTTAAATTTGCTCCAGGATATAAAAACAGCATTGTGTTCTTCATGGTCTCTCCCTGCACCACATCACTAGGCTTTAGTCTTTCTTAGAGAAATAACATCCTGACCCATGCAATAGTTTCTAGATTGTCAGGATAACTACATTGTTTAGTGAAAATCATGTCTGAAGGCTAGTGTCACTTGCAGTTTAGGTGTTTCCTGCTAAAATGCATTATTCTGTCTTAATGTGGTTGGGTGCACGTCAATATTTTTTCAAGTACTGACTATTCTGATGCATCTGGTTGAGGTGAAACTAACATGGAGAGACTCTGTTGGAGCCATGGATTCTCAGAGTGTTGGCTCAGTCAGGATAAGTGGTTCAAGTGATCTGGCTGATGGTGCAGTTTCTCTGGGTGTGTCAGTCACAGACAAGGAGGGATATTGCAGTCTGAATGCAGAGTCCCAAGGGAGAGCCCCAGTAGGAGCTGTTCACATCAACTTTGTTTCCGAAACCAGTGTCCTGTGAAGCTGCCCTTGGATAAACACGACACAGTGTCATTGGGCATGACCATAACACATCTTCAGGTGTAAGTTGCAGCACACATAGGATGGAAGGGCAAAATCCTACTGGGTCTGAAGAGTGGTGGTTTATGCCTGTTTTTTGTGGAGGTGGGTGACCAAAGGCAGCGGTAGAGGACCGTGCTGGGGCGGTATCCCACACTGACTGAAACTTCCTGGTGTTGCCCTATTTCCAGCAGTTCATCTGGGAACTGCTTTCATTAGACACTTATTGCAAAATTTATCTTGTCCTTAGAATCATTAAGGTTGGAAATGACCTCTAAAACCATTGAGACCATAAAAAAACAGAAAAGAAGCCATGCCAAGACTGCAGCATAATCCTTGCTCATCTCACTCCTCCTGCATGGAGCAGCTCAAGCGACAAAGTCACACTGCTTTTTGTGGCTGAAGTTTGCCACTTTCAGCTCTTGCTATGCAGGGGTGGATGTCACACTTGCCTCAGGTTAGACAGGAGGGTGCTCAGACTGTTGGTGGTAAGGGCTTCAGGCAGCTTAAGGCTCTCATGCTTTGTGAGTCACTACTAAAGGCTATAAATAGGAAATAATATAAAGTGTATGTGTATAATGTGTTTGAATCTTACAAACCACAAAGTGTAGGGTTAGTATGACTCAGTCCAGTCTCCCCGTCCCCAATTTTATAATTTCTCTTATCTCTGTATTATATTTGAGCTCTGAAACACTGGGGACAAACCAGGGTCTGATGCATTGTTGAGGCGTTCTTGTTTCTCAAAACATATTATTTATAACGTAAAGTGGGAAAAGGTCAGACCAAACTGGCTGGTGGAAAAACATGATAAAAACAGATGTAAAAGTAAGATGGCAAGAGAGAAAAAGGGGTGAGGGGAGGAGTGGGGAATGTTCATGTTACAGAAACCTCAAGATTTTAAGTGAAACCAGAATTCCTGAGTAGGAAAGAAAAGGAGAGTGAAATGCATCTCATTTTCATGTTTGCAGCTGTGGATCTCTAATCACTGATATCTAGGAGGAAGGGAAAAAAGGAGCAGCAGAGTTCAGGATGTTTGCATCTTGACCAGTCGGAGATACAATCAGTGAGTGGTGATGGGTGCGAAGGGACAGTCCTGTACAGGAAAGCCCAGGGAGTGCAGAGCGTGCTGAGACTCATTCTGCAGCAGAACTGTATGGTGTCAGCCACTGAGCGGGACTACGTTTGAGATGAACTTGCAGTAATTTGGTCTTGTGATTTTTTGTGGGGTGGTTTTTATGTTGTTGGTTTGGTTGGGTTTTTTTAATTGTTGTTGTTTTGTTTGGATACTTTGTTTGTTTGTTTGTTTTGGGAGGGAGGAATTGGTCTCAGGTTTTTTTTGCTGGTTCATATTCAAGTGCCAAGCTTTGAATTTTGCTAGATATCTGACAGTAAACCTTGCCTCAAATGTCCCATTCTTCTGGGAACTGAGAAGATATTTGGAAGGGTGCAAGTATCTTTTGAAGATTCTTGCATCCCACGTGTTGTTGCCGGAAACCCTTTATACCCCTCTAAATGTGACAGTGCCTGGTTAGATGGAAGTGTTGATGGAGAAGCCTGAGTAGGCGCAGAATTTAGTGAAACTTTAGTATTTTGAAGATATTTCTTACAAAAAGCCACAAACACTGAGCTGTTTTTCATTATGTTGTTTTACAAATCAAGCAGTCTTGCATGTGGCCATGCATATGGACTGCAAATAGAAGAAACATTGGATATTGAACAAAAGATATTCCCCCAAAAAATATTTTCCACTTCTCTTCTATAAGGTGTCCTCAGCTGGATGAAAAGGTGAAAGGCGTGAAGTAGGGCATGATGTGGCCTCTGCCAGAGGAGAAGGTCGGGGCTCGTGAGGGAAGGACGTTAAACCTGGATTCACACAGAAATCAGTGGTGGAAACCTGGCTGAATTTTTGCTAACTGCCAAATTCTGAACTTTCACTGGAAAGGTGAAGATAATTTAGCAGTAAAAAAAGCTACTGCCAAATTCTAATGAGTTTCTTATTTTTTTCCCATATGGGAATAACTCTGAACTATCTGGATAAGTTTAACCTGGTGCAATGCCAATAAAATGAACAGATTTGCCCTGGGACGAATTCATCCTTGGCATGACTGCTCATTGATCTGCTTTTGCACCAGGGATTGGTTTTACTCAGCCTTCCTTTAAGTTACTTTTCTGAAATATAACAAGCTGAGACATCTGAATAAAATAATAATTTTACATCAAAAATATTAATAAAGTAGATATTTCAGATACATCACTTGCAAATAATTCATTGCACTCAATTAGTTTTTTCTAATCAATTAGGAGTCTGCCAGGTACCAGCAATTGGTAATTTAACAGCAGGAACAATTTTATGTATTTTTAGAGAAGATGAGAGAGTAGAAACAGTTTATTAAAAATTGCTCCTCCAACCCACAGGTCCCAGGCTGAACACTTCCCTTCAAAGACACAAAGGTTTTCTTTTCACAAGTTTTCCTATTTGGAAAAGGGATTTATTGCCTTAGTGCTACTCTGAGCCTAGTTGTTTTGTTTGCTGGTGGAGCAGCAAGCAAAATATTCCATTATATGATTTATGAGTCTCAAGGACAAACTGAAAATCTGCAAAGATATAGGAGTGCATCTATCGCTGGCACGTGGTTTCACAGGATGGTACAGACCTCTTTTACAATCAGTACAGAGACACAGGGGACCAGAGTGACCCAGAATAGCCACGTGGTTATCCCTTCTGTGCCCTTCTACAGGCACATGCAGTCCTTGATAAATGCTGCTTTTTACTCTCCAATGGATGGTTCTTTGGCCTAACCCAATTTGTTTGTTCTCATAAGCTCAGGCCTGCCTACAACTAGCTAACAGAAGGCACTCGGTACAAATTATACCTGAACTCTCACTATTCTCTGGTATTTGGATACTTAATGTCGTGTTCTTTCCCCAACACAGAATACAAATAGAAGAGATGCCTTGCTCATTTGTGTCATTTCTGGTAGTGGAGTTGGGGCTGGTCACTTTTTGCTTGATGAATTTGGAGTTCAAAATTCTTTCCATGAGGAGGAGGAGGATCACATCTGTGCCTGACCACGAGGCTGTAGGCTGGATTTGTGCAGTGATGACGTTCCCCTTCAGCCTCTGATACCAGACCTGGTACCTGCCCTTGGGAATGCAGCAGGGAGCAGCAGGGGAAGCCTGGATGCAATGTTGAGTAGCAGGACAATCACTTCTGACTTAACGGAAACATCTGAAGGGTTATGCAGACAAATTTGTAACTAGGATGTCGTGTCTTGGTGTGGCGTGTTTTGCCATGATCCTATCTGAATAACATGTTAAGAATCACCCTTTAGTGTCTAAATCCTGAAACCAAAAACCTGTTGTGACTTCATGACAAAAGTAAAAGAGTCCTCTTACAGTCCTCTCTACCCACTATTGGGTGCATGCTGGAAACAACGAAATACACCCCTGACTCTTGTAGCTGCACTGCCAAGGGCTTTGGTTTTCTTTCCCTGGATGTTCTGGCCAAGGTCTGGTCCAGCTGCATGTTGGTTCAAAGTGTGTCAGCCCAAGTACATGCTTTGACAGTCCAGTAGGGAAACCAACAGGCAAATGCTTCTGCTTTGGCACTCCCCATCACAGAATGCAAAGCCCCATGGAAGCTGGCAAAAGCCCATGCAGCCTTCAGTAGATTAAAGAAATGTGTCTCAAAAGAAAAAGGCATTTAACCACAGGCAAAGGCAAATATGCGCCACGCAATTGTCACTACTGCTCTTCAGTATGATTGCAAAAAATTGAACAGCTTGAGGTTGTCACATTTAGTGCCCTAATTGGTTCCACATTTCGCTGGGTATAATCTGAAATACTCCTGTTTTATGGAGTTCAAGATTTCTCTGTATCTGCTTCCACAAGCTCTGCATTGGTTTTACTCTCCAGTTGCAGTTTGGTGTGCACAGCTGGCTGTCTCAAGCCAGCATTAAGGGGGAATGCCTGAGGGGCAGCTTCTGAAGAGAGACAGCCCATGCCTGAGGCGAGGCTGTTTCCTTCCACGGGGAACTTCATCAAAGTCTGTCAGGGAAAGGGAGGGCTGCCTTTCTCTTTGGTTTTAAGTTAAACCAACAAAGTGATTTCTGAAAATGCATTGTTCTAATAGTTCCTCTCACACTCAAGAAATAAGTAGCTATACAGGCTAATGTTAGTACTGTTTGGTATCACATATAAGTACTATATATTCAGTACCTTTTGGTGCCAAATGCACAGTAAGTACTGTACAAAGCATCAAAACAAAGACAGCCTCCAGTCTAGTCCAAAGGCCTTGTACAGCAAATTTCCTGTTAAAAATACACACATTTTCTCACTAATTTAACTGAAACAACTGACAGTCATGAAGTTGAAGCAAAAACCAGAGTGTATTGCAGGTCAAGGCTTCGAGGATTTTTAAGGGCATGAATCGAGGCCCAGGGAATTCAGTGGGAGGCTCCAACAAACCAGTATTTTAGAAGTCAGATTGTAAAGACAGTAAATTAGCAATAAGATCCTTGGAATTGTGGCTGAGAACTGACATTTGTAAGATATTCCATTACCTGTACACCTGGAAAAACAAGACTTTTTCTTGGAATGACAGAAAGTGCTCTGCAAGGCACTGAAGACGAAACTGTTTGTTCCCAGAACACTGCTCAGGGATGCTCTCTCCAGTGTTACCCTTCCTTTAATGCTGAGTTAATCTTTTTCTTTGATGTGTTACATAGAACTGAAAAGTGGGGATGTGTTGTGGGTTCTTTGTTTGTTTTAAACACACGGAAGAAGGAGTGCCGGTGAGTGTGTCGTGGTTCCCTGGGCAGCCCTTCTCTCCTGTTCCCCCCGGGGTGGGAATAACCTGCCCGGCAGTTTCTCATCCACCTACCGAGTCCCTCTAGTGGCGCCATCCCGAAAACTTTCCTCCTACCTTCCCGAATTAATGAACAGTAAAAGCAAATCTAACCGAACAAATATTTTAACACAGCCTTCCGTTAGTGGAAATACCACAACGCTGAGAAATGCACACAGGTTTGGTCTAAGCAGCATCACGCTGCTGGAAAATCGTGTACCAGGGTGATTGCTGTGCCTTCAGTTTAACAGGAGTTGAAACTGTTTTCAGTGACAGCTGAGCAGGGTCCTCAATTTTCAAGCAAACATGAAATGAGCTAAAAATATAATATGTTTTTCAACATGTAAAGTTTTTTCTTTGGCTCTTTTCAGAAAGATAATTTAAGGAAGTTTTTAGTAAATTAGATCTATTTCTACGGTGACCTTGTGAGGGACAAGCTCAGTATTATCTGTGCATATTGCAAATAGGGAATCAGAGTTGGGGCCATCGTGTTCACAAGAAGGGAAATGATATTTCTGCTTTATGAAAAAATAAAATGTTGGGAAGAAAATAACAGTGAAAGGTTGGAAATTAAATGAAAGCTGCTGAAAGTGAAATTAAAGAACTGAAAAATGCAGAATGGTCCTTGAAGCAAGCACACCTGCATGTAAAATGCTCAATACAGCATTGTTTTCATTTTATTTCTTTGTGGGTTTGAGGTGAGGATTCTTGTTGCTGTTTTGTTGGATTTTTTTTTTTTTTTTAAGCCATGTATTTAGGTAAATAGGAGAAACCACATTTGTTTGTAGAGGCTTTTTGAGCTTTCAGGGTTCAGAGCCATCAGAGTAGGTCTGCAAAATGCTTTAGCTGACTCCGAACCCTTGAGTGGTGAAACACCGTGTGAAGGCAGCAGCAATCAGGCAGTGACCTGAATGACAGCGGACAGATGAAAGCTGTCCTGACTGGCTGCACGGCCAGAAGCCCCCTCAGCACTGCACACACGCTGATGGGATATTGCTCACAGCCAGGAAAAGCCAAGACTGGTTGCAAAGGATGTAGCAGGAGCACAGCACTGCTGCTGCTGCAGCAGCCAGGGCTGTGCTGGAAATGCAGTGAGCAGGAGCGGTGTAGCTACAGGTAAATGTGGGTGACCCCGGTTTGTTCACTTCCCATTTGAGCCAGAGACGGATTATGCATTCTGCACTGCTCTGCCTGGATCCTCAGGCACCTGAGCTGATGTGCTTTGTTTCCATTTCCCACATTGCCAAGGAGCTACGGGGTAAAAGCACCTGATATTTCTCTTGGTTTAGGCACTTATTTGCCCAAAATTTAGCTTTATCTGGGAATACATTACCTCAGTTAGTCTTGAGAGATTCATGTGGAGAAATCAAATTAATTTCCTTTCTTCCGCCAGGTTGTCAGTCAAGGTATGAGAAGGAAAATGGTATCATTTTTCACTTTTTTTCCTAATACCTTGAAGTTGGATGAGATTAAATATGCTGTAACATTGCACCCCCATGCAATTCTCTTCAGAGATACCTGACCGCAGTCTGGTGAATGACAAATAAATGAATCTGCAGAGAAGTTTGACTTTTAATAGATTTTTTTCTAGTCATGTACTGCTTTCAAGAGAAAGACTCTATTTGGGAAGCCTAGAAAGGCAGTCGGCTAAAATAATAACCAAAATAAGATCTGGATTCATAAATTATTCTTTTTTATTTCAAAACATAAAGTGGAAAGCCATGATGTTTGTGTTTATGCCTCTCCATGCAGAAGTGTGCTGACCAGGGATGGAAGGTTAGGGAATCAATACTGAGCACTGAAGTAGCTTTGAGATGCTCAGCTCCTGCTGTGCTTGGTCTAATTTGCAGTTAGTTTTTATCCCATTTTAAATGGTGCTGGAGGAGCCTGCTTTATCTCAGCAAGAAATCCAGGGAAGCTAGCAGTTGAAAATAATGGATCACCAGGAAATAAATGTGGGGATAATGTGTGCAGGGAAAACTTCAGCCATGAAACTTGTTTTGGAGGAGTGCAAGCCTGCATCGCTGCTCATTGTTTACAGTTAGAAATGAAATCCAGAACTATTATAGGAAATAGTTCACGGCAGTTCAGTGGCTCAATTTTTTTTAGGCTGAAATCCCCAAAAGAACTACTATTAATTTGCTCTAGCTGGCAGATAAACATTCATGCCCAAACTTTCTGAAATGGTCATTTGGGGAAAGTCATGTTTCTCCCCTACATGCTGGATCTCACCTTTCTCAGCACTTTGAGAAGTCAGCCCAGCTGAGTTGTCTAACTATAAAACATTCCTAGTCCATGCCAAAAACCCACAGCAGTTACTGTGTGTTCCTTTGGCAAACTGATGCTTGCAACAAAATGTAGCAAAAGACGTGTGAAAAAAAATGCAGCAAAAAACATTTTGGGCAGGAATCCCAGAGGGTGGAGAATAGCCCTTGGCCTTTGCAGAGGAGAAGGTTTTGGTCAGTGAAACGTCCTCGCAGTGTGTTCCTTGGCAGCCCTGTTTTATAGGGATGCAGCAAAGACCAGGAAACTTGTCAGCCAGTTAAATGGAGAAGTGAGCTTAGAGAGCTCGTGCAGCCTGACTCCATTCATTGCTATAGCAATAATTCCCCATGAAAGTGGAACAAAAAAATGTTTTAGATGATAATGCACTTCTAAAATGCAATACTCCTAGCAAAAAAGCCCCTCTCTCATTTTAACCCATGGATCTGTGAAATCCTTTATTGACATTGATAAGCTTCTTTGGCTTCCTAAAGGATTTCTCAAGTGGGAATGAATTTAGCAACTCCTACCTTGAAGTTACTGGTAAGAATCTAGATGTATGAGTCCTTAAACAATAGAAGTTCTAAGAATATGTCATCTTTTGATATGAGTGAGTCCTCTGTCTTCTCTTATTTCTTCAGATTTCCAACCCCCATCAAAAAGGTTGCAAATGCAACTAAAAGTTGCTGGCTGTCCTTTGGGTGTTAACTCCCTTTTGCACTTTTCAAAGTCCACTCCAAACTGTTAAGACAGGAGAAACATTCCCACAGGACTTATCCCAGCCAGAACTATCCTGTGTCAGGGCAGGGTAAAAATGAGAGATTTCCTGAAATACATTGTTTTGCTATTGGCAGAGTGCAGATAACTTCTTACAATAGCCAATGCCTCATCTCCATACATGCATCTCCAGCCAATCCATCTTCTCTACTTCTCCATAAAGAGAGGGCATAAGAGCTCTTTCCTACCTTGTGAAGGCACTGGGGGAGTTACGTGCTGTGAGGTCCTTGTGTGTGGCACAGGCTGAGGAGGAAGAGCAGAGGTTTTGTTGGACTATGTCCTTCTGACCCATTCAGAAAGAGTCCCTGGAGGCACAGCAAGGGCTGCCTGCCTCTTCTCTGCATCTGCAAGGCTGTGGTACTTCCATGCATTTTCTTCTACACTTTTGGGAAACACAGTCCAAGGAATCAGTGGGTTGTTTGGCTTGTAAGTACATTATTTTTGTGTGATTCGCTGAGGTGTTAACCATACCTTCTGTGTTTACAAACCTGGCAACTAACAATGTAGTTTTATTTAAATTACTTTTGACTAGGAGAATTCAGGTATTTTGTAAAAGGAGAACCATGAAACAGCTCTGTTATAGGCTGGTATTTTGGTATTTCCCAGCTTTTTAAAAAGTAATTAAACAGAAACTAAGAAAGTATTTAATTTTAAAGTACATTAATTTGCTCTAAGGCTTTTGAGTAACCTTATTTCTGCACCTACTTCATCTAAAAAAAAATAGAAAATGCAGTTCTACCCCAGCCAGGTTGAGCTAGTTTTAGATTTAAATAGGTTTTGCCTATCAGAGTGTGAATGGGCCTTGGATTTTGTTGTGAGGGAAAAATCTAGGGCTTTAAGTTCCTTCATAGAACACAATAGAAAAGAAATTGTTTTAATTTCTCTGGCCAACTAGAAGAGAATTGGGAGAATAATTCCCTTTGGTTTAAAATTGAAAGTTGGAGGGATTTTCTTTTCTTCTATTCAAAATGGGGAAAAATGTTAAGTAAAGAGGCCAAATAAAAGTTTAGTTCCCCTGAAAAAATGTCTTGATTTATTTGGGGGAAATTCGTACTATTATTTCTTAATATAGCTGCATGATAGAATAATTTTGAAAGTAAATGTTGAAAGTACATTTGAGTTTTCCCCTGGATTTTCCTTTGAACTGAAACTAATCGCTTAATCTAATCCAAACGCTCAAACTGTTTCATTCCTCCTGAGTCAGGGTTTCTCGGGGAAGGAACTGTCTGGGTAAAGCCTTCCTGAAGCCCAAGAAAATGGGAATTCTTAGGGGCAATGCCCACCTGGAGGCTGCCAGGAAGGACCATGTGTGTCCCCCGGGTATGCCGAAGTACAAAGGTCCCATGGCACAGGGAGTCTGGGAGAAGAAATCTGGAAGCAGGGAGGTATTTTCTTGAAGTCAAAAGATCCAACATGATAGGACATCCTATATAATATGATTCTTATAAAACTATATAATAGGATAGGATATATAATAAGAAATCAAATAACAATAATTAATCCTATAATATAGGATAATAATTATTCCTATAATATAGGATAGCTGATATCAGGATGCTTCCGTCCTGGGGAATATGAAGCTATGGATTTCAGGGTAATGAAATAATTATTTCCAGACCTCTGGTAGTTGTCATCATCTCTTTTTCTTCACTGTCAGTACTGGGATTTGCAAGGAGTATAAAGAGAGTGTGAGAGATTACAACATCTGAGTCAGA
The DNA here is from genome assembly GCA_013397865.1 of Struthidea cinerea. NCBI lineage: Eukaryota > Metazoa > Chordata > Aves > Passeriformes > Corcoracidae > Struthidea > Struthidea cinerea. Next base: position 748,886 of record VZTI01004580.1, on the reverse strand, counting down.
TCAGCTCAGGCACAGCAACGTGATCCAGCCAGAAAGAGCAAAGCTAAAGGTCACCTGTACCCTTCTGCATGTTCAGCTTTTCAGGTTTTTGCCTATGTGAGTCATTGTCTTTTCCAGACTTCAGACTGAATAAAGCAAAATCATGACGTGAGCTACCAGTTTGATCAGAGCAGTTTCCTGAATGAGGGAAATATTCTTCCTAAATGGACAAACCAAGCGTCTCACCATGGACAAGGATAGGTTTTTATGAAGTGAGGGAGGGCAGAGAGCTAGCAAAAAAATTGTCAGCTTAGCACACAGATGTATTAGCTGTATTTTGCCAGAATAGCCTGCATCCTGCAGGAGCCCCTTTCACTGATCGTGGTCCTCGGGGTGAAAGCCCAACAGCGCCTGCATGCTTGGAGATGGGATTCCAGCTGGAAGAAGTTATCACTCTTAGTCAGGAGCATGATCATCACCCAGTGCAGTCTCAGATAGACTTTCTCCTCACTGCAGAAATACTGAAAGATGAGGAAGGCAAGTGTAAGCATGAAAACCCATTAAAACACCTAGTGGCACCAAGCCTGTCAGTAATGGAATGTGCACACTGTATTCTGTTGATGTCCAGGACCAGGGTCCATGAAACAGAATGGAGCAGCTCCTAGAAACAGCTGCCACACCAGGATCTCTCCAAAACAGACAATTCACTGTAGCTATGTCAAATGACGCACACCTTCCCGTGGCTGTGGGCTGCAGAGAAAAGAGACGGACTTGGAATCAGTGCATACCCAGAAGAGCTCTGTTGCTGTGGCTTCTAGAGCATCTCCTTGAACTCCCCGAGTAATGCAAGTGTTGAGTGGGATAAGACCCTTCCCTTCACGGCAGGACTTTCACCCTAAGGTGTAACTTACACCTATAAGCCAAGGGAAGGGAATCAAGCAGCTAAAGCCACAAGATTTACACACCTTGCCTCCCAGATTGCTCTCAAGATGAAGGTCACCATCCATTAGAATACCCCAGCCACTATGTGTGTGCAAGAGAAGTCTTGACAGATCTTTCATGCTTTCTGGTGGTTTAGTACCACAGCAGGAGAGGCCAGGTGATCTGTTTGAGGGCTGTATGTAATGCTCTTAATCTGTGCTGGAAGTGGGAATATTGGATGAGCTGCTTCAGAATGCTTTCTATTAAGTGTGTAGCCAGCCTTTACAAGTAGGGTATACACTGTCCATATTTCCAGCCATTTAATTAGTCAGTGCAATGAATGCAATTTAGACAGGTAATGAAAAGTCCTCTATTCAACCTTAAACTGGCACATAATTTTACCTGTCAACAATCTGCGCTATGGAAGGTTGTTTCTGAAATTCCTGGCTCTAAAAGTCACTGAGCTACTTACGAAAATGTACTTAACAGCCAGTGAGTCAGCATTCAGAGGTCTGAAACTCATTTCCAGGAATTATGTGATTTACAAGGCTTGACTTTCAAACTTGGCTACTGACATAGCAAGAGAAGGAATAAAAACTTTCTGAAATAAAACCCCCTCATGCCTTTCAAATACAAAGCACAGTAAGAAAACTGTCAGTCTCTTGAGACATATCTGCACCTTCATTTAAAATTAGAGGGTAGCGGAGAAATACTCTGTCTCAGTAATTTTCTCTTCAGAGTCACAGTTTCCTGACTGATGTCAAGTCCAAAGATACCACTGAAACAGAAAAAGGAAGCGTTCTCTAAATTTCATAGTACAAATGAAGACAATCCCTGTTCTTTTGGATCCCTTAAATGTGGAATGGCAGTGTTTGGTATATTACCAGGATCATAACAGCTGATGGTATCTGCTTCAGGCAGTGCTGTTTGAGCAGAGAAGAGATAACAGATTCTTGGCAGCAAAAGTTTCACTGTTATTATTTAATGTCGATATTCCAGTGGAGCTCAGGAAAACTTTGACCAGACCCATTTCCAAAGATGATTTCCAAATACTACCAGTGCTGTTCAGGTAGAAGTAAGAAATTTTGCAGGTTCTGTTTAGGGAATGAGATGAATAATTCATTTAGATGGTTAAGACAAGGGAAGTGACCATTCCTAGGTGACCATCAACCATTAAGCAGGATTGGTAGAAATATCTTAGGGAGAATAACTTTTGCTCCTGGCTGTACCTTCAGAAGCTCTTGGAAATAAGTTGCTATCTCATTTTCTTAATTTCCTGGCTCTGTGTCCTACTTTTCAGACAGATGATTTTCCTTTTCATTAGGGATGTTATGGCAAAGGTGTAATTCGTACTTCTAGGAGCTAAAGCAGTCGCAGAGTTATTAATCATGGAGGCAATGTAACCTTATAAGACCCCACGGCTGGAAGGGGAGTCCATTCTGACTGAAAGGCAAGACAAGGCAGAGGCTGCTGGCTGCAGTTTGCTGGGAGACAGAGCATCCACCCCTTGCACCAGAGCCTTGGCTAACCAACTGATATTGCTTCCCTTAGTGTGGTATGTTTCTGATTGGAGTGAGGCACATGCCAGCAAAGAATTAAACAAATTTGTGGCAAGCCTTGTATTGTTTCTTTTGGGTTTTTTTAAGAGCAGCATTTAGTACTTTTATTTGCTAACTCCTCTTTTGCTGCAGAAGTTCCTGTCCCCTTAACTGTAACTGATAAATGCTACTGAAGGATATAAAAATACGTAGACAGCATTAGTAGCTCTCATATGTGTTAACTTTTCCTCTTGCTTAAGGAAAAATTCATTACTGGGAAAATTCCCCCTGTAACAGTGTGCAGTATCTTGTATTCCTATCAGTCCATTTTCAGACCTGGCTACGCCATGGGAACAACTTGACTTTTTCTTGTTAGAGCAGATGATGTCTTCAAGCTTGTGGATACAGTTAAAGCCCCCATAATGGCTATCTGAAACACTTAGCAAATTTTAGTTACTTATGTAATTGCTTGGGCTGGTAAATGTGATTTGTGTAGGCTTGAAAATTTACCTGAAAACAGATTCTTTGACAGAAATCTGAGGTTTGCAGTGAGAAAGTTGTCATTCTCCCTAAGAACTATCTATTCTTTGGTCCCAGCATGTTCATAAATTCCTCACATATTTCTTTTGTTTATTCAATACAAACTCAATTATATTTGGACAAATTAAAAGCCCCGGCTATGCAAGGTATGAGAACATATGAAATAATTTGGAACAACTTGCTTGGGTTTTATCAGAACAGGAGAGGACTTGTTTTCCAAGGCTGATGCCAGGCCAGTAAATAAAGAGGAATAGTTCAGTGCTCTCATGGTAGTATGCCACTGGATCTTTTATCTTAAACTGCAATATCCCAAGCCAAATATTTATGTTCCATCTGGAAGCCAAGAGGTGACCTGCCTAGGTTTTTCTGCACAGATGGTATAAGACTCTCTAAATGTTTTATGGGTGGGTAAAAAGATAACCTTATCATGTAGAAATTAGGCAATTCTCAAAGCAGTAAAATTGTATATTGCGGTAGCAACCTCCTAACTGAGGTAAAAAGAGTTTAGAAATCTTCATGGGCGCTACTCTATGGGAATAGTGTGGCACCAGCCAGAGTTCTGACAGTGCTCTGTGTTTGCTTGTTTTCCAAAGCAAAATTGGTATTGGTATTTCATCATCATCAGTTTGAATTCCATGACTTCTAGGACGTTTCCTGGGCTGAGGTAAGAGGCGAAGAAAAAAGCATTTGAAATGAACAAGTATTAAAAGTTACTTGATCCGAACTCAGTGTACAGATGGGGGTTAGGCATGAAGGATCCCTATTTTTCCACACTAGTTTTCTGATTCTCCGCTTAGATCTCAACAGTATGGTGCAAAGAGAGGGCTACTTAAGAGTAATAGAATGAAATACCACATATAAAAAAGTGGTGAAAATATTATCTCTCTGAAGACTATTGTATTGGAAATACACCAAAATAGGCAAAGAAAATACTCTTGTGTCTAAGTAGACAAATGTATACACGTAAGTAACATGATCTTTATCACATACAAAACAACAATGTTCTTAAAATCCCAATTTATCAAATTATAATCAGCAAAAACTCCCAGCCTGCTGTACCAGTCCTCTGTGCCTTTACACATTTGGAGGAAAGCATGTAATTTCAATAGATATGGCATACAGTTAATAGAGCACTTGGAAAAGGCAGCTGTAAATTATTTCTTCTCATGGCCTCAATAGACTATTTATGTTTTATCAGGAGATGAGAATTTGAGTAGATGTGATTACCTGAGTTCAAAGAAGAAAACATTTTAACCAGGACACCTTTCCATCTACGTTTGTTTTGGTGAGGGTTATTTCTGTTCTTATGAAATCATCTAATAGCAATCAAGTGAGGAAAGACAGGAGGGTAAACAAGCTGAAAGTTAAACCAGGAAGCATTAAGAAAGATGTCCTTATTGTGTTTTGCAGGCTGCAGAATTTGGCTTTAACACTGCAGCAGGGTGGGAGAGACTTGCTTTTACAAAATCAGAGTCCAGCTGACTTCACTGGAGTCTGCATGGGCAGCCACTGAGCCACACACCTTCAAAACTGACAAGAAGAAAGAAGGTGAAAATCCTAGGTGAGAACTACTCCGCCAGGGACCCTGGGGGCTCTGGATTGAAGCAATGCCGCTGCATGGAGGTACTGCCATGGATTTGCTCCTGGGCTGGGGGGAGAGAGGTGCCGTTTCAGTGCTTGTTCCTTGGTTATCTTTTTTGTTTTAGAGTCTTTCCAGTGAGAGATTGTCCCATCTATCTCACAAATATTGCTCACCTTAGTAAATGAGCAATATTTGTAAATAATACTCTGAAATGATACATGGCACCCTTTTGTTTTACATAAGTTATTTTAGTGTTGGATATTTTGGTGTAGCTCGGCCTTTTTTTCCCCAGCATGTCTATCCAATGCATAAATAACTTCCCATGGTGAAGCAGCAGTCTTGTTAACAATGGATCATATGGAATATGAGTTAAACACCCATACAGGTGATTATGTATTTTAGCAATTCTGCAGGACTGCTTGTTTCTAATCTTCTCCTGTTACATTATGGGCCTTACTGTTATAACAAATCATCTGAATTGGTCTTGCAATGGGAATGGTAGCCATCAACCAGATGCTCAATTGCACACCAGAGAGTTACTGAGGAACAGGCCCAAAAGCTACAACAGCTCGAAGAGATGACTCTACTCTCAGAGCTAAAGCAAACCACTATGGCTGAAAACCACTGCAATACTAAAAAACAATTAAAAGCCTTTGTATAAAAAAGATTTTTAAAAACATTAAATAATTGTGTTGAGTTCTTGATATAAAAAAATTAAAAATTAAAAAACCTCCAAAACCTCCTTGAAATACAGTTTATTGGGACTGTCCCAGCTGTGTCTCATAAATGTTATGATCCCTTTTCTCAATTTTTATGCTCACTGGGGTCCTCAAGGGACCAGTGAGCAACAGGCCATTTTGGAACTGCCATCATCAAGGGCATGCATTGCTTAATTCCTAAAACAAAGATGTTGTGTAGCGTGCTCTAAATGTCATTTCTGCCACTTAGAAAATGAGGTGATTTGCATTCCTTTTAATAAATGAGGTATTTAATTACATTATAAATGTAACCTCTAATTGAAGCACCTGCTCCCAGTGGGCATAACACTATGATGATTTTGCATGAGCTACCTAGAAGTAGATGCGTGCTGCTGCAGGAGTGGGTATCTCACTAATTGGCACTTAAACATTATTCCTGAGTATTTTTGCATCTTAATGGATCTCCCCCAGGACACCTCTTAGGACGACATTTGTTTTGCTGTAGTGTGTTGCCTTTTGTTCTTGTCCTCCACTGCGGACATAGGTGTGTCTCTACTTTTCTCTTTGAGAGATTTTGTTTTGCATGCCCACATACCCACTTCTGTCTCACAGATATAAAGGTGGGTGCAAGTCCCTGTCCCTGGGTATTTCATGCCAATGGTAGTGCTGTCTGGTTCTAAACCAGTTAACTCTCTAAATACAGAACAGATATTTTTTACTGAGGCTATTACTTGAGCTCTGATACCTCAGTTTGCTCTGTGTAGTAACTCATGAACCAAATGTAGAAGAGCAGTTCTCTGCTGAGGATGCCACATAAAACATCATCGTATGCTGAAGTCCCATATCATTCTGATTGTTAAAGCTTTAACATCTTTAAATATATTTATTTACCATAGCCTCTTGGCTAAGGTCTAGTCTAAGCCTTTATTTTCTTCTTATCTTTGATTTTTTTTCACATCAGTAAGTAATTTTATATTATGTTCTTTTCCTTATGGTACTTCATACTGTTTCTGGTCAATTTAACTCTCAAGGAGGCTGAATCAATGCATCCAAATAACACCTGCCTGTGTTTCATACATCTAGAGAATGTTGTGAAATCACTACATTTAACTGTTACTGTTTGATTGCAGATCATCAAGGTGTGGGGCAGATCAGATACAAATGACAATAATTTGTGCCAGGTGATTGAAGAGCAGATTTACAGTTTCCTTCCCTGGTTCATGTTTCCAAGACTACCTCTGGATTTGCCTCTATGTTTGTGAACAGTTTTCCTGTCGGCTTCTAAGGGAAGATGCAAACCTGGTGCTCAAACCTGAACAAACAAGGCATGCTCACAGCAGTCGGGAATTTTGGCCCAATCCCTGCAATAGCAGTGCATTTTGCTTGCTGAAGAAGTCATGAAAGTCCTGAGGAACAGCAAAAGACATTAAGAATTGTTCAGATCTTAGGCAGTTTTAAAGGCTCACTCTGCTGCTCTCAAATAGTACAAGAATTTCAGCAGCACAGTAAATTCTGGAGCCTATTAAATTCTGGAGCCTATTCACTGTAGTAACCTACTCCTGTCAATGAACAGTACCAGGCACCAGAGAGAGGGCCCAGGAAGCAAAAGACAAAAAGACCATTTGTGGATTGTTTACAGTTCAGTTTCTTCCCAACTCCCTTAGAAATTTCTCCTTTTATATTTATGAAACTCTCACTTCATTACTAATGTAAGTTTTCTGCATGCTTTTGAACTTGGTCTTTGTTCTAGCTGACACTGCCTAATACGCAGTATTTGGGACATATTCCTTTGGCTTTAATTTACTCTCACCATGCTTCTTCTGTTTCTCATATGAGAAGAAAGATGATCAGCTGTTTGCCATCTAAAAAAGTCTGATATTTAAATTCAAAACAATGCAGTTTGCAGGATTAGGACAGATAATGTAAATTAGACCTTAGAAAAATCCTGTCTCTTACAGAGAACTTGAACTAGGTTCTGTTAAAGAAGTACAAGTTATAATCATTTCTGGTTACTCTCTGTATTCTATTGACAACATGAGAACCTTCTCAGTTTCTCTGGGAGACATCCAAAGATTAATTCAGACACTTATACATATATATAGCTGATAGACCATAATATTCTTCCCTCCTCAAACCTCTCATCCTCTCATTTTGAAAGATGAAGCCTGAATTTCATATCTGAGATAAGCAGCCTATTTAATTAGTTTAGAACTCTATTATATAGGCAGATGAACTCTATTTGTTTTGCTGAAGTACCACAGCTCCTTTTCACATAAGCTGGGAATGCAATACCATTAATTTTTCTTTCTATAAATTGTGTCACTAAATACCTCGTTAAGTTCATTAGGAGAATAAATGAAGATGTATGGGAATACCATTTCTGGAGGAGAAACTGCACCAAAACAGTCTGGCTGCAAAATGTATGTTTGTAAACACTGGATCACATTTTCAACTGCGCAGTTTCATTGACTTTGATTAATAAAGATCTGATCTATTGGTTTCTCTCAGATAAACACAAAAGTACTCTTCCTTTTGTCTCAAAATGGCTCTCCCCAATACGAAATGCAGACAGGAGGACAGCTGAATCAAGGCTTCCTGGCTAAGACTTCTAATGGGGGCTGTGGTACCTTAAAAAATAATAAAGAATAAACTGTGCATGTGGGGCTGTGCAAGACAGGCAGCTATCACCACATGGGGAACTACACAATAACCTTGGGGTGACAGTAGCAGTCTCCATACTTGTGGGGTTTGCTGGAGATGTGGGAAGAACCTGCTGCAGGGCTGTGGAATAGCACAATAAAGTCTTTCTCACTCCTTATCTGCTACTACTAACTACTTAACCTTGTCTTGATAAAATAACCCCAGTATTGTTGGATCAAGAGAAGAGCTTGCTTTTTGGGTGTGCCTGCCGTAGAGTTTGGTAACTCTCAAAATGTTTGTGGTAGCTTTTCCTTGATGGTCCCTGTGGACATTCAGTGGAAAGCAAATTTCTCCTCTTCTGCACCACCAGCCCACGTCAGCATTGTCGGTGTTGCTGCTCTTAGCACCCGTTTCATCTGTCAGACATTGCATATCTCTGCCTATCCACATTACAGTTTCTGTTAAATCCCTGTGCTGACAGAAAATGGCATTACAGAATTCAGCACAGCTGTGAGGTCGTAGTGTAATGTGCATTTGGAAGACAGACGTGAGCTGCAAGGTAGGAAGCTCCCAATAAATACTGCAGGGATAAATAAGCAATCTGTGCATCTGTGGTGGGAAAGGAGAAACTATCACCTAATGCTGGCCATGGGAAGCTCAGGGATAACCATGGTGCTTCAGGATGCTGGCAGGATGCCTTCTCTCAGCTGATTTCCCCCTAAGGCATCTGGCAGGGACACCTTCTGCTTTTTGTGGGGTAAAAAAACCAAAAAAATGACTAAATCTTCATGGTCTCCTTGACTCCCTATGTGTGCTCCCTGTGTTTTTCCTACATGACATATAGCTTTATTATGAGACTCACCTTCAGTTTGGGAAGTGTCTTTTTGCTGCCTGGGACTTGTTTCATGCCCCCCTGCCATCTGGATCTGTGACAGTTAGAATCATGTTGGCTTGGACTATGTTCAGTGTTTATTGGTGAAAAACCTCAGAGCTGAAGTGGGTCTATTTCATCAGTAAAAGCCAAATTGAATGTTCATAGGGGAGAGGTTAGTTACTGCTTTGCTGAGCAGTCACAGTGGTTTCCTCATGATAATTTTTTTCATAAAAAATAAGAATCTTCAAAGCTGTGACTTGTGTTACACCTGATTTTCATAAAGACTAATTGAGTGCACTGTGCCTTTCCTAAAGAAGTTTTGATAGACTTCTCTCTGTTCTCCACTTTAATTCAAATGAAAAAAAGGCATTTGCTTGTGCTAATTAATTTGTGTTAATGAATTTTACTAACTCATCCTTCCATATTGCACTGAAATTTGAGGTGTGCTGTAAATCAGGCATGGTTTAGCATACCAACAAAGAAAAGGATTTGGGGGCTGTGGGTTGGTTATATGTCTACCATAAATAAAGGCACTAAGAAAACTGAAAGCATTGCCTGAAGGCCCCTGGTTAGAGAAAAGCCCTTGTTTTCAGCCTGAGATGTGGCTCAGCTGTGTTTGTGGCACTGGCTTTTTACAGCCACTTAAACTGAAAGACAGATTTATAAATAGTTTACAGAAATATTGCTTCAGTTGAACAAAGCAATTTTTATTTTTTCCAGAAGTGATGTTATAAGCCACTGAAGACTGGGAAAGTTGTTGATAAAATGTCAGAAAGAAGGAGTGGAGGAAAACCCTCTCTGTCTGCAGCAGAAAGTCATGCAGCCATGAGGAGATGGATGTAGGGTCATCCAGCCAGGATGTGGACTTTGGTTGCCCTTGAGGCTCTGTTAGACTAGAGCAGCAGGACAATCACCTCTTCTTGATTCAGGAGGTCAGAAGAAGGACAACAGAGGTGTAGTTTGGATGTCCTGGGGGGAAAAATTTTTGTTGGAGCTTCTCCAAAGCTCCTCCCACTGGCAGAAGAGTTTTTGAGCATGGCTGAGGCAAAATGCCTGAGATGAGCATGAAAAGATTGAGCTTTCCAGGAACATCATCAGCTCCTTCTCTTCTAGAAGGGAGTCAGCTAGGAGGGCTGCAAGAGGGTTTGGTGGGCTCTTCATGTCTTTTCTACCTCTCTCAGTTGCTGAGTCATAGGTAAATGATGTTTCCTTGAAGATCCAGTCAATGCAGACCTGGGTCTTGTGCAGTTGATGAGAAAAAAAACCCAACAAAACAGTTACTGCTCTCAGTTAGCACTTATATTGGTAATTTCTTTACCTTTTTTTGCTCACGTGTCTTGGTACCAAACCACAAGAAGCCCTCCTTGCTCCTGGCAGGTGTCTGCAGTGATTGGATGGAGGCTGTAGCTCGGTGCTGGGACCAACAACTTTGCTGCAGGTGGCAAGTAATGGTGGGCAGGTCTCCCGTACCTCTCCTCCAGGTGCACTGCATGACTGAAGAATGAGAAGGGATTGGGATATGCGAAAAAGGGGAAAATGTGCACGTGAAGGGAAGGAGGAGCCACAGAAGGGCCAGAGGATGGAATCTGTCTGTGGAGGTTTCTGTTGGTTTTTGCCTCCTGATGCTCTGCTCTTCTGGGAGAGGAAATACCACAGTGAAAAAAGACAAATGGTGATTTCTGTCAGGATGTCCATCTTGAGAAGAACAAAAAAACCCCAAACATGGACAGTCTAGGAGAATACTCTCTTTCCCTTCCCACCTTTAACATGAGGGATGCTGAGAAAATGTGAGTAGCAGCATAAGCCTGCAAAACCGTGCCAGATGTACAGCAGAGTTTAAACCCAACTGTCGACAACAAAGCCAAACAGTATGAACCAAATGATGCTCGCTAGCATCCTACACTCCGGGCAGATTTCCAAGCTGGGTGGGAAGTGAGCTGGAAAATTGCCAGGCAAGTACACAGTGCAGACGTGCCGACATGAACCTCGGTGCTTTACTTTGCAGAGAACTTAGCAGGGTCTCAAACAGGCACTCAGGAGGTGCTGTACTCATCAGCTGCTACAAACAACTTCACTCTGTGCACACACTCACATGCAGGCAGCAAATGATGGTTTCCTTCTGCTGTGGGTGACCAAACAGGCATTTCTGATCTCTCCACTTTGTGGCAGGATCCCGAAGTGAATTCCCTCTGGCCCTTCTTTCTGGGTTACCTGCCCAGAACAGGAGAACCCTTTGTCCTTTCTGACAAAGGAAGTCCTGCTTTGTGATTTTTTTCTCTTTTAAAAACAGATTAAAATACTTTGTGGAGGTGGGTTTTCTCAGCTGGAAAGGGCTTCTCTCTCCATCAGGTAGTTTGGTTAAATTGAGCATCATTGTTTGGGTAAATCTGCCTGAATGCTCACTTGGGGATGTAAACCAGCAGCTTTTGTTTCCAAATTGCTTTATGTTTTGTGGAATTACTTCCATCTGTGAGGCTTTCAAATAACATCAAATTTAAATGCTGGCATTTTGTATTTATTTTGTCCAAATATAAATATTTAAGCTGTTAGGCAGCAAAGTCAGGTCCAGAATGAAACTTTTAATACTTATCTCTTATTGAAAAAAATCCCCTGAGGTAATACAGTCATAATTTTATCTGTATCTAAAATTTTCACTTTCTCTTTAATCATATTTCTTGTAAAATTCCTATCTTTTCCCCAAAATGAGTGTGTTCTTGGGGTTTTTTTTTCCCCCTCAGTTACTTCAGTAGAAAAACTGGCAAAAAAACCTGTGTTTGGATGAATTTGTTTCAGGAAAAGAAATCAGTCTGTTACTACCTCTAGAAATCAAGTCATGCTAGGTTATCTTCTGCATACACCTGGCAGTATTTCAAACTTTTTCTCGCCAGGAGCTGTAGTACTTGAATTTACTCACTTTCTGGGAGCGTCACTTTTTCCTTGCGCTCTGCTAAGCATGTGAATGCATTCCTATTTATGGAACAAATTAGTTGTTTGCTTGACTATTGATTAACTAACTTCGGAATTTGCTTTAGGGAGGTAAAATGTGCTGTCAGCACTTGAGGTTCAATAGTGTAATTAATAAATATTTAGGTTTTGCCTGATTTTGAAATCACCTTATTTGTTAGAATATTTAGTTAATTGCTAAGGTTTTGTTTGTGTAAATTCCTCAGAGAAATGATTATGATGCTTCAAATTGTATAAATAAAGGGTTACTGAATGTTTTCTTCTTAGAAGCAGCTCAAAACCTTCGACATGCCTGCTTTGTGACTCGAAGGCTTGATTGCCATTTAATTGCCTTTAGTGTCCAATGGCTTTTGGGTTGTCAGCATGGAACTGCTTTCATTTTATTGCTATATTAAAAGATATGGAAATGAAGGATGAAACTAGCACTTCAACTCCACACTTCTGATTTTTTCATATGGAAAAATGAAAAGTTAGTACATTTCCAGGACATAAACTTGGAGCTTAGGAAGCAAAACCAGCAACGGGTCTGCTGTATACATATTCTGTATATGTTTGAGCCATGCAGGGATTGAATGAGTCAGTTCACAGTCACTGTGGGACTACTTCATGGCTTTTTGCTCAGACAACCATGCACTGTAAACAGGAATTGTTACTGATATTTGGAAAGGTGAGAACTCATGTCCATGTGTTGGTAGCTACTTGCACAGGTGTGAATCCCACCTACTTCTATCATATGATAGATTTAAACCTTTATCACAGGACAAACTCAAAATTGCCCACAGTTTACTTATGAACGTAAGATCTATTAGAACTAACTTGTTCTCTGGATGAAGACATGGTTGTTTCCTAATTAAAATATAGATATAACTTTCATCTGCAGGAATATAAGGGCATGATTTTGCTTATGTGTCATTAGATCTTCACACTGGAGGAGATACAGTTGTTCATTGTGGTAGTAAACACAGCCATGGCTTGCATGCAATATAGGGTGGGCAGGCTGGTTTGAAAATAAAAAGGATTATGTAAAAATTGCCATTAGTTGAGGTGGTCTGTTTTTCATCAGCCTGAAAATATTAGGAGCTAAATTACTGCAACAGCAGAGCCTCATTTCACTTGCACAGGTGGCTGAGAAACAGTTGGATCATGGCCTGGTATGCACAAGTTAATCAGCTAGAACAGGGGGGCTCATCACTCCCTTCCAAAAAGAGAGATCTGTATCATCAGTGGTCTGTTGGAGATTGCTATCAAACATCACGTGCTAGCAAAGTCATTAGGCTGTTCAAACTCGATCAGTGCTTGGCTGCTGCAGACTTTCTTTTAATCAGAGAGGCATAATTGTAGCTTCTCCATGGGCAGAAGGAAATCTGGGCTCTGAAGTTGCATTCTGTGTGTTTGCATTTATCTCATGCTCCTCTAGTTCTTGTCGACGGAGATATGGGAGTGGAGAGCCAGTGTGTTGAAAAGTTCAAAAACGTTTCAGCACAGCTTCAGGTACCTCTTCCTAGCTGTGTTGAAGATATGGTCCCCTGGACATAAAAGAAACAAAATAGTCTAAATCTCTTTCAGTAAGAGGTTCATTAAACAAAAGATACCTTGACCTCTATTGATGTAAATATCTGCCCTGCAAGGATGTTGGATTAAATGCGAGGCACACAAAGGGGGGTTTGTGAGGTTTTTTAAGCCCACAAACTAAGGTTATTGCTAAATCCTATCTATCAAGGAAAAATGACAGGCGCCCCTACGTCATCTCCAGGGCATTAAAGTGCAAGGACAGTGACATGCAAGCAATTAATGCTCTTTAGATACCAAGTACGTTTGCATAACTATAAAAATTTGGCAAGCAGATGGAAACATTGAATTTCAACAGGAGTCGTATCTCCAAAACCACTGTTTGTTACCAGATTGCCCTTGAAGGATGGATTATGATGGCTGTTAAAAGTCTCTGTGAGGAACCCCTTGTTCAAGCTGGCAGGCAGTTGCTCACCTAAATAGCTGCAATGATTTCAGTGTGCAGGCTTTCTCCCCAGTGCAAGGCAAGTGCATAACCTGTTCCAAATCATTAGTTATAAATCAATGCACAGGTAAGCAGGACTGGCAGATGATAAGAGTTTATCAGCAATTGCATGCATGTGCTTAACCCATTATTAGAGAAGGGTAATATGAACTGGCAATGAGCTCTGTTGAGATTGTACTTTGTTTAAAACAAACTAAGAACATGCACATGTAAAGCTACCGCAGCCCAGCTGATGCATGGTAAGTCTTTAACCTGTTCTTGGCATGAAAAAGTCTTTTTTAATAGGAAAATCCATCTTCAGAAGGTGGAGGAATTTCAGGTGGAAAAGCACAGAGCCTGGTACAATAAATAGCTTCAGAGTGGGAGGATATTTAAGAAGTGTGCCTGGGATGCAAAAAGACATCTAGAAACCTGGAGAAATCCTTTCAAGCGCTGTTGGGAAAGAACAGGAGAAAGTCTGAGAGGTTTAGGGTCATCACAAACTACAGCAGTGGTATTTTCTCAGTACATGGAACACACAGCATTCTGTGAAAAATCTTGCGTATTGTGTGTTGCTGTCAAAGGGCAGAGTGCAACTGAGAACTGAGAAGTGGTTTTTAATAGCCTAGCTAAAGTTTGGTTCTGTCTTTGTTTCAAGCCAAGGTTTCTCGTATATTCAGGTATTTTTTAACTCCTTTTATGGTGACTTACATAAAAGTTAACAGAGAAAAAATCCATCCATGTGAGGGGCTTATGCAAGGGTCTCTCAGGTCCTTCTGTTCTGTGAGAGTTTGAGATTCCATTGGACAAAATTTAAAGCATGAAGAGAGAGAAACTGCAAACCATTAATGTAAGAGATGGTTATTTTAAAACCTCTGAATGCTATCTAGGCCTTGGAAATAGTTCTTATGCAGTGAATGCTCAAAACTCTTTTGGATGAATGTCAAAGAAAACATCTGTGAAAAACAAAAGTATCAGTCTGAGATGTTGTGGAACTTTTCACAACCCTATATTTTGCCTATATTTTCTCTGGGTTGTATTTTTCTTTTTGTCTCATTTCTTAGGAAGACCTTGGCTATTTCTGGTACTCCTGAACTCACTGTTGTTCCAGTCAAAGCCAGTCAAAGCAGATGATTCATTCTCTGGAGGGTTGTGCATTCACTACTTTGCAGACATTGACACTGGCACAACTCTGTGAAACAGCTTCCACAGATAAATGCACAGTAAGTGGTGGGAGAGGAAGGCAAGAGCAGGTTAACAAAGTGATATGGCTAAAAAGTTTTGAAACACTTTGAAATAACATTTTGGAGATAATCTCAGGCCTCCAGCAATCCCTTATACACATTCAGAGTTGATAGCTCTTTCTCTCAACTCTTACTTTTGGGACATGACTCCTCCTTAGTCTTAAGGCTCATCTGAGGATTTAACAAAGCAAAATGATGATAGTAATGATCAAGCTCTTACATTCTTGCTAGGACTTGATGAAATCACAGGACTTTTAGGTTTACTTTTAAAAACCTGTTGTTTTATTCCTGTTTCCATTTTCAGTAAGGTTGTGGTGGATGCATGCATACGTATGTACCTTTGTGTTCTCCTTCATGCTCCTTTCATGAAGGGTGTTGGCTTCATTAACAGTGATTGCTTTCTACAAGGAAGACCTATGTTTCTCCTTGTTTTTTTTTCCAAAAGAGGAATCTCAAAGAGCACTTAAAACACAAAGGTCAGATACACAGAATCACACAATAATTTACGTCAGAAGGGACCCATGCAGTCGCCTACTCCAACGCCCTGCTCAGAGCAGAAGGCTGGCTTCAGAGTCAGTGAGCTAATGGATTCATACAGCTGAGTTTTGAATATATCCAAGGCTGGATATTCCACAGTCTCAGTGCTTGCTTTCACATTTTATCTTCTTCCTTGTAAGTTTTCTCTCCAAGCATCTAGCTGGAGTTTTCCTTTTGTTTTTTGAACCTTGTCACAGTTGCCTCCTGTCCTGCTGTTATGCATCTTGGGAAGGGCCTGGCTTTGTCTTCTCCTTACCTCCTTATTAGATAGTTGAACCCAGCAACCAGGAGTGCTCCTGATCAATGCCAAATAGACAGCAATGACAAATTGTTTTTTTAAGATTGTTGCATGACCCAAAACACGATTCCATAAACAAATAAACAAACAAATGGAATCCTTTTAATTACTTTTTGAACAAAGCATACACATGAAGGTTTCTAATGAAGAAAATTATGTGGCTTTATTTACTGGCTTCCGAAGTTTATTTCTCTATAATAATCCTTATTTCATAACAGGTGCAAGGTATTCTGAGATTAAAAATTAATTAGAAGTGGAGATTGTGATCAAAATAATTTAGGATTTGTACTTTGCCAGCAAAATGCAGCAAATTGAACACTGAAGTAGGAAGCATAGCAATGGATGTGGAAGAAAGGTAAGTTTGCATGCTTGGCGTTATCCCTGATATGACAGCATGGTCTCTCCTAAATTCAGGCATTTGTGAAATGGACATAAAAGCAGGTGGGTTTTTTGCTGACTTTTAATGATGGGAATATTATGGTTCACTGCTAATATTTTCCACCAAGGGCTAATGTAACCATTAACACTTTCAATTATCAGCCTTTATGAGCAAACTGCTGGTCAGTGTAAGGATCAGAGCCACTTTTTAAGGGCTGTCAGTTGATTGCCTCCCTTCAGTGAGGCAGAAGTGAAGATATGTCCAGGAGTTGTCACCTGTGACTGTTCCTGGATCCTTCTAATGATAGTAAATCTCACCAATCTCCTGCTGTCAAACATTTCAAATTTGGAAGCCTAAAACTAGGCATGTAATTACAAAGGCATGAGGTCTGCAACTGCAGGAAAGAGTCAGTGGAGTGGATATCATAGCCACAGCTGTCAGTGCTGATTGATGGGATTGCCTTGGATCCAGCTGTCCCTATTAAAAGAGACATTATTAAAGAATATGGGCTGATTAAATGCATACTAATTTAAGCTTCCCGGAGAGTCATCACGTGTGCTGGGTGGAAAATCAGTGCACTACAATAGGTCTGCAAATCTCTACGTGCCTTCAGTACAGCACTGTTCTGGTCTTCTGTATTGCAGCAAACACTTACCTTTTTTTTCTCTATGTTTCCCAGTGCTTTTACAGATAATCAAGCCTTATGCCATTGCACAGGTGTGGAGATAGAGCTAGAAAGCAGAAGTGAGAGCACTGCTGAACTCATGTCAGAAGTGAACGCGCTAACGCTGCTAGGCCGCAAACCATGGCAGGCAGTACGGCCTACCACGAAACAGCAAGCATGAGTGAATAGCATGCCAGGAATGTACCTGTGTTGGTCAGTGCTAGCCTTTAGTTTTGCAATGTTATTAAGAAACATAGATATGGTTGTTATAGTGATTGCTGCTTATATAAGAATCTATTTTTAGTTACTGCTGAAAAGGTATAAATACATAGCTCTCTATCAATAAAATCGGCTTATTGCATCCAAGCAATCTGCCCCGTCTCTTCCATCGCCGACCGTCACGCGACACACAGGCGTAGAGAGGCTGAATGCTGCACACCAGGACTCACAAGAAAGGATTTCTGGGCAAATCATATGACTGGCAGAAATACATCTTTGCTGCATTTGCTGCTCCTGACATTGCAAAGCCTGTAGGTACAATGCAAAGTTGTGTAAGCTTCTGGTTTGATCCTCACGTATCAGGAAAAAAATTTAAATGTGAGAAGAAATTTACTATGATAGAAATGGTTTCAATTTTTGTAACAAAAGAAGAAAGTTCACAAGGGAAGGTCCAAATCCAAATTAATTCAAATGTGATCATGAAAGACTGATGGAGGGCTTCTCATCTCTCAGGGTTGGTCCAGGGAAAAGGCATGGCAGAGTTACCATCTTGTTTTCATGTTTGGTTTGAGAGGCATCACTGGAAATTACCCTTGTCAGTCTGATAGGATTCCTGTGGCTAACAAAAAGGGGAACAATTCAATACTATAAAGTATTTATACATCCCCAAGGCACATTTACAGATGTCCTTGGCAACATCAATTTCCAGCCTGTTAATAGCTTTAAAAGCTAAAAGCAAAACTGTAGACCTTTTCTAGGCACTAAAAAGCAGAAAATGCTGACAGACAAGTAGTGAGTAGGCAGATCCCTCCCTGCCCACCTCTGATAACAATCAAGGTGCTGTATTGTGCATTAGCTTCAGGGAATGGATTAGCCCTTTTGGCAGCCCACTATAAAGCACTTTGCTGTAATCTCATTTTGAGATCTCAAAGGCATGAATCATCCAGGTCAAGTTTAAATAGAGCTTTGAGAGCCAGATTCCTATCTTGCTTATACCACCATGAATAGAGAGCTATTGGTCTTAGAGCCAGTGTTGTTAGACAAATGTTATCATCAGCATGCAGGTAATCAGAACTGGGCCCTAAAGGTGAAAAATTGGTATGCTAACAATAATTAGCTGAGGGAGGAAGTGTGGCTTTCTATATATAACAGTAAAGAAACACCTGCTTCTAACACCGAATGAGGAAATTTGTTATAATAAAGTGAATTGGTCCAATTTCAACTAATTATTTAAGGCCTTTAATGGAGAGGTTTCTACTTCTCCACTGAGTTCACTGGGCCTCCTGTCTGACCAAACTGCAAGCATTTCACCGGCAGACATGAACACATGCATCCTCCCATCACGTAAATCCATGCACACCTGGCTTGGGATGAGGTCTCACTTCTGTCCACTTCTTGTTAGTACGAGAAAGAGGTGGCAGACAGTGGGTGGCTAAATTGCTTTATCCAGCCAATGTCCTGCTCTCAACTTGCATCTGAGGGACCCCAGAAAGGGCTGAAGTGACACCTGGGAGCTGTTCTTGGGGGAGTATATTGTCCTTGGTATTTTCCTCATTTGTCAGCTCTGTGAGTACCCTGCAGGCTGCATCTTCAGGACGCATACATTTTTCAGTTTTGCATCATTTAAACAAGAACTGTTACATTGAGCTGCTTCTCAGGCAGGAAAATTTAGGGTGAAAGACCAGAGTACTTTAGCCTACTCAGACCTGCTCTAAGTGGCAGGACACAGGTTAATACACTTTTGAGGCAGCTGATCCTGTGACCTCTCTCCCTTCTCATCTCTACCTTTCCATTTAAATTGTTTACATTTTTTCCATGTGTAGGTACCTGGTAAGTAGAACAGGCTTATTCCACTGCTAATGCAAGGATTTCCTGAAGAGTTTTATGCAGCTTTTCCTCTGCAAACTGCTCACTTAACCTGTCCACACTTTTCTGAAGGTTTGCTTTGGAAAGAATGTGCTTAAAACCTGCCTGGATTTCAAGAGTTTCAAATACAGAGGATGTAACCAGCGTCCAGAAATCTGAAATGGAACCAGACACTCCTCTGTCCAGTGACCTGGAAAAAAATCAGCATGGCTCAGAGGAGCTTACAGGGGTCAGGTAGTCTATGCCCTGCCTTGCAGCAAGCTGAGCTCTTCCTATAACATTTCTGACACCTGTGAGTCTACCGTATTCTCAAAAATCTTCTGTGGGGGAGATTCTGCTACCTCCTGAAGCAAACAGCTCTTGTATGTACTTGTTGTTCTCAGGCGCCGATTGATAGGTAACAGCCCTGGGAAGCTGGACACGTCTGAACCCATCGGATCCCGAATGTGGCTCATCTGTTGCCATAAAGACAATTTTTGTCTAGACTGGAATACTCTTTTTGGAAGATGTGTGGGTCTGGCTTCATATGTCAAGTATATCCCCTGAATTTGACAGCAATATGAAGAGGGTCTCCCAGTGACTCTGAACCCAAAATATTTGCACAGCAAACTTATGGAAGGTGAATTTCTGTGACTACCAGTCGAGCTCAGACTTCTAGGATTGCTAGACATCTGGCTGCACAGTGGGGAGCCTGTCACTCCTGTAAAATGCACCTTCTAGGCTCTGCCATGGCTAGTGCAGGCAAGGTGGAAGGGCAGGGGCGTTTTCCTTGAAAGGCTGAATTAAACTGGTGTGTTCCTGCTAAACATGCAAATTATTGAATTGGCATATTCACAGAATCATAGAATCCTTAAGGTTGGAAAAGACTTCCAAGATCATCAAAATCAAACTTCATGTGGAGGGGAAAAGGTCTTATTAGAAATTGCTAACCAGCCTTTGAGGAAACTGCCCTCCTACCATGTGTTTATCAGATGTGCTAATCCTTTCCCCTCAAACAGTCAGACAGGTGCTGTTGCATGGATTTGCTGGGTCACAGCATAGGTGTCAGATTCTTTTAGGTCATTCTACAAGAGCATTTCTGTTTGTGTTTTCTTGTAGCAGGCCTCTGTGTGGGCTGACACCCACCTGACATTTCCAAGTGAGAGCCTTTCTGCAGGTGGGTTTTTTTAGGTAGTGATGGGGGAAGAAGTGGGGGAAAGTACTGATCTTTGTATGTGTGTACAGTTTTGTGATAGCATACCACTTATTGCCTGCAATGTATTCGGTTTCATTATGATTAATACTGTTCTGCCGAAGAAAGAAGCTGCCTACACACAAACATTCAGGGGAGCAGCTCATCGAGTGGGTTCACAGCCCTGAGGTTCACTCCCCAAGAACTTCAGAGAAGTTAGGCCTTTTCAGTTTGTCTGTTTTACAGCCACAACACAAATATTTACATTCTACACATTCTCTGATGCTTCCGTTAATGTCTTCATAGTGACTGACAATGTTTTTTGCAAAAGTTAAAAGGAGAGCTGTGGCAAAAGCTTTTGCCTCTGGTAATAAACACTGCTGCAGGCAGTGCTGCTACTCAGCTGCCATTCGAGCCCGGGGTTATGAGGAGTGTTTGCAGAGAAATGCACCCGGAATGCAAAAGCACTTTCTTTTCTGCTTACACTTTGTTCTCTGTCTCAACACTTGGAATTTAAATGCTTCAGTCAGAGGTTCCTCTTTGTTTTGCTGGAAAATTTTAATCTTCCCCCAAGAAGCCTACATCATCTACAAAACCACAAGTGCTTTCTTTACAAAAGATGGAAGGCAAAGCTATTCTGTCTGATGCTTAGGCAAGAGGAAGAACAAACAAATGTTGCCCAATTACACAAAATGAATTGAATGTGAAGGCAGGAGACATTTTAGCAGAGTGCAGACAACTCAGGATGGAGACACGACTCTCTCTACTATGCAATTGTCACAAGATGTTCCCTCTCCACAGACGTGGAAAGAGACAGAGATGCAGCTGTCAGGCAGGCTCACCTTCATCCTCACTACCTTCATCCCCAGCACCAGAAAACATGCCCTTAAAATATATACATACACAAGTTCTTCAGCAAAGGGAGTCTGTTTGTGTTCATTTATTTAAGATCTCTTTTAAGCAATTAATCTCCTTTATGGAGGATATCAAGGGTCTCTTACTCCAGCATCCCACAAAGCACCAGCAAGGAGTACCTGGGTGACGGTTGTTGGCTGTTCATACTAAAGTTTGTACCCATGAAAGGGGCAGAGAAGCAAATGGATCAGAAGAAAATACTGAGAAGGTAAGATGAAGAAAACATCAAGAGGAACAGGTATGGGTGGACCATGAAAATGACTGCAAACACACAGGGTAGATTTCAGAGCCCCAGCTAAATAAATCACTGACAAGTTGGTGTCTCTGTCTGAATGAGGTGTTTAAAAGCCTGTTAAAGTTAGTGGAGGTGAGAGGGCTGTGCAGCTGGACAGATCTGGGTGTGGAGGGAAAGCATTTGCCCTGGAGCTTCTCTGCCATAAAAAGGCTGGTGGGTCTCTGAGCCACCTCACCTGGTAGCTGAATTCTTGCCATGTATTTCATTCTCCTTCTCTTCCACTTCTCAGTTTTCATTCAATATGGTTTAAGAAGTACATAGCTGAAACGGTTTGGAGGCCTACAAAGACAACTTCTGCCATCAGTTGCCTACACTGCTACATCACCAACCTTCAAGAATTTGCAGATAATGCGTCCTCTTTAATTACAATATCTGTGAGTCGTGTTGTGAGGTAAAGATGTTTTCCATATACAGCATTCCACTGGAAGAATTTGCTTTTCCCCAGCCTGTTTGAATACTTGCCTGTAACTGACCATGTATTTTGTAACCAATTGTACATCACCTTTCAATGTGACCTGTAATGAGAAACACTGCTTAGGGTGGGGAGAATGGATCCACTCAGTACCCAAAATTAGGCCTATATTAGGTGAATACTTCTCTGCTTACCAGAAAGAAAGTGTTGCAGAGTCCTGGAAGATGTGTCCCTCACCGGGAAATGCTCTTAAAGTAATTGCAAGAGCCTTTTATGCATCCCGAGATTGTTGTTTCCTCTCAGTCTTCTCTTGCCTAAACAACTGCATTTCTTTCAACTGCCCCTGACAAGCCACGTTTGCTCGGGCTCTGATTATCCTTGTCACTCTCTGATTTGCATTCCATCTTTCTCTAATTATCGTATTCTGGATGACAGGCAGGTTTACTGCTGAGGCCATGCCAAAGCTGGAGGATTGCTTCACATCTTGCGTAAAACCCCCCCTGCTTCTAAATACCAGAAGGAGGCAGGTAGAAACAGTGCAGCTGTGTGACACTGAAAACTCTTCAATTTGCAGATCTGAACGTTTTCTCCCAAACTTAATTTCATCCAGTGGTTTTCCATCTTCTATTTGTGCAGCTAACTATTCCTACCTTTTCACCTGTCCTTGCTGAATTGCATCCTATTTATTTCAAACTGCTCCTCCAGCTGATGGATTTTAATTCTACACCTGTAGAGCTTGAAACTCACATTAAACTTCAGATTGTACACAAATTTCATAAGGAGCACTCCCAGCTCTTGTATGAGTCGTTAATGGAAATACTGAGAAATGCCAGAAACAGGATGGATTTTTGCAGGAAGCCACAGGACATCCTTCTAGTTTGACAGTGAACACTGATAGCTTTTGGCATTAGGTTTTCAGGCAATTGTATATAGCTTCCAGCAATTTCAGCTAGAGCAGTCATTTAGAAAAAAACCTCTAGGAGAGTATTCAAGCTACTTCAAAATCCTTACTGTTAGAGAGCAAAACGTCTCCTATTTACCTGAATGCTGCTCAGGAGAGCAGTCAGGGACTTTTTGCTCTCAGTGGCAGTACTAGCTTAGGAAACTGAGCCTGGGAACCCCCATCTACCAGACATTTCTCAAGCTGATTAAAAAAAAAGGTCAAATTAGTAGGTTTTTGTGGTCTTTAAAGTAAAAATACAGCATATGACATCTATTTATTTTGAGTGTTTTGAATTCATTTTAGCATAAAATGCATTATTTGACATCAGTTGGCCTTGAGAAATTCATGCTGCAGTTGCTGGCTTTTTCAGGGCTTGTAAAAGAGACTTTTGTTGCAGTATTTTGAGTGTTAGAGCTAGCCTGACAAGCTTAATGTTCTGGCATTTCTGCCTTTCTACTCCACCCATTTTTAAAAAAGAATGGATATGCCACATCCTCTTTCTGAGGTTTCTGTTTTCACCTGTCCCCCATAATTCTCAAAAGCAGTATTTGTGAACTGCTTGAGATTGCACCACTCAGTTCTTGAGGCACGTCAGAGTGAGTTCCACTGGGTCAGTCTGAGCCAGGAAATGCTATTTAGAGAAATGTAGTATAATTTAGGCAGCAAAGAAATTCTGGAGTTCATCTAGTGCAATCCCAGCTCACAGGGACAAGTTGAACTTACCTAAGTATTTTCTGCTTTTCTTTTCCCCATATTTTTTTCTGTCTTAGCCGAGCTTAAGCTGACTCCTTTTTATTACTAAGGTTAATAGTTGTAGTCATTTGATTACAGGGAAGACTAAACAAGACAGAATACCAGAAAGTTGTGCATTAGCTTTCCAGTCTCATGGAGAGATGAACCAGGTCCTTTCATCTTCTTTTGAAGATTGTGTTCATTGCATATTTTCCTGTTTCTGTCTGCATATTTGTCAAAGAAGGAAATCAAGTAGCTTTTGGGTTTGTGTTGGGTTTTTATGGCCAGGTTTTGGTAGCAGAGGAGCTACAGGCTTCTTTGAGAAGCTGCCAGCAGCTTTCCCCATGTCCAACAGAGCCAAAGCCAGCCAGCTCCAAGGTGGAAGAGTGACCCACACTGCAGAAGTTCATGGAAGACTGTTGCCTGGGTGATGGACTCATGTTGGAGAAGTTCACGGAGTACTCTCTCCCATGGGAGGGACCCCATGGTGGAGCAGGGAAACAACCCCTCTCCCTGAGCAGCAGCAGGAACAATGTGTGAGGAACTGACCATAACCCCCACTCCCTGTCTCCATGTACTTCTGGGGGGAGGAGGTTGAGCTGGGAATGAGGGAGGGTTGAGGGGAAGTTTTTTTAAGGTTCTGTTGTATTTTTCATTATAGTGCTCTGATGGTGTTAGTAGTAAATTCAATTAATATCACTAATTCAAGTCTGCTCTGCCTGTGGTGGTATTTGGTGAGTGATCTCTCCCAGTCCTTATCTCAATCCATGAACATTTCATTATATTTTGTCTCCCCCATAGGGTTGCAGAGGGGAGAGATAGAGCGACTTTGGTGAGTGCCTGGAATGCAGCCAGGGTTAACCCACTACATATCTACATAATCCAGTAACTATCCCACATTCCTCCTGACTAACTTGAACTAGCAAAATAA
Organism: Struthidea cinerea; assembly: GCA_013397865.1. Taxonomy (NCBI): domain Eukaryota; kingdom Metazoa; phylum Chordata; class Aves; order Passeriformes; family Corcoracidae; genus Struthidea; species Struthidea cinerea. The sequence continues at coordinate 724,551 of VZTI01004580.1, read as the reverse complement.
TCTTTTCATGACATTCACAGATTAAAATAGTTTAGAAGTGCAGCTAAACTATTTTTAAGAGTGGTCATTCCTGTTTCACTGCATATTTTTTTCTTGAAGGAAAAATTATTGAACAGTTCACATTCTCCACAATGCAAAGACCTCTGCCACTTCCCTTACGTACTTCATCAGGAAACTTACTGCTTTTTTTTGCTAATTTTTCCCTTCCTACATTGTTACTCAATGCAGTCCCAAAAATGTGTCAAGAGCATTCCTCTCAAAAAAAGTTGGACCATAAAACTCAAGTGATTTTTAACTGGGGTAGCTTTAAAACTAGAAATGGCTTTCAAAATTTGTCTATATTTGGTTTTGCCACACTGCTGGCTCTTAATCTGTTTAAATCTACAGTGTAGAGGTCATTTTCCCAGAATTACTGAAAATAAAAAAACCCTGTTTCTCCCTTTCATCAGATGAGAGTTATTTTCAGGCCTATCACCTTCTGACACAGACACTATAATAGCAAATCCTATTTGTATTAATCTCTTGAATATGGTAGAAAAGAGTGTTACAGTGTAGGGTTTGGAAGCTCTTTCTCAGGTTTATTCTCTTTCAGAAAGAAATCAATATAATTTCTAATGATTTGATTTTGAATGAAGTCTCTGGACATTATCTTTATTAATGGAATCTATTATCACTTGCATTGATTTTTGCCTGGGAAAGAAGGCTGGCACACAATCTGCACTGCTCTGGGTGTCTCCTGGGAATGGCACCACTCTGACCTGAAAGCAGCTGATACACACACCCAGAGGAACTAGTTAACACTTCTGCTGGCATGGAGCTGAACCAGCTGACATGAGCCACTGGCAAAAGTCTCAGAGCTGGATTTTAAAGCGCATTTAGGTGTCTAACTGTTTGTGCAACTGTTTCTTGGTTGTGGTTTCTAGAACCCGGGGAATATGTCTAGAATAATCACTGCGATGTGCAAGTGAGTTTAAAGTAAAAGAGTGTGCAAAGACAGGACTTTGAGTCCTGAAAGTAATAGAGCTGTGTTAGAATTGCACTATACTGGACTAAATAATACTATTTCTCTACAAGGCAGTTTCCCTGGTGTGAGTCTTTGCTGACAGGGTTGTGGCTGCTGAAGCTGTAGATGGCTGAGAGCTGGGCTGAGTTCTCTGCTCTGCTCTGTTGCCCACTGTGAGCTCAGGGAGTCAGTGGGGTCAGAATATGATTACGGATATTTCAATTTATGAAAGGGGACTTTCAACATAGCTCTTAATGAAAACACATAGATGCTTTCTGCTTTTTGTCAACGAGGCTTCAGTTGTAGCTAAATGCTTCTTTAAAAGTGTTGCTTCTTGGGGAGTATTACTAAAAAAGAACATGAATTAGGACTTGAAACCCCTCTGAAACATTGAATGTTTGCAAACGTGTAAAAGAACCCTGCCCATTCAGGAGATACGGCATGTTCGTGTGCTTCAAATACCTCTACTTCGACATAATCCTGCGTTCAGTGATACATTTTCATGTCTCACAGAAAAAACACAAAAGCTTTTCCATTTAAACAAATCGCTTTCTGTTACATGGGCATTCAAAGTAATTTACCTGTGCATCTATAAAGCAAGTGCAATAAATACATTTGTCTTGTATTTGGATTCAGCTCTACAGGATAATTTTCTCTTTTCAGCTAAGTGAAAATATGAAAGATGACTAAAAGTGAATGTTGCAATATTGCATTGTGCCGAATTCATTCAATTCAATTTTCTGAGGGGAAATATTGTGACATCAATATTCAACTCCATGCCTTGGAGTGTTATCCTTGGAGTGCTATTCTATATAAGGCATGTATAGAATTGTATTCTTTTCCTGTAAGAGATTAAAATGCAGCTACATTCAAATCTTAATAATTATTCATGAAACTACTTTTTTCCCTCTTCTTTCTTCGTTTTTCTTCTTATTTCTTTCTTCCTTCATCCTTCTCTCTTATCCCTTTTCCTCTCTCATATCTTCTTTTTTCTTTTTTTCTTTTTTTTTTCTTAAACAGATTGTAAGCAGGAACATGATAATTGCCAGTAAAACATGGAATAAAGGGAAGGAAATTCACAGAAAATGTCATTGTCAAATGGTCGTGTATGTCAAAGACCAACAGGGAAGACTTCATTTTAGAAAACACACACAGAGACAGCAGAGCAAGTGGGTGGCTTTAAAGTGATGACACTTTGCTTGTGAAATAAATGCACAAAACTGTGCCTAGATTTAAACAAGTAAAAATTTCATGTATTTGTTCTATATTGCATAGCTGTTTTTTTCCTTACTCATTCACTGCTTCCTAGTAGTCAAAAGAGAAAATTTTTTTACTACAAGGCTTCATATACTCTAATTTTAAAATTATGCAGACAAAGTTGCATGAAACAAGTCTTAAAGCATTAAACCCCAATATTCATTAGTGTTGGAGAAACCACAGTTAACAGACATCCATAGCTGAGTGAACACACCTGAATGCACTGTCATGGTCATGCTTGTGCAATGAGCACTCGATGCAACTGCAGGCAAATGAATCCAATGTTTTACTCAGAACTCTGCAAATCATATCAATTGATTGTAGGTTATCCCCAAAATTTCTGCGAATATCGTCTAGTTTGGAATAAGCAACTGTAACAATCTTAAAGCTTCAGGAACTAAGTTGGAGTGCCATGCTCTCATCAAACATATAATTAGAGAAATAAAGTCGAATCTTTGCAAAAATATCTTACAAACTGTATTGTGGCTGTGGCAAAAAATACTGGTTCTGTCAGATATTTTGACTATGAGAAAAGTGGGCCAATTTCTGCTGTTGAAGAAGCCTTCAGAAAGCCCTTTAAAAACAAGGCCAAATTCTTCAGCTACAAAACAGGTGCAACACTCACTGATTTTAGAGTGCTGCTCATTGTACACTTGAAGCAGAAAGTGCCATGATCAAAATAAAAAGAAATAGATTAGCTTTTTTGTCTAACAGTACTGGAACATCAATTGGTGCTCATGTGTGGGTGTACAGTGATGCAAACTTTTAAGCTATTCAACTGATTATTCAATATAACTTTTAATACTTTTCAGTGTGCAATTTCAGACTTCAGCTTTCTGCCTTATGCTGTGCCATGCCTCAAGTTTCATAGAGCTGGCAGTGAAGTTGTGGAGGAAGAGGAATCTAGCTCTGTGATTTCAGCTTCTGCTTTCCGAAACACAGCAGTTTTGTGCCTTGGAATAAGGCAAAGGTACACAGTATCTACACAAAGCTTTCCAATTTTTCTAAAGAAACTCTTACATGTTTTCAGAAGCCACATTTTAATGATGGAATATGATGCTGAATTTGTGTGAAATGTTTCCTGTTCCATGTGGTTGTAATGTAGATTGTGTATGTTACCATTCAGGGTATATACTCATCCTTATTCTGAAAGAATGGACAGCTCAAGCATTTCCTTCCTCTCAGGAGTACTAGGCTTTTCATTACTGTTTGGATTTGGATATTAGTCCTAAAGCCTTTTCCTAGCCAGTAGTCTCCTGGAGTTTCTAATCTGTTGTTGGATTGCTGAAATATTTTTTATTTACCTGTGGCAGAAATTTCTCATTTGAATAGCTTGTCTACAGTCAGCTCTGGTTGCTGGCACTAGTGGCATCCTTGACGAGTGCTGTGAATGTCACCGTCTACATAAAAACATTTTGGAAAAATTGACTGACATGACAGGCAGACGTTTTTGTAGTTTTATAGAATAGAAATTTAAAGATTTTTTAATTTAAAAACAAACCAAACCAACCAACCAAACACCCACCAACCCCCCACCAAAAAACCCAAACCCAAAACAAAATAATTACATTGGAATAAGTGTATTAATGCATTTTAATATAATAGTTTGATAAATAAACTGAAATGTGCAGTTATTTGTTTTCCAATATACATATTAAAAAAGTTTTCTTTAGAGGCATTGACATTGGTCATTACAAATGAGATGCTGAGAGAAGTCCCAGTCAGATAAATTCACCGGGCAGGTAAAGCGTCCATCTCCTATGTTGCTGAGGTTCAATGACATGCTCCCCTATTTATCTCTCATCTACATAAGCTGTTATTTAGGAATAGCTATGGCCTTTTAAATTAATTAATTTTGTCTTTGTTAGCAGCTATCAAATTTAAGCAATTCCTTGTTAATTACATCAAGCTTTCCATTTAGCAATGTGTAACAATAACTCACACAAAAGCATACACCAGAACAAGATTAAAAGTAGCTCAGGTATTTCTGAATCACAGAACATTTTGTATCAGGGCTGTTTTAAAATCCACCAACAGCAGGTAAGTGCAGGCCTCAGTCCTGATGCAGTTTATCTCCTCAGCAGTCTGGCCTGCTACTCACATTTGATTTTTACATTTGCTTTTCGTAAGAGTTTACCTCCAGTCCAAGGTCTTGCCCTTACCTTCAAGAGACTCCAGGCAGGATTCATCAGACCAGCTGTAGACTCCTACATCTGAATGAGTCATCACAGGCTCACTGTACTGTCAGAGAAGAGAAATAGGTGCTTGGTGACAGAAATCTCATCCTGAGGTCAGTGCCTAAAATAGAGCAGAAAAATCTTGCCCAGCAGTGCTTATTTCTTTCTGTGGACTATATTTGGGTAAGATGAATTCCACCCGCGCACAACTGAACTTCTGCAGCAAATGGAAAAAGTGGTCTGCAGACGCTAAACAGTTGCTGGATTATTACAGAAGACACCCTACTGCAAATATTTCCCCTGCTGGGACTGACTAAGTGAACAGATAAGTGATGAACATGTTACAAGACCTAATGAATGTTGGAGGAGGTGCTGGCTACAGGGAGAGCTGGATGTGAATGTACAAGACATGGCAATGTAGAGTGAGATAGGAACTCCACTGCTTTTCCCAATTTGGTAATCTGCCACGCAGCTCTTACTTTATCTAAGCATGAATGTACTCCTGTTCAATGTAAAGGCTATATTTAATAAGCCTGTGACATCGGCATCCTACTCCTCTTCTTGGAACAATTAAAATATTTCATATTAAATCAGTGCATATGTTGTTCCTGGTTATGGCTGAGATCACTTAGTACTCCATATGATCTGAAAATAAGTGCTTGGGACATTACAACTGCTGATTTTTATCAGAGTCCTGCTGGGGATAGAGAATTTTCACATGAAATTTCTTGCTTTTAGAATTTGGTTCTCTATCAAGTCTAGCAGAGAGTGTTTTCTGACTTCCGTGGCAATGAAAATGTTCTTAGTGATTATTTTTCTGTATAATATCACTCGTCAAGAAGAGATGGATGTTTCTGGGTCTCCTCAGAGGAATATTAAAAGCCAATACATAGGGAATTTCCTTCCTTTACCTAAACAGCTTCTGGCTACAAAATAGTGTGTTACTATTCTTTGCACATCAGCTAGGGGCTTTTTGTAAAAGTATGCTGCTGTTTATGAAAACATGTCCGTCAATTTAATAGTTAGGCAGATACCAGCTTTCATTCACTGGATCAGAAATAATGTACTGATTATCTAATGCTATATTGTTTTGCAGGCTGATTGAAACACTGTAGTTGACTCCGAGCTTTCTGATTTCATTATCATTAATGCAATTTTCTGTACAGTTTTTTTTTAACAGCTATTGGTGCTTAGAGGTTTATTATCGTCATGCAATCTCTGCCAGTGCTAGGATTTCCATGACTTTTTACCATCACACCAGTCTACATGGTTTTGGATGAATGAGAGCCATGAGAATTAGTAGATTGTTAACAGATTATAATAAGGTTTTCAGTGATTTAACTGATTCTCTTCTAATTCACAATGGTAATGCTGGACATAGATTTTACTGACTTAAAGAAGTTATTATGATCTATGTTGCAAATGACTGGTTTTGGCCACTTAAAAGAATCACCATCAAAGTGATTAACAAAAAGTAGGTTTTAATAGGAATTTATAAAAGTACAACCTTAAGAGACCTCGATGACAAGGTTCACTCTGTTACTCTGCGTAGATGAGGCATGGATAGGAAAATCAGATTGGAATCAATCTTTTATTATTAACATCGAGACCACGGATGGGAAAGGGTACGAGTGCAAAGGATACAGATACATAAAAATAAGGGTGTAAAAGAATCAGAGATGTATAAATCTTTATTTGTGCATAAAGGTACCTATCAAAAACTCACCTCAAATTCAGTGAAATACATCAAATCCCTTTGTGTTTCTCATCAGGCATGGGTTACACCTTGAGGAATGTCCTGTGGGGTGTCACCCTAAGGCTTGTCATCAGCAATGGTCTTCCAAATATTGCCAGCTGAAGGGTTTGTGAAGTCCAAGAGGTGTCCCACTCAGAGGGAGGTGCTGGTGCAGCCTGTGCTCCAGGAGAGCTCAAAGGGCCTCGCTTAGGACAGCTGCTTATAGGGTCTCAAGAAGATTGGTTTCGTCATCTGTAAAATCTCTGTCCTCAGGCTGGTAATTACTGGAGTTTACAATAGGTTTGGAATTTGTTTCGAAAACTCCAGCAGCAATGGTAAAATAGATAAAAAAGCCTGGGCGCTAGAGCAACCATGCAGTAAGATTTCACTTCTGCTTCTTCACAGAAGAGTTTCCTAGGCCTGCCAGTGTAAGGCCAACATTTTGATGGGAGAAGGGCCATTGTAGAGCAGGCACTCAGCATTTGTTAAAATTTGACTTACATGCGTCTCTTGGTCTACCATTCCCTCTTCTAAGCCCATCTTGGGTTGATGACCATTTTGAATACCATTTTAGGACATCTCATGTCTTCTGCATACAACTCAGAGTTCAGCCACCTGACTTCACACTCAGCTCTTTTCTCAGGAACTTCTCTTGTGGGTGCTTGACTAGTTATAGCAGTCTCAGCAAAATTAGTGGCTTATAAAACAGTCAACAGTTTGTGTATAGGAAAGATAGTTGCATCACCATGGTGTCTTCACCCTATGAAGTCTTTATTTGTGAAGACATAGAATGGCAGAATCTACTCAGATAAAACTTGCAAGTTTTCTTCCTGGAGAATAACAGAAGTTTTCAAGTTTTTTTCTAAATTTCAGTGAGCACAAAAACTTCCATCAGCTGCACCTCTTCTTATTGCTGAACTTCAATCAAACACATTCTGGATGTCCAACAATCAAAGCATTAAGCTGAGCTTAATGTCTAATTGGAGACAATTTTCTTGTCAAGTACAAAGGGGCACTGCCTTCAGTCATGTTAGCTTTCAGTGATGGAGACAGGTAAACTAATTCTTTCTTTCCAACCAGACTACTCTGAAAATAGGCCAGGTCCCACTGGGAACAAAAGATGCTCCTAGAAAAGTCTGTAATTAGACAACTTCAAGTACTCTACACAAACGTCTCATTTAAAGTCCCACTATGATCAAGCCTGCTGATGCATAAGACATGCATAAACACCTCATCTGAAAGCTGTATTTTCTGTGATTCATTCTCTGAAGCAAATATTGCAGAGGCTGATTATTTCTTTAATCCAAACATATAGCCATTCTTCTTCATTGATAACTCAGTCCAATGCCTATTGTAGCTAACAGAATATTCTCCAATAATTTAGAAGGATCCAATAATTTGGATCAGGCCCTGAGAAAGTCCCATGCTGTACCTGCAAAAAAACTCTCCATAACACCTAGTTCATTCATCTGAGATGTAGGCACAGATTGCAGCTGGGCCTGGTCGCTGACTCAGAGTTGGTGCCAATTAGATTTTTGCTTGAAGTTTGTATTTATATGCTGATGCTAAGTCTGATATTTCAGAAAGTAAGGTCAGAGTGATGAAGCATGGGAGAAAGAAGAGCAAACATGGTAATTTGGTTAATTTATTTTCTAATTTATTCACAGAATTCTGAATTGTCTGCCTTTTTCAATACAGCTGTCTTCAAGTGAAAGTCAAATTATCTTTTCTGAAATGAAGATTACAGTGATTAAGCACTAAAATCCTAAGTTTTGACACTGATTCCTGATTTTACACTTCTCAGCCTGCAAAAAAACCCTGTCTACTGAAAGCAATAATGGTTTCGAGTGGGCACAAGAGCACAAGGTAGGCCTGGTTAGCTTGCTGCTTCTGTGGGATTCACTGTGAGATTGCAAAATCAATTTTCCCCTTTTAAGACTGATGGTGTCAACTCCTGCCAGCGGCTCATACCTAGACTGTGTTTCTTTCATCAGGAAAAGGGAAGCAGAATAGTGATCTGCCTCCCTGCATTTTGGCTAAATAACCAGCAATGCTAGAGAAAGTTTGTTTTTCCATAGAGAAGTCCTTGAAGGCCAATCACAAGCAGTTAAGCGAGATATGGCTTGCTCATACTATATACTTTTTCCTAATTGATTCAGCACCTCTTTGGAAAGATTCTTGACCTTATTGAAATGAACCGGGGGAAATGGGAGAGAAAAGTGAAGCCTGTAGCTGAAAATCTGAAGTTTTACTTTAAGATATTCACAGAGAAAACATGAGATTTTGATGTCACTTAAGATAATCAAAAGAGATTTCAAGAGAAGAGTTTGCATCTGCAGTCGAAGAGGAACAGAGAAAGGGTCATGCTTATGCAACTTTATTTTGCATAGGAAACAATTCCACATATTATTTTTAATACAGTTATTTCTACACTATCTCTAGGCTTTTTCTTCTAGGGATTTGCCAGAGAGTTTTGATGTTCAAGGCTTGTTTTGAAGCTCTCTGTGCTGTAGTTTTCTGTTACAGATCCTGGGGACTGACAGATGCTCTGATTCTTCTTGGTGCAGTGCCAGCAGTGGCAGCAGGTAGTGAACTACCCTGCGTGCTGCCAGTCCAGATGGCATGTCCACACATTAATTGGATCTCAAGAATCAGTCCTCCTGAGTCCACCCATTTGTTGCTTTCATTGACTACTGCCTTGTTTCATTAATCAATGTTTGCTTCTGCAAACTTCTGTAAAGATGTTTTGCAGACCTGTAGCAGGTAAAACTAGAAATACGGCTCCATGTAGCATTGAAGTTCAAAACTTAATGGTCTGCAAAATAAAGATGACTTCCTAACTTTTACAGTTAGCACACTGGAGACTGAACTGCTGTCTCAGAAAATTATCATAGAGCATCGAGGCACTGGAAACTGAATAACTGATAGGAAGACTTGGGTTTCTCCTCCCAGACGTGTTCTCTCTCTCCATCCTCACTGGGCAGATTGAGTTCGTGTTTAATTGCTTAATTTGAAGTTGGGAAACATGTCTCTTTTCTCTACATATATGGGTGGAGTACTGGTCATTTCACTCTCTTCAGACAAAAGTAGGAAGAGCTGTGAAAAAAAAAATCAATTAGATTTATTAGTTCGTTTTCAGCGAGCTTTTCTGCTTTAAATGCATCCAACAAGAATGCAATTCCTATTATCTGCTTTAAACTGTAAAGCACCTGCTAGAAGTCTTTCACATACTTTGGGCTTTTATTTTTCTTTATGCTCATTGATTATCTCAAGATTCCCTTCCTCAGTTTTTCTTATATGTTTCTAAATAAGCCATTTTTAGGCTTGCAAATATTGAGCCTGGATGACAGCAGATAGGGATAGACCTAGGAGGGCGATGAATGGGCTGGAAACAGGCTCTCCCTCTCCTGCAAGATCCAGCTGCTGCACTGCTGTGAGGGCAGTAAGAATGCACAGTGCAGCACCATGGTTTCTCTTTAGCTCCCTTGCCCTTGAAGGTCCCTCTCCCACAGGGGCTGTTTCTCGCTGCTGCAGTGCCCGTCTGCTGTGCTGCTCCTTCTGTGACTGTGAGGTCTGGGGAAAATCACTTGAATTCCCACCACTGTTAGTAATCACTTGATCTAGACTACTTTCCCTATTGGCTCCAGGTTTTGTACATGCTTTCCTGTGTTGGAAGGGAGCTATGTGGAAGGAATTGGTCACTGTGAATGCTCTTGTGTTTGGGGTGTTGTAAGAAAGGTTACAGCGCTAAATAAAAGGATACTGACTGCTGGTGCCTTGGTTGTGGAATCTTCCCTCCCCCCTCCATTCTTAAAAATTGTTTTATCTCCTCAGAAGAAAAAAAAAGATGGAGACAAGAGGGGTCTTTTGCCAGGTCATCACAGTTCTGCTGGTGAGCTTTCTTTTTATCAAAAACTCTTTTTCTATTAATCCAAAGAGCATCTATTCTTCTTTCAAGAACATTACCCTGACAGAAGTGCTGTACACCAATAGCTATTCAGAGAGCTGTTCACATATCTCTTGAAAATGTATCCCTGAGAATTCACTTCGATATAACACCTTCAAAGGTGCCTGCTGTGGCCTCAAGGTTTGCTTGAACTTCTAAAGAAGAACATGGAGCAGAGAAGAGAGTTTGTTCTAGCTAAATCCAAAGGAGACTCCATCAGTCCATGGGTGTTGTTTCCACAACATCTGTGTGATATATCACCATGTGAAGAGCAGGTATTTGCTATCTTGAGTACCATACTACAGGCTCAGCTCTGTCTCAGCTCAGTTACTTCTAGAGTAGGGCTGGGTCATGTCCAATGAACTTTGGTCCCCAGGGAGGTGTACCACATCTGTACCCACCGAAGTTGTCCACCTTTATACCTGAATTGATCTGAGGTAATCATTCACCTGGAATCTGCTTTGTGTGAAATAACATTTTTGAACTTCAGGTATCCTCTGCACAGCTAATACCTGAGCTAAGTGTGATGATTTTAACACCTGGGAAAGCCAGCTCTGGCGAAAAGGTATCTGAGGTTTGCACAGGTCAGGGAAGTCCTTTCTTCTTCTCTCAATGCCAAAAGGCCAGGTGAGGTGGGAGGGTGAGACATATGTCCAGAGTAGCCCTGAGCCGTTCTGACCCTCAGCTGCAGTTTGGCCTCTTGTTCTTACTCGTGGAAGTTAGAGCAGCATTTGAGAGCTCTGAGCTGAAAATGAGAGCAGGTCTAATAAGGAACACAGAAACCAACCCAGTGTACTGAGGTTACAGGACCTTCCAGGTACAGAGCCATTTAAACCCAATGTATTGCTCCGTAAACTTCATTTTGTGAATGGATATGCCTTAAATGTTTAGGTTACTGGCTGCCTAAACCTACTCCCTCCCCTCCAAATTATGACCACAGTGTGTAAAAGCTTTTGATGAAAAAGGTCTCTCAGGTACATTTATCCCCTCTGACATGAAGACATACACTTGTTAAAAACAAATGGAAAACCTTACTTCAATAAAGGAAATTGGGATTTTGTCTCTTTGAGCTGTGCATGGGCAAACTCACCAACATGGCACACCTTGGAGAGCCTTTCAGCAAGAAAGGACCTTGTCTGCAGCTCCGAGCCCTGTGGGAGCCTGAGACGGCTTCTGCTTGTGTCCAGCTCAACAGACTTACACTCTGCAGATGCAGCACAGGCTCTGTGTGTTAGGGTGACTATTCATATGTCATGTGTTCATGTATAGCCTGCTGAAAATGTATATCCAATAAAAGTAAAATTGTTATAAGATATAGCAGAATGAGAAAGTCTTATGGTATCAGGATATACAAGGACCAAAATACTTCCATGATCAATTAAAAATGAAGTAAAATCAGGTACAGAGCACAATTCTTTTTGTCACTCCAAATTTCAATACTCATTACCTTTCTTTCTTAAAAGGGAAAGTTTTGCCCACATAATGCAGAATTTCACATAATGTGTTTTCTCCTGTCCTAATGTTGTAGCCACATTCTTGTTTTGCTCTGGGCAAGTGCTGGTAGACATTTTAAGAGAAACCCTGGAGAGTTATCCATGTTAGCATCAAAAAAAGAATTTGCTACCTTCACAGCTTCTCTGTCTTCTACCAAGACCTTTTGCTGGAAATTAAGGGACATCTTCTGTAGTTCTCAAAGATGTAGCATAGACTCCCTGGAGGCAGACCTTAGGAAATAAAAAAAGCCACAGAGAACATCATGGGGCAGAAAGGGCAAAAGTGGAGTGGAAGAGGGAGAAAACTTACCAGCAAGACCATACATCTGCTCAGTTGGAACAAGGGCAGGGTTGAATGAAGTAGGTCTAAGAGAGAAAAGAAATGACTGTCAAGGTAAATATGTTTTTCGATGTTCTGCCAAATGAGTGGGTGTTCACAACAGACTAAGGAGAGTGTAAGTGATTATGTAGGTGGTCCTAGGAAATGAAAGAGAGCCTGGGGATGGTGGTGAGAGGAGTGGATGTGCAGGAGGATTGAGATTTTATTGCAGTCTGGGTAAACGAGCAGAAATCTGAACATGAATTTGGATCTGCTCAGACTTCTTAAGGATAAGTCCCACTTGTTACTGCAGTGGAAGGCAACATGATAGAAAAGTCTTTGGAGACTCATTTGTAAGGAAGGAAGTACCTGAATGTTTTTGTGATGTAAAGAGACCAGAAATAAAGGCCAGTTGAGGGATGGAGAATTTCCAGTCCTGGGTGGATTTTTTTTAAAATTGGTGACTAACCTCACTTGAAAATCTCAAATCCTCATTTCTGCCTTGAGCTTTCCAAACTTAACTTTCAGCTGCCAGCCACTGAACTATACTGTGCTTTTAGCTGATGCCTTACAGATCTTACAAGTACCATTACATGGTCTTGGGTGACTTTTTTTGTTGTTTGTTTGGTGTGGTTTGATTTTGATATATAAGTCTCATGCTGTGGACATAAAAAATATTTCTTTTCTCAGTTCATTATAGGGTGTTTTGGGAGGCATTTGGATTATCTTTTACACTAAAAAAGCTCCTAAAACACTTCTGTGTTTCTCAAAAGTGGACAGATCCTTAGTATAAAGTGGGGTGAGATAAAGGAAAGCTGATTATTGTTTCTTAACTTATTATAATACTTTAGAGCAGGTGCTGTAAAAACTGGGGCTGTGTTTGGCCCAGTCACACTCTTTTGCTTCTTCCTCGTCCTTCTAAAATCTGCACCTGATATGAGATACATAATGTAAATTTGAATAAATGAGAGTTCACTTCTCATCTCATATTATGGTTCATGAACAAAATATAGATCACAGAGAGAAAATGAAAACTCTTAAAATCCTGATTTAATGTGGATAGCTTTTGTACTTCAGGACAAAGCTTGGCAAGTTGAGTGTATTTATTTGCTGAAAGCCATCTGCTGAAAAAGATTGTATGTTGAACAGTAATTCTAGGTTATTACTGCAATTCTGCAAAGGAAGGAAGTGGGAATCGACTACTTATTTTTCAGCTCCTCTAGACTAAATGAGAATGACAAGCACTGGGAAAAGAAACATGATTTCAAACATTGGGTGCTATCTCATGGGGAAGAAGCAGAAATAATTGATGTCTACAAGTAAACTACTCATTAGGATGGACGTGTATTAGAGAACCTATGGCTGAACAGCAGGATTGACTTTAGTCCGAGCTTTTTCTCTCAGTGCATAAAAATATCAGCAGTGAACAAAATAGATCTGCAGTGAAGGCAATACCACAGGCCACTCCCTTGGTGAGACAATTTTCTACACAAGTTTTCCTGAGAACTAGACCATGGCAAGTTGCCAGAGCTATTTCTGTGGTCCCTGGCTTGTCCTTCACTGGGACAAGACTGTTCACAGAGGTGAAGGTAGGAATACAATCCTCCTCTGTCATGCAGCATTGTGTCGTTTGTTATAAGTGTTGCTGTGTTGCTGGCTATTGCTCTGAGCCTGCCTTGGTTATCTTTCATGTTCTTTTGTATTGCCTAAGCCTTCGAACTCTCTGAGGGTAAACATAACTTAATGGGCAATGTGGTTACTGCTCCACTGCAGAGCAAGACATGCAATCCAGCTATTTACAGAGCAGAAAATAAGTATATATGTTTACATAAATGTACAGACCCTCTTACTTAACACGGTGAGGGATTGCATGGGCTGGGAACCAGGACAGACCCCCATTTACAGGCTGCAGTGGCCCCAAGCTGGCCCAAGCCCTGGCAGCCAAACCCCAGCAAGAGATGAGTGCCCTCCAGGCCTTCACAGCATCTTTCCACATGATGACATGGCACACCATCATCCTGATGGCAAGCTAGTGCAACCAGCTTTAAAGCAGGAACTTTATTCCTGCTTTATGTCAGGACAAAAGGACAAAAAAGTCAAACTTAATAGGGCCCTTGGCTGCAGATCCAGGGGTGCAGCTCTTGGCACACAGAGACTTCCTCAGCACAACAGCATCTCGGTTTGTAAACTACAGAATTTGGTGATTGATGCCCAAAATAAAATCAGACTGTCTCTTCCTCTGTCTCCCCATAAAGCTGCTTTATCAGTCATTTCCCATCAAGGAAAACAAACCAGTAATTTACTCGATTTATTTCCCAGTCCTCCCTATTAACCAAAGGAAGGTCTCATAGAGAGTGTACTGCCTTTGACACGTCTGCTCTGCACCCAGAAGGCAGGTGTGGTACCTTACCTGTGCACACACAGCCCAGTGCTGCTCTGCTGTGTTGTGCCAAGCCCCTGTGGCTACTGATAAACCCAGATAAGGAAAGTGGCTTTTCCTGCTGCTACAGCCATGCCCTGGCACCCACACCACTGTGGGCATTAAAAAGCAGAGAGAGCACCTAACTGCAGCCTAGACCAGAAACCTGAGATCACAGCAGGCAGCATCAATGAACTATAGAGCACACTTACAGTGTTGCCTGTCTGGGAAAGGAGTTAAAGCACCTCTTTCATGGGCACAAGCTAAAACCCACATAACATAGGATTTAAGCTGACTTTTTTGAGCAGAACCATGTCTACAAATATCTGAATTTAAAAATGGCATACAAGTAGCCTTTTCAATGTCTTTGTTGCCTTCCCACTCAAGCATGCATTTTTAAAATCCAGGGAAAAAACTTAATCATGCAGCTCAGGCAGTATAGGTACAAAATGGAACTTTGTATTTTAAAAACTGCCATAAATACATTATGCAGGTGTATGAATAAGCACTCTTACAGAGCCATGATTGCTTATTAAGTTTTCCAAGGAGTTTATTTCTGCAGAAAGGTGGCAATTCCTTCACCTCAGTCTCTGTTGGTCTTTAATTTCAGTAATCATTATAATCAGATTTATTTTTGATCTTTTTCTGATTTAGGTGACTAAGCAGCATGTACATAGTGTGTATTGCTATTAACTAGAGTTCTGGAACCCTTTTTAAGACTTTAACTTTTACACGTAAAGTTAGAGCATACATTCTTTGTGGACAAGGCCATCAAATGGGAAAATCTCCTTGCGATTTCCCTGGACCAGTGACACCAGAAACAACTGCATTTTCTAAGCTGTTGTGAGTGACGATGTTAGTAATCACTCTATTTAACTGAATTTCTGTTTTGTCGGAAATTCTGAACCAGAATGATTTGCAATGCCTTTGGAAATCATGAAAAGGTCTGGGCCATTTTAAAAAGCATCACTCCCCATTTCTAGGAAATCTTACATTGCATAGTTAAAATAAAGTAATTTCAACGTCAAAATGTCATAAACTTTTTGGTAATGGTTTTTCTATGCAAATTGCTGTTGAAAAGAGTAAACATCCCAGAGTCAGGCTGAATTCTTCCCTTTAACTTTCTTTTCTTATGGTCCCAGAGGGGAGCTGTGGTGTGTAGGGGAAAAGGGAGCTTTGCAGAAGCTGCCGCTTTTCCTCCCACAAAATGTTTTAGCACAGAGCTGGAGAAGTGCTGGCTTTCCCATGATAATAAGGCACTTTTTTATTCTCTGCCACTAGCAAAGTGATGCTGTGCCACTGAAGTTGGTCTCACATGGGTTCGAAGATCTTGAGGAGCAGGGGATGATACTGGTGGAGGGAGGGAAATCACAGTCTGCAGTAACAGATCCCAGATAGGGAAGCTGACAATGAGAAATGAAGAGAAAACCAGTGTAGCACATAGCGACAACATCTCAAAGAAAGCAAGAAAAAGAAGCTCCTGTCACAAACAAACAAACAAACAATAAAAACCCAAAAAAAAAAAAAAGGGAAAAAAGGAAAAAAAGGGTTTTGGTTGATGTTAGTTTGAGGATATTTCTTGGAAGTAGTAGATTGTTTCCTTCCTTTCAGGGAACCTGAACTTTTCCATTACTCTCTTACTGCAGGGGAAGAAGCTGAATTGTCCAGAATTTTCTCACACCCCAAAGTGACGACGGTTGAACTTGCTCTTGTAGTCTCCTACAGAAACAACCTCTCTGAGATACCTGTCCTCTTGTCAAGAACATGTTAAAAGCAGTGGCTGATTTCATCCTGATTTGGTGTCTCAAATGGAACAGAATTCCAGCAATTTTTGTAGAAGTGGGCAACCAGAGAGGAGGAGAGAACTGGGGTAATAGATATTCTTAAGTTTACTCCTATAAATTCTGATCATTATTCTCATGCAACTCCTCATTCTCTTGTCTTCTTCTTCAGCAGGGTGACTTTGCAAAGCACATTAGCTTTGCTTCCAAATGTTGCAAAGCCATGCAAGGCAAAGAGTCTTTCAGTGAAGAGCTCAAGGAAAGACTGTCAATCCCATCCTCTGTCCCCCTACACTGTCCCAGTGGCTGGACTGAAACTAGACGGTGTTGTAGGGCAATTTACGATGGATGTTGAGAAGACAGAAATTAGACTTTGGCACATCCTTTGTGGTGTCTCTGTGTTTGATGTGGGCTGAGTGTGTAAAAAGGATCATGGCAGGTGAATGGAAGAAACTGCACAACAGCTCAGCTTCTACCTGTCGTGCAAAGCAGAGCTGCTGCACAACCTCTCTGGGTATGGAGAGGACACCAGGCATGTCTGACTGCTCCCCTCCGTTAAATCCACCTCTGCCCACAGTGATAGCTCCCCTTTCACTGACTTGCAGCCTCCAATGATATAAAACCCTGGTTCCTGTGCTCAAAACTGTTGAAGTGCTTTTTACTGGCCCTGATTTAACTACCTCTGTTTGCAGGTATATTTTCTTCCACAGCCAGCCCACCTGTCCACATCTGCTTCTAACTACAGAAGGGTAGGGTGACTTCTTGTGTTGAATTTGAAAACAGGTTAGCCTGTTGCCTGCTTTTTTCATCTGAGACTTGACTTAGATTAAGTCTAAGACTTAGTCTTAGACTCTTCTGATGTCAGGAATTAGCACCTTCCAGTACAGCATCCTCCATGGACTTTCTTGTTTTCTCTATTCATCTTTAAATAAGCATGGCTGATAATTGTAGCTAAAAGTGCATTTTTACCTTGTTTTCAGTTCACCTGTCCACAAAAAATTCAGTAATTTTTTCAAAAAAAATTTTAATATAATGTCAAAAATTACTCTTTAACATATTAGAATAAAGCCAAGCATATCTCACACTGTAATCCACCTATGTTGGCATTTTTCTCTCTGTATTTCTTTTTTCAGGTTAACTTGAAAAATTTTTAAGTATTTTTTTCTTGCACTTGTGCAAGTAAGTCATGTCAGGCTCATGCCTTGAAAACTGGTACTGAAAGTATTGCTTTTTAAAGAGAACCCTCATTCATTTATCATTATGACATCTCATATTAACTAGTTAATGTATAAAGGCCTTTGGGCACTTATGAACCTGTCATTTCAGAAGATCTAAAATGAAGCAATAGTTTTTCAGGCAATCAAAGAAAAATTCACCAAGGGCAAAATTTAACATTATGCAACTGTTCCAAAAATATTCGTTCTATACACGGAACAATACACTTCTTAGAAGTAAAAATCAAAACACACCGGAGAATTTACATATGAAAGCCTGGCTGCTTTCTAGGCAGAATGTCAGTTCTGTATTGAATCCTTATCATTCTGAAGGTATCTTTCTTGCAATCAAAGAGCCCTTTAAAAAAAAGTAGGAAAACATGCTTGTTAAATTTCTCAGGTGCTTTTTTAAGGTCATGTATATGTATATTCAATTTATAGCAGAGCAATATATAATATGAATGACTCTAACACTTCTATGATAATCTGAGTGATACCTTACTGAACAAGTAGTCCCACAGACTTTTAAGGGGTTTTGTCTTACTTAATTTGAGTAAATTTTGTGATCTGAATGATTATTACTAGTCTGTAAACATAATAAATCAGTTTTTGTATCTCATGTGAAGTTTGTCACTATCATTAGATAAAATTCCTTCTGATACATTCAGTATACAAATACAACAAAAGGTGCGAAAATATCCTTTGTCACCAAAGAAGCCACCTATACTGGGAAAAGGATATATTGGACAAATTGGGATAAATTGTTTGAAAATATTCAAGTGAGATGGAAGCACAGAATGTCCCAAGGAAGAAGAGAATCGGTGAAGGAAAAAAATAAGCTAGAAGAGTGACCTGAGATGTGACCTGTCATCATCTCATGCCACAACCACCAAGTCCTGTTCTTGAATTATTTTTCTGACATGTACAAAGCATTTTGTCACTAATTTTTCTTTTTTTTTTTTAAGAAAAATACCTATTTTGAACAAGTTTTCAGGTAACTGTGAAATAGCAGTGCATAGGAAATGAGCCTGTGACCTCCAAACCAGGTGACCCACATGCAGGCTTGCTGGAGTTACTCTGTGTCTCTGCTGTAATTTCTGTGCAGTCTCTGATACTTGTCCAGCTGCATGATAAAGAGTTCAGTATGGTCTTACAAGTCAAATCAATTATTTAGTCTGTGTGAGTCTTGAATTCATAACCTTGTACCTCCACGGAGCACAGGGGTATGGCTACATAAATAAATTACTGTGAGATAAGATAGGTTGTGCACTTAAAAACTATCAGCTGGTCCATGGAACTTGTCCACTTGCACACTTCTGCTCTTAAAGAATATGAAGAAATTTGGCATAACTTGCTTCTCAAAGTTAATGGTTGGACCTGGTGGTCTTAAGAGTCTTTTCTAACCTAAGTGAGTTTATGATTCTATGATTCAAAACATGCAAACTACTTTGCAGGAGAGTTCCTGAGAGTGGTTACCATGAGGCAGCTGACATGCTCTATATCCACAGTGGTCTTGATGTTTTTATAACCCTACAATGACTCCCACAATGTGGGAATGAGAGCTGTACACTATTCTTACCCCAGTGAATGATGTTTTACTTGATTCACAGCTGTCCATCAAAGAACTGAGTATTACTTAAGAGTAGAACATTTTCTGGCAAATACTCAGGTTATTCACAATTGACAATTTAAACTATAGTTAACACAGTGGAAAATTACATGTGAAGCTTATTTAATCAATTCCCTACCTAAAGACAGGATCAACAATACATTTATCATCCTTCACAGAAGTTTGCCTAACTTTTAAAATTACCTTCAGTGTGGAAACTATGCGTTTCTTTCAGAGTTTCTTTCCCTTTCACTGTGAGTTGAAAATCCTTGCAACTCAGGTTGCAATTAGCAAGTTTTCCTGGTGTCTGAATATTCTTTGTTCTATCTGCCACACATATCAATAATACAATCTGTTGTTCCCCACCCCGCCCACCCTATCACTTTTTTTACCTTTAGACCCTCGCACTTGGTGAATTTCACACACATTGAATTTGGTCCCAGTTTTGGACCATTGCATTTGTCAGGGTCATTATTAAGTTGTTATCCCCTCCTACAGCCTACGCACAGTCATTTCTAGCCTTGTATTATCTGCACTTTTAAAGGCTTACTGAACATTCATCACCCAGATTATAAAGTGAAGCATTATGCAGACTTCTGGAGAACCCTGCTCGACAAGTCTTTCCATTCTGTCAGTGAATCCAATGAATAACTCTCTGGAAATGAGTAGCCAAACTCTTTTTTAGCATTTTCATTTAGAACACTGAGAGTCTGTCCTAAGGCAAAATTAATAGACTTGCAAAACTTAGATATGTGGCTCCTACTTTGTCTTTCCATCCACAAAGAGTGATGATCCTGTTGCACAAGGGAATGTTTTTTTTTTTTTGGTAGAATAAAAAAAGATTATACTTAACAACTCTGTGTTATATGCTCCTTGTTTCCTTGCTAAGAAAGAGTTAGCTAATCAATACCTTCTTTATAGCTCTTCTTTACAAAGATAGACATGGTCTTTGGTTTCATGGAGTGTTTTGCTGCTATAACTATTGCTGCTGAGTCTTATAAGCATCATTAGTTGTTCTGAAATTCCAGCCAAATCCAGCCAAGAGGATGTTGTTCTGTGCATTAGAAAACGAAGTGCTCAACTTCTGTGTTCCACTCAGCAGCTCAGTGAACAGGAATACTGAAAATTAATCTGTTCCTCTTGATTTACGTTGAAGAACCCGGAAACACAAAATCTGTTCCTATTTGGACATTGCCTTCTCTCTGCTGATAAGAAAGCATTACATAAGTAAGAAAAGCATTATTCATTTTTAAGATGATGCCGAGATCAAATTAAAAAGTAAAATCTCTTCTGCCCTTCCCTTTCTGTGGCAATGTGCTCCTTTCCTGGCTATGATTAATTGCTTTTATTCATTAGTGACAGACTATTTTAGCGCATTTCTTTCCCACACACACAGACAAAAAGTCAATCCCCCATTAGTACATTAAATAGAGTCTAGTCCACAGCTTACTGCCTTAACCTGTGGTAGAGTTGGAAACACGGAGGTAAGACACTTATAATCCCTGATTCTCACAGCCATCCACAGCTATAAGTTGACTTAGACCTCTGGTGGGCTTTCTCTATAATGAGCTATTAATATTGGGTTTTTTGTGTTTCTGCTCAGTGCTAGGCTTCCATGGCACTCTTGTTCAGAAACTACAGACCATAAAACCAAGAGTTGATTGTGGCATATTTGGGTCACTTCAGAGGTCAGTCAATTTTGGCAACTGAATTCTCTGAGGGAAATCTAAATCTATTAAATAAGGGGCTCTTTTGCATTATTGTTAGTTCCAGCACTGTAACATAACAAAATGTCTGATCTTAAACCTTTTTCTGTTCCTTTAACTTAGTCAATACATTATACTTTGTTTTATTTATACTTTTGCCTTATTTATTCTTTTATGTGTTTGTAATTAGACTAAGTCAAAAGACATTACTGCATTTCCCATGTCATTAAAACTCTTGTTAGTTTCTCAGTTTTTCATCTTCCCTCCTCCATATGCCTCAACCTCTGAAACCCTCAAGTGGTTCCTTCAGTATATTTTGGTCCATACAGCCACCCTGCAGTGTTACAAGTCTTTTGTTCTTTCATGGTATATTGCTTGATTTCTCCTGTGTTTGAGTGCTGACTGTACTTACCTTTGATCAGCCCCCTGGTCTGAACTGCATCAGAATTTCTCATAAAGCTGGTTCCTCTACACGTTTTAAAATGCTGACTGCTCTCTCTCCAAGGGCTGTTTTACATGGCCCTCCTTACCGGTAATCCTCTATCTTTACACTGCAGGGGCTATTTTATTGACAGAGCTGAATGAATGCACTGGGAAATACCACTAAACCCATGATATGGTCTAAAAAGTGTTGCATTCCAGTTTGATTCATGCTGGTTTGAAGGTGAATGAAAACAGAGGTCATTATACAACCAGACAGAAGGGCTCATAAGGCTTTGGGGACCAGTTTAATTTTAAAGGGTGTTTCAAATGTGTCTCGTGCAGATATTCTGTCTCTATAGCGAGCAGAAGCCTTTCAGACCTCCCTGGAGTTGCGCTCTGCTGTAGCAAAGCACAAGTCTCTTTCCACAGCTGAAGGTCATGAAAACATCCAGGGCCTGCTCCTCTCAGTGTCTTCCCTTATGGGTTGTGACTGTAATAACCTCACTTGCATCCCATGAATGCGTATGTACGGTTATGTTAGTTTAGATCATTCTTCTTCAAACAGAGGCCTTCAGCTGATATTTCACAGAACCACAGAATCCTAGAATGGTTTGGTTGGAAGGGACCTTAAATATGATCTAGTGCCAAGCCCCCTGCCACGGGCAGGGACACCTTCCATTAGATCAAGTTGCTCAAAGCCCCAGCCAGCCTGGCCCTAAATGCTTTCATGAATGGGGTAGTTTAAAACTACTTTATGACTCAAGGCCCTCATTTTTCTATCTGACCAATAGGAGAATGTAAAGATTAAAAGACGACATTATTGCCTTCTATAAATACATTAAGGAGAGATATGCAGCCCTTATAAGCAGTAAGTGGAAGTTGTGTGAAGGAAATACTATTTAAGCTGAAGGCAATGGAGATATTAATGTGTTGATGAGGTCAATTATTGCATTAGTGGTTATAAGTGTGGCTCTGGAGTGACTTGCTGGCAGAAATACTGGAGACAGGAACCAAACTGGATTGCAAACAGAACCTGAGACATTTCTGAAGCCGTTTTTGTGGGGGTTTTTTGCAGTGGTGGGAAAACAGTTGTTTTGATCAAGAATATTTCTCCCAGGTTTGTGTTTTTCATTCCTAAATCCTTAGTGACACCAGAGACTGCAATGTATTCAGGAAACAGTAGGGCAGTGCCCTACACTGCTGAAAGTTTGGATTTAGCTCAGTTTCAAGAAGGAAACAATCTACATTTCTGGACAACCTTTAAAGCCTTTTTCTTTCAGTGTTTCTACATTTTTCTCTTTACAAAAGAAAAATAAATAAATAAGGAAGTTTTTTAAGGGGACTGAGAATTTTTTGTCTGTTGTGGTTTTTTTTTTTTTTTTCCCAAAAACAGGAGCTGGTTTTATGCAGTTTTTTGAGTTGGTGCCCTTTAAAGAATAGCATTGCAGGCAGGGGCAAGAGTTCACTGGGTTAGGGAGAAGTGATGGTAGATGTGGTGGTGTCGTATGGCTACCCAATAACATGCACTCCTAAACATGGGCTGTGCATGCTGATGGATCCTGATAGCAAAGGTTTAACCAGGCTGACCTGGATCCCTGAAGCTATTTTGGAGACACTGAGTGAAAAGATAATATAATTTCCTGATATGCATTCATTTGGTATTTTTAAACTTGGGCAAAATTCCAATCAATCAGTTTTGAGGAAGGTGAGGTAATACAGTTGGAAGACGTGGTTCTTAAACAGCAGGAACACAGATCTGACATTTCTACCATCTATGACAATAGCTTCTTCTCAGCCCGAGCTGAAACTAAAATAAGCATGTCTAAGAAGTAGTCAGATGTGAGTCTGTCTTTAAACTACCAGGAAGTGAGTAAGATGCAATTAGTAACTATTCTCCTAGGGTTCCTCAAGAGGCAAGTTCTTGCTGAAGAGCATAAAATATGATGTGATGTTATGATGCTACTGTGGACCTTGGATTATTTCAACAGAGAATTTATGTGGCTGTTTTAGC
The DNA here is from genome assembly GCA_013397865.1 of Struthidea cinerea. Lineage (NCBI taxonomy): Eukaryota > Metazoa > Chordata > Aves > Passeriformes > Corcoracidae > Struthidea > Struthidea cinerea. The sequence continues at coordinate 701,458 of VZTI01004580.1, read as the reverse complement.
AACCTCAGGATTGCAATAAAACAACTGTGTTTCTGGGCCAGAAGAACCTCAAGAAAATTGGTCCTGTATCTTTTGTAATTTTTCTTAGCAGCCTAAGGAAGTGAATGACACCTCTTCAACTTCTTTTCTAATAAAGTTTCTGGAGGAATGTTTTACTGGTGATCTCAGCAACTGGCATTTTCTGTCTCATATATGACAATGAAATAAGTGCCTCGTACTTTCAAAGTGTATCATCAGTCAAGTGTAAATCAGAGATGAACTGCTCCAGTTTGTTGTCATTCTTGCTATAAGAAACTATTTTTGAAGCAGGAACCATCCTATTTTATTTTAGCTGCCGCTCATCTCTGTTACATTTGGGAAAACTTTATGAGAAATTATGTTTACTTCTTCGAGAGCAGTAGATAATTCTGTAATGGCTTGGCAAGAACACAGCATTTCATTATTTCTGCACTTTGTGTCATTACATCACGTTAATCCTCTGACAGAGGTACAAATAATCATGAATTCAACACTGGAAAATAATGTGCGCTGAAAGACTACTCCTTTTGAAATATTACATCAGGTTATTATAAAGTGGAGAGTGTTCTGCATACAATGGGCCTGAGTTTCCAAACAGCGACAATTTTTTTAAGGACATTGTCTTTCAGATCTAAGGAAAAGTGAGGTTTTAAAACTAAGAATTGTCTAAATTTTCCTCCAGATATCAATAATTTCTCAAAGGATTTGAAGTGTAGAACTTTTAAAGAACCTGATCATTAATTTCATTTCTTGCTCTTTCATAAATGGTCCCTAGACTGTACATTCCTTGTGGCTTGATCAACTTTGTCTCACAACTGTGAATTGCTATTTTCATAGAGATTCATAGCTATAAAACTGTCCTGATACAAAGCTTAATGCCTTTGAAATTACATTTTTGTGTGAACAGATGTGCCTGAATAACATCCCTGGAAGTGGAGAACTTGGTATCTGAAGTATTCATTTTCTCTTTGTCATTTTCCTTAATGAAATCCTCCAAGGAGTGACAAAATCAGAGATAAACAGCAATTAATAATTCACTGTGGCCAGAGGGAAGGAACAGGCGGTTACACTCCGTTGCACAGATCTAACAACTAACACACAGCTTGGACACAGAATTGAAGGAGTTGGTCACTGGCTGATTCTTCCTCAATTCAGCCTCAGTTTGGATAAAATGAATGTGTAAGCATAAATGCATGTCTTCGCAAGGCAGTGCAAAGAATTGTATTTCTGCAACCATTGCCTTATGACTACAACACAGAGCCTTTTCTACAGGGAACATTGGTACTCTACCTCACCAAAACGAGATTCTTTTAAATCATCTGCTGTGTAAAGAGAAAAAACACACTGTGAAATCCAGTCTGCTTCATGCCTTTTCTATCTTGTTGAGTCTCACTGTGGTTTTTTCCTACACACAGTAGCTCAAATTTATTTCATGGAGTTTGCCACAAGGGGAACAGCTATTGCCGCCATTTAGTTATTGTAAATGCGCATAGAGCCTCTCTCTCCTGTTCAGGCTCTCTGCAGTCCCCACTAGGGTTAACTTCCTTTCCTTGTCTGTGCCTTTGACCTTGTCTATTGAGGTTAAAGGTGTGAACCTTCCTCTTCTCCTCGATGGACTAAAAAACCTTTTTTAAAGCATGGAGTTCAAATCAGTCAAACTCCATCCAAAATGTTCTGCTTGAGTCATATCACACCTAGAATTGTCTTTTCTGTCTTTCACATTAAAACCAGGTATAGTGGTCATATATTCTAAGTCCTTCTGACCCGCAACAGAAAATCATATTGGAACAAGAGAGATATGCAGTGATTTTGCAGCAGGCTACTCTCCAGTTCCAGTGGTTTGCATTGTCTTTCTTGCCTTAAGACCTATCAATGTAGTTTTCTTCTATTAATTTTTAAGGTCTCCTCTTGAACGAAGACAAAATTCTAGCACTCTTGATAGCTCCTCTGTGACAAGGAGTTCCAGAGCTTCCTCTAGAATTGCTTCAGGTGATTTTCATCCTGCCATATGCTCTTTTCATTTGGTTTACTTTGTCTTTTTACATCTCTACTCTGTTTGCTTTTCCTCTCCTCTCTGAAATATATTTTCCTGCTGTATTTCTTCCTTAGTTCTATCTTTTTAATTTATAGGTTACTGATCAAGTTTATCAGTTCTCCCACATAAACTATTTGCTTTTCCTTATCCTTTTTGCTTTCTTGAAATGAGCTATTTCCAGCTTCTTATACACTGTAGAGATGCAAATCTTAGCCACTTTTTAACTTTGATTTGGGAAACTATACATGAAAAATAAGTCTACATCTGAAAAAGGTGACTGATATTCTTGAATTATCTTCAATCCACAGTAAACTACAAGCTACGTAGGCTAGGTACCAGATGCTAATTTTCCTTTTGAGTACACCTGCATTAAGTACTGAATAATAATAAGTGAGTGAATATGTAATTAATGTTTAAAAGTCACATCCATTTTGCAGAGAGTTTTCCTAGAAAACAGGTAAACTAGTTAGTCATAGAGTTCCACAAAGGCAGAACCAGCTTGATTTCTTGTATATTAGCAGCAGTTTAATATTCTGAACAATCAGGAGCGGGGTTTTTTTAAGCTAATGCATCTATTTCTGGTATTAATCTGGAATTAAGCAGGTTTTAATGGCAAGAATTTAGCACTTTTACCTTTTCACTGAAAGTCAGAAACATGCTGGGAAAGTGTAAAAAGATCAGCTTAGCTCAGATTCTTTGGCAACAATTTTAGGGTGAATTTTGCACTAGCTAGGGGCAAATATTAAATTTCCATTAAATACAACATTTCTCACTTTTGGTGACACATGTTTTATATATAATTTATATATGTAGTAAGGACTATGCCGTTTTCTGGGCTATTAATAGGTTATTTTGAGGATTCGGAACAGGCACTATTCAATATCTCCCTATATTTAGTAAAAAATCTTTCTCTCTTTTTTAAATTATGTTAATTTTTTTCCAAAAGCATGGTGTTTCTTGTTCCAAACACTTTTCCTTTTCCCTGAAAGCATGCATTATTTATTTTTATTTGCCAAAATTCAACTTATCTTGCAATGTGCTGAATTACAGATACACTGGAAGGTTAGGTGAGCTGTCTCAAACCACTGAGAGATCTCATGTATTCTCATCCTGTTTCAGGAAAAAGCTGTGCTCTGTTAGGGTGGTTTTGATTAAAGTCTAAAGTCAGCATTCAGAACGTGTATATAACTGGAAAATATTGCTGATGACTAGAGCCTCAGGTGTCCCTGTGATACCACAAAGAAGAAAGGGTGGAAAATGCATATTCTCAGTCACAGGACAGCAATTTCAAGTAGTTCTGGTCTTTTTCAGAGATGAAGACATGAGGCCCTCTCAGGAGTCAGTGAGCAGTGAACAAATGTTACAATCAGATTAACTTTAGGTGTTTGAGACAGCAGGAGGGTCTATCAACCCCAAATTAGTTTGTCTATTGTGTTGGCTTTTTCCCACAATCTCTGAGACTCATGCTCCATGAAAACTGTGGGTAAAACCTTCATAAGGTGTACCAAGTCTTTGGGTGCTTTTTGGGTCTTTGGGTTTCTTGTGTTCTGTTTGGCCTACTTGTTTTCTGTGGGGTCTTCTGTGGGGATTTTTTGTGTGGATTATGGGGTTTTTGTTTTGTTTTGTTTGTGGTTTTTGGTTGGTTTTGTTTGGTTGGGTTTTTTTTGTTTGATTTTTCGTTTTTTGTGGGCTTGTGCGGTTTTTTGGTTTTGTTTTATTTTTTTATTATTATTTTTAAATTATTTTTTATTTTTTTTATTTGTACGCATTGCTGAGTAAGTAGTGAGAAATAAATTCTAAATTTACAGGTAAAGAAATATGCTGGGAATCAAATATTTTCAAAGTCAAGTAAGTAAATTTGATCCTGTCTGAATTACCATTAATAAGCCACAAACTACTTCAGAGCTTTTCTCAGGCTGTACAACACCAGGGAGGTGATGGGGTCGCTGCTGAAATTTGTTATGTAAATTCTGTGGAGTTTGGTGTAATGGGTATAATGAAAGAGCTTTAGACCATGTTTTTTGTTGTGGAAACATGCTGACTGCATATAAAAACCATAAGCCTCTCTCTAGTGAAGTGGCACTTTCATAGAGGAAGAAAAAATAAGTAAACAGGCATGACAAGGCCATTTTGACATCTTGTAAAACTGCTGTTGGTCAGGAATTTCCAAACTTACTACTTTTCCTCTCCCCGCTCTCAGGCTCAGTTTAAAGGCACAGAAAGGCACAAAGTTAATTTCTGGGCAAAGAGCAGCGATAGGGGATACGCATCATAAAGTCACCCTAAGACAACTATGGATAATGTCTTAAAACCCACAAAATCTCCGGGCTTTTCTCTTTGTAAATTTGCAGTAAATGACAAGAACTATAGCAATTGCAAGTGTATATAATTATTCTTAAATGTTTTTAAGATACAGTGATGTCACATTTCTTATAAAGAAGTATAATTAAAATTTTTTTCTACCCTCAGTCCCTCTGCACCATTCATATCTCTCCTCCCATAAGTGCTTCTCTGCCATGTGGACTACTTTTGGTTCTTCTACCTGTTTCTGCACACTGGGTAGCAAGTTTCTCTCTATTAATATAACAGTGATTTCTTCTGGTACTTCCTACTGCCTCTTAAGTGTCCATGGGAAAAGAATATAATTTCTCTTTCATCTGAGAACATCATAACAAAAAGGACAGCAAAGGTCATTAAATCCTGTCTCCTGCACCTGCAGGAAGTCCTGCACTGGGCAAATAACTCAAAAGGATATGCTGAACATCCAGTCCCTCTGCATCAACTTTCTAGAGGGTGCAAAGGGTTTTCAACGTGTTACAACAACCCTCAAATACAAATCCCTGACCTCTCTGACCAGTAGGCTTTAGTCCACAAAGTTGCAACCCCTAGACTGACAGGAAACAGTCATTTAATAGCTGTAGGTAATGAAATTTGCTTTGAAGGTTAGGAAACCTGACACCTACCATTTTAAAATCAGTGGAAGCATGACCTCTTGGGCAGACCTGTGGATGGATTACCCATTAGAGTTGATGACATTGATGGCATTTAAATTCACTGTCCCACAACGGACAGCAGAAACCTGGCTGTGCAATGTATCCTAATGAGTGTTTTGCCTCATCAAGCAATGGGAGGTTTTGCACCACTTGATGGTGCTGGGAGGGAAAGCTGCTCAGCTTTATATAGGAAAAGATAGGGAAGGGATTTTCCTGCGGTTTGGAGACTCTCACTCTCGCCATGTATTGCTTTCAGCTTGTCTGCTTGCTTCTTTTGGAGCTGTCCCTAGACAGAAAGGGAGATTATATTTTGACTACAATTAATACCACTTCATCCATTACTAAATCAATATTCTTAGCACTGTTTACAGCCTTGGCTATTTTAAAATTCCTTCAATGCCAATTTTACAGGCACATTGATTAAAAACTGATTATAATCCATAAATCTCTTACCGTTACTATAAACTAAAAAAACAAAAAAAAAATTAATAAAGTAAAACAAAGAGCAACATTTAAAAATATTCGTCACGTTCAGCCAAACAATGTATCTGTCAGTGACGGTGTTTGTTAGAAGAAACGTCAACTGGTGTGCAACTTTTGTCACGTTTTCCAGTGGTTTCTGCTAGAGCTTGGGAGGATGGTGCAAAGTGTGCAACAGACCACAAGCCTTTGCAAGTGTGCCTCAGACTTCAAGCAGTACTGGTTAAGAGACATTATCCTGCTAAGGAAAATGTGCAAATCAGAACTTGAGCCTTTGCACCTCATTTCCTCTGGCCATTGCTTTCCTATTTTTTGAAAGCATACTATGGTATTGCCTTATTTGTATTCATCTTTGTCCTTACTTCTCATCGTAAAAGTGACTAGTTAATTCAGGAGGTTTCTAGAAAAAGAGAACAAAATAGGTTGAAATTTAAACATTTTATTTGGTAATGATGCTGTCAATGATATACAGGCTATACATGTCTGCATTTGTCATTTAAAATAATGTACCCGCCCTTGCTTTAATGGACTCAGTAGCTGACATGTTCAGATTGCATTTCATTTACTGAATTCTTTTTTGTTCTAGTTATTGCTATAATTTCATCCTTCACCAACAGAAACACTAAAATTTGTTCTTCACATCTTTAAATTATTTTCCACCTTTTCTCATTACCACTGTAGTTCTGCAAATCTCCATTTGCAAAATATACTGAGAAGCCAATATGAGTTTGACAGAAAAAGGTATCACTGGAGGAAAAGGGAATATATTTTAACTTTTAGTAGGATTGTCCCTCTTGATTGTATTGAGGATTAAACCTTTATAGCTGACTTCTCAATTCACTTATAATAGCATGAGCTGTAAATGCACAAAACATCCACAAGTCTTCCTTTAACTGTGAAAATCTTTGGGTTCCTGGGACAGAGGTTTTAGTCTGAGGTGCCTCATTATTTACACATCCACATATAGCTGCAGATGGTGTTTCATGAGTCAAATCCTGTGTTTCTAACATCATTGTGCCTGAGCTCTGAAGTCAGTGGGAGTTTTACACAGCTGAAGAAAGTGGCATGATGTAATTAGTTAAAAAAAAGACATTCCTGGTTTGAGTAAGAGATGGATTCCAAGGAGCATGAGTTAAAGAACTAAATAATCATTCTGGAAAGACTGATCAGTGCTCCCTGGTTTTAGTGTGAAACAATAAACATAGAGTTATTTCCAATCTTTTAATGTTTGGATCAACTGTGCTTATACAGAATCATAGAATCATTAAGGTTGGAAAAAAACACTAAGATCATTGAGTCCAAGCATTAACACAGCACTGCCAAGTTCACCACCCAGCCATGTCCCTAAGCATCTCATCTACAGATCTGCCTCCAGGGATGGTGACTTACCCACTTCCTAGGTCCTCCTTTTGATGAAGAAATTTTCCTATCCAATCTGAACCTCCCCTGGTACAACCTGAGGCCATTTCTTCTCATCCTGTCACTTGTTACCTGGGAGAAGAGACCAACCCCCACCTGGCTACAGTCTCCTTTCAGGGGGTTGTAGAGAGTGATAAGATCCCCTCCGAGCCTCCTCCAGGCTGAACACCCCCAACTCTCTCAGCTGCTCCTCATCAGACTTTTGCTCCAGACCCTTCTCCAGCTCCATTGCCCTTCTCTGGACTCGCTCCAGCACCTCAGTGTTCTCCTTGTAGTGAGAGGCCCAAAACCAAAACCAGGATTTGAGTGTGACTTTGCAAGTGGTAATTACAGGGGGACAACCACTGTCCTGGTCCTGCTGACCACACAACTTCTGATCCAAGCCAGGTGCCATTGACCTTCTTGGCCACCTGGGCACACACTCTGGCTCATGTTCAGCTGCTATCAACTGGCAAACCCAAGTTGTCTCCCAGCAGACAGAGGTTTCCAGTTGCTCTGTCCCAAGTTTGTAGCATTGCATGGGATTATATATCTGGCTAAAGAGATTTACTAGGAAAATAAAATAATGGATTCTCCTGGAAATCTAGTCCCCACTTTAGGGAAGGTTCAAGCATCTATCAGATGTTGAACTAATTGCACTGAAGAAGAGCAGACTCTGGTATGTTAATATCCTGAAAAAAAGGTTATAATTTCCAACAGGCAGTGAGAAACAATTTTCTTGAATTAAGTCCACTAAAAGCCACTCTGGCCACTATCCTATGCTGACATACCTGCTGACACAGAATTCCACCTGAAAGTGTCCCTGGGGTCTTAACCTGCAGTCCCAGCAACTGAGACAAGATTTCAACACTCTGAGACCCAAAAACTTTCAAGCTGTATAGAGAGGCACAATGCCATTTGATAAAAACTCTGCCTGATTATTTTTCAGTGTTTTGTTTCAATGCAGATACTCTTTTGTTTTGAAGAAATAAATTATTATGTGAGAAGATTATTAAGTGCAAAAACTGGAACCAACTAATTTTAATAGTAGAAGAGAGCTGCTCAGTCATTAAGTGTTGCACTGTCCTAGGTTTGAATTTGTATTTCTTTGCCTTTCAAGTAAAAAAGAGAAAATCCATTATAATGTCAGATTTCTTCATTTCTATTCAAACCTAAAGCCTGGCAGGACCATTGTGGTCACCTACTCTGATTTCCTGCATGAAAAACAAAAATAAAATACAGGCAACAGAACATTATCAAGTAATTCCTGTTATCGAGCTCACAGACAGCAGAGACTTTATTTTTCAAAGAATGAGATGTAATCTTGATCCTAATATTAAAAGCTGAATGCATAAACTAGACTGAAAAAATGAAGACTTTTTCAAATCCATATGACTAACTCATTACTTCCACTCTAAATTTTTCAACTTTGAAATGTTCATTTGTTTGGTCTATACATTATAACCTGTATGTAATTGACACTTCTCATTGTGTCTGACAGCTGAAAAATGTTTTGTCAGGAAAAAAACTCTCCCCATTCTACTCCCAGGTTTTTTTTCCTGCTGATTAAGAGGAAGAGAAGAGAAAGTAATTATTCCACTGTTGCTGATTGTTCTTAGATTTTTCTTGCTGAGAAAAAAATTTCAACATGGAATGCTCCATAAAACCTACAGGGACTGCTTGTTTCCATAAACATCTTTATGCTTCACTTGTCTTTGGTTATTAAAGATGGTTAAATAGAAATGTGCATTGGATGGAGCGTAAACCCAGAGTACCCCAGTACCTTACTTTTGAGCACCTATTCCACAGACTGCACCTAGAGTTAGGTAGGGAATATCATTATGTGTGTAGTTTGCATACTTATGTATCTAATACATGTCTACATACCTATATACATATATTCCATACATATATATCTATAATTTACAATTCTTTTATATTGTCTACAGAAAACCTCTGTGTGGTCCGAAAACCCCACATAGCTGGTAAGAAGATGCCGGAAGTTAGATACTCTGAAAAACTGGGGATAGGAAGGTTACTGAAATCCTTTATTTCTTCAGATCTTAGCTTGACTCAGGTCTTCCACAGCCTGAAATCCATGCTGCTCTCCTTACCACATATTTAATAACCCTTGATGGTTTTTTGAATGAACTAAAGAAGGGTTGGGGTTTTTGTCTTTTTTTTCCCCCTAGGATGTCTTTTTAATTATCATCTATAGCTCTCTAATGTTGATAACTCTTATAGAATATATGTATATTTATTGTCCTTCTTCAGTCTGAAGGAAAAACAAACTCACAGCTGCAGCCATTCAGAACGGCATAGAAAATGTACAATTATGGGATGGGATATTTCCAATCTCTCTATGAGTGCTGTGTCATAAAATTTTCTTGGGGAGAAAAAAGTGGAAAATGGCTGGATAATTTGCCTTCTGTATGAGTATTAGACACTGAGAGTCCTTAGTTTATGTTCTTCCAAGTTATTTCCAAAGTGGGATTCTTACCTTTGTATCCAAAAACTCTTGAATGTGTTTTGAATCCAGGCCCACAGAACTGGTGTGTCCACATCATGAGGAGATAGCAGTACACTTCCTCCTCTCTTCCAAGTGAGCAGTCTCATTGTCCTCTTCACACTGTTGCTCAGTCCCAACAAAAAGCAGAGAAAAATACCATTTCATACCTCATCCTTCTTGGCATTCTGATTTTGGTGTATTATACTGTTAGTGGCTGGGTTTTAAAGAGAAAGCAGCTGCAGCCCAGTTTTAGCTGCTATTTCTGGCTGTGGTGGACATGCCCCATGCCTATGTGATGGGGTAGGAAACCAAGCTGCCACTGCACACCATCTCTGCATGTTGGGGAGGATGAAAAGACAGCTTAGGTTCCACCCAGCAGCAGACAGATGCTCACCAGAGATTTTGGGACATCATCAGTTTTACAAATAAATACTTACCCCAATTCTTCCGGATCACACAGCTCTTGCAAGACCAGAAAATTGATTTCCTTGAGTTTGTTGAAATACAAGCCACTTTGTGTGACAGAAATCCCACAGCATAAGGAATTTCTATAGCTTTTTCAAAAAAGTTCGAAATACAGTAAAGCAACATTCCTTTACAATTTCAGTTGCCTCCAGCTTGTAAGGAAATGGTAAACTGGTGTGTTCTCATTGCAGCCTTACCCAAGACACTAAATGAAAGCACAAGTGTTAATTTGTTCCTCTTCCCTTGAAATTCAAGTAAATCAGTGGACTTAATTTTTCTCTATAGAAATATGAGTCCATGTAGTACTACATTAAGTGTTAAGAATGATAATAAGCTATTTGAAAAAATATAGCATGTGATATCCAGCTACTGAGTGAAACTCTGAGAAGAAACATAAGAAAAATTAAAAATTGGTTGAAAGTCCACTTTGATGATAAATACATTAAATGTCTCCTATCAGCTGCTATACACCATCAATTTATCCTGTTGGTGAGCCAAAGGGAGGGTTGGCTTCCCTGCATGTTTATGCCAGACTCAGATGGGTTCCTCAGAAGACGTGGCACAGAAGCTCCGAGTGTGTCCAGGGCAAGTGTACATCTCTAACCCTGCTCTTCAACTGGCTTGACACATTAGAACCTATAAAACACAAGAAACTAGACGAAACTATAGAAACTAGTGCTTTTTTGGTTTTTTTAAAATATAAATTGGATTCAGTAATTTAAGAGTGGGCATGTTTGCCAGCAGCTCTTGTCCTTGAGCTGGAGCCCACCAGTTTTTTTCTGAGGGGCAGTGGACAGTGCTCTTCTTTCTCCAAGACAAGGTTGAAAACACAATCAGGATTTCCATTCTGGCTTTACCCTGTTACAAAAAAAACATTTTCCCCTGTGGCCATCCGGGGTGGTGTCAGACACAAAAATAAAGAAAACTCAAAACCTTTCCTTGACTGCTACAATTTGGCACGGAGGAACCTCTCTGTAACTGAACGTGCTTGGTGAGTACATCATGGTCTTGTCCCTTTAAAGCATGCACTGTTCAAGCAATCATAATTTCTGCCAGTCATTCTTTCATCAAGAATTTTTTAAAATTTTCTTTCTACAGAGAGTGTGGGAGCTGTACAGAATACAGATTCTTGGGGCCCTTTGCACTACGAATGGATGCTCCACATGCCATCTTGACAAGATGCCCATTGGTTTTAATTTCATCTTTATAATAATCTTGAATTAGCTTCACTTAGCTTTGCAGTTTATTAAAGTACACTGGAAAGCAGGAATGCATTTTTCACTGCAAAAGGTATTTGTGCCTCAAACACAAACAAATTCTGCTGAAGCTCATGCTTCTGCATGATGCAGCAATGCCAAGCTCCTGCCAAGAAATCTTGCCTACGCCTGATCTCAACATGAGTCTCTCTGTCTGGCTGTTTTTGCTGTAAATAAAGTTACTCATTGGTGAACACCCCAGGAAAACTTGCTGTGCATATACGTAGAGAATACAGATCCCCAGGAAAAAATACAAAAATAGAAGAGAAACAGGTGATGACCGGGATACACCAGACAAACTGAGTATAGAATAATAGAACCGGTTATCTTTTCATTCCAGGACAATATCCAGTTCATTAGTGAATTGTAAAACTATATGAAAGAACCAAAAAGTACAATTTTATCAGAAAAATGAAACCAAACAAACATGCTATCAATAGTTACAGGAGCAGTGCAATGTTCTCTTGGGTTAATGGATTGGTATATGTGTTGCTTGTGGATGTCGATGAACACTATTATCTGGAAAAAAGGAAGCAGTCATACTTTATTGATTGTGAAGTATTTTTCTAGCTTCAGCTGAAGACAGAGTTCACACATATAAGCCATTTCAGTGAAGTCAAACGAGCTGCTCGGATGCCTGGGGTCAAATACTGCTACCTTCAGGAGCAGCATTTATTTTTCTGGGCTTTACAGAAGACTCTAGAAGAATAAATCCCTGCTTGTGATTGCCCAGTAGTAAGAAGTCTTACTCAGGTTGATATTCAATGTAGCTTAATTAGGAATAAAGGCTGTGCAAGTAGGGAAGGGGAAGAGTTCCTGCAGACCATGGTCCAGAGCACCTCATTTAGTTGTGTAATGATTGCCTAACCTACGTGCACTGAATATTCTCTCAGAAAAGACGGCCAGCCAGAGGGGTTGGGCTTGTCCAAAGTCAGGAGTTAAGAATACCAGCTTTGCCTCCATGACATTTCAGTTCAGCTCAGCACTGCTATTGAGGACAGCTGAGTTTGGTGTGAAAGAGCATTAAACAGGCTATGTGTCTTTTATATTTTGAAGATATTATTGTTAATTTTGCCTATGTCATGTCAGTATGGCCTTGTAGCCTCCATTTCTCTGTTTCTGCCCCACAATGTGCCACCAAACAAACACTATTTTTCAGACTCAAAATACAGATTTTGCATCCCGTAAAATGAAGCTTAACTTCATCCAATGGGAAGACCAGAGAGAGCCCTTTTCTATTATCCTTTCATCATACAAACAGTCTAGTTTGTGATAACTCCAATTTTACCCTGGATTATGAGCTGACAGTACACCAAGCAGCTTATTGATTCTTTTCCCTGCCTACCCGTCAGATTCCTGCTAAGGGACATTGGCTCAACATTGGGTTGACTGATGGCATCCCATACAGGTTTTGCTTGCACTGGAAGACCTAAAAGGTGATGTCTGGAAACCAGAAAGGCTTTCTCAGTTTGGGTTTCTCTTTGAAGATCCTCAGCCCTGGTGGGAAGCCAGGTCACAGGAACCCAGTGGGCTTCTGAAAAGGTCTCTGACCTGCACAACAGCAGTTTCCCCTCCACCTTTGCTGATGCAATCTCTGCATACTGAAATTTAAATTTTGATTTGCCATATGCAGCTGTCTCTATTACAGCATCAACCCATTCATCCTCAGCAAGTGGGTGGACTTTGTTTCTCTGTTCTGTGAATAGCGAAACTGCAATTAGGCACTGTATATTCCTATTACTCATAACTGTTCTTAGCAAAACAGTCACCATTTTCTTTTTTTACTTCCCTGGTTTTATTAAAAAAAAGGTTTTACAGTAGAACTTAAATCTGACACTGATCACTGCTGGAAAAAAGAGATTAATTACCAAAAAAGGCAAAAATATTACCTTGATTCAAAAAGCACCTAAGATAGGATCTCTGAGCTCTGGACTTAAGACTTGACTGCCCTTCTTTTCTTCATATACCCAAGCATGAGGAGCCCCTGATGAAGGGGCATCACAACCCAGCCAGTGGTGAGGCTTGTGAGCCAGTACCTCAGTTCTTCCAACTCACTAAATTGTTACATTGACCAAAGTGCATTTGTGTAAATGCATCTGGATCAGCGACACAGGCTTTGCAGTCAGAGCAGGCAGAAAGGCAGATAGCTTAGGAGAAAGCAAAATCTTACATGGTCACAGCAAAACCCTTTATCGGTGTCTTTCACCTCAAGCAAGTACTGGGATGTCATTGCATCTGCTGTGACATTTGAAGTTCTGTGAAGGTCTAATCAATGCACCCAAGAAAATGCCGGTGTTCAGGTTATAAAGAATAAATTGGAAAGGTTCAAATAATGCTCTGTCATTCAGCTCAGTATTTTGTAAAGTGTTTGTGCTAATATGGAGCTGTGAGTTCTATTTAAAATTCATATTAGTGTGCATTTCAAGGTGACTGCACTTTTTATTTTGAAAACTTCTTCTACATTACTTCATTCAGCTCTATAAACACTTATGGAAAGCACACTAAAAATAAATTCCTTTTGCACTTCTCTCATTTAAATTGCTTTCAGGAAAATGCTGATATCAGGAAAGAGGCACCCACATCCATATGTTTACATTTATAGCAATTCTCAGTCACTTTTCTAATGTTAACTAGGAAATTATGTTATTTGAAAAACCTGCAATTACTAACAGACCAGCAGTCTGTCTTCATATTCACTGCTCTTATTAATGTTTATGGCACCTGCAATATGGCACTTGGGGCTGAGGTGCACGATTCAGGCAGGCAATACAAATAGAGACATGCTTTTCTCTCCAGGCAGCCTCAGGTCAGAGTGACCACCACTGGGCTGTGTGTAGTGTGGGTGAGAAGAGGCATCACAGGATGAAGGGTGTGTTCCTGCTGCAGAACCACACATTGTCTGCCTGCAGCAGACCTCCCCAGCTCAAGGACGTTTGTCTTAACAGGATTAATGTGAAGGAGAAGTTACCTTCCTCCAGACACTTCTCAGGGGACATTTTTCCCAGTCATTCATGTTGACAATTGTGTCTACATGAGGTAAATTCACTCTGAATGATCACTGGTGGAAGCTGTACAGAGCCAGCTGATGCAACTCCTCAGGGTGCAGGAAGAGGTTGGAGAATGATGCTCTGCCGAGGCTTTGGTGGATGTGGGGAAGAACTGCAACAGTTTTGGCATTGGGAATTGAACTGGTGTAATGCTGGAACAAATCACAAATCTTCATCTGTTTGGAAAATGCATTCTTGTCAATCAACTTTTTCTAGAAAAATGGTCTCACTCTTCTCAGAAAAAAACAGAGAGCTTTTCATGAAACCGAGGTGCTTTCTACATAAAAAATACATCTTCCAACATCTTTGTCCTTCTCAAGCTAACTGTGAGTTGACTTTTTTATTGAAAGGTAACAGAGGCCTTGAGCAGCTATGAATAAATCAGAGGTATATAGAACCTACAGGTCTCCTTATGTGGTAGGTCCCACCTGGTCACACACCACTATGAGAGGTGCAGGGTCTCTGGTGCTCTGTGTGAGTAGCTGCTGCCATGGCAGGTTGCTGAGGTCTCTTCTTAGGGTCCACTGTGATTTACATAACAGCTAAGAACTACTTTGTGCACTTGAGAACTATCAGAGTTCGTGTGCCGCAATTAAAATGTTTGTTGAAAATCAACAAGATGTTCAAGTTTGAAATGTAATTATACTGTTGGGGGAAAAAAAGTTGTTCTGATCACTGCTAACTCTGGAAACAGTATTTAAAAGACATTTTGTGTTGACTAGATGGTGTCTATTTTGTCTCAGTGAGAGACGGCTTTTTACAGTTGCTGCAGAGTAGCTTGTTCTTGCTCTACAGCTCATGAGTACATCAGAAATACAAGGTAGTCACCTAATTACAGAGCAGGTACAGTGTTATTAGTGATGCATGTCTCAAAATGGAGCCATAATTATGTATGAAGATCACTCCAAGAAATACTTAATTGCATCACTTATTGCTAACAACTTACATCTCCCAGCCTGCTGCTGACTGGTAACAGCAGTTCTTCCCCACACACTCCTGGGTCGTATAAAGTGCTAAATCTCTTCCAGGAAAGGGATTGAGGAAAAGAGTGTGTTTGTATCAAGGACTCAGATACAGCTTTTCAGAAAAATACATTTTGTCCAAAGCTGGGTGGGACTGCTTACCCAATTTTTATTGCTCCGAAAATGTCCTCTCAAAAGCAAAATTTCGCCCAATGATTCTTGACATTCTTTGGTTTTTTTCCTAGGTGTGAAATATCTCAGATATGAAAAAAGTTATAAGCCTCTGCAGATATAAAATAGACCATACATTCTTAACAAGGGTTTTGAAAATTCTATGGAAAATTTATACAATTTTATATTCGTAGTCACATACTCTTATAGTTTACTGTAATTTCTTGGTGTAATTTTTTTTTAAAGAAACTAAAAAGGTCAAATTTTTAATTTACAATTTCTGTAAAATAATCATGAACAAAAGAGATCCATACTTAATTTATCACATTTTGAAAAATATCCTCAAATTCTTAGTTCAAGTTTCAACTCTGTGAAGTGTATTACGGTAGGCTATAAGAACTTTCGAGGCACTAATAAAACCATACTTATAGAACAACTTAGGTCTGATTTCTATACTAATAACTTACAGTTTGGTGTTTTTTTTTATTCAAACCTAAAACAGGTAAAAAGAAACTAACAGTTTGGGGTTTTTGTTTAATTTAAAACTAAAATAGGTAAAAATAAATTAATCTGGTATACAGTTTGTTTATACTTGTTCTTAAGAAATAAGAATTTTTTTGATTGAAGAGGAAAACATTGTATCTACATGGATTGGAGCCTTTGCTTATTGCCTTTGGACCTGCTGTAGGGATGTCTTGTGTTCCAGATTTCCTTTTGCTTGACTGTTTCCTTAATTTTTAATTCACATATCTGTGAATTGAATATAATGTCCACTTCCTGGAAATTGGAAACTCCAGGAATACTTTAGGATGTGTACATATACAAAAGCATAAACACACATCTATATTTCCAACATAGATAGACATTCACAACTAATCCCATAACCTCACCTCTCAGTTTGTTCTGGAAGCTAGACTGTGTCTTTAAACAACAGCCTGGGGAATGAAAACAAACAAATAGAACCTGACGGCCTTGACTCTTCTCAAAGAGTCTTAGCAGTGGGGAGAACCTCCCTGCACAGCTGACAAAATAGATGATCCAACAGTGAGAGATGCATGCTTAGATCTTACATCTGGGAAAGTACTGTGGGTCCTGAGACCCCACATGCTGCAACCCAGTGTCTGTTGTGAGGGTAAAGGCATGGGTGGTATGGGGAGCCCTGTGTTTTCTCCAGACTGGACTCAGCAACTCGGAAAAGGAGATATTTCAATGAGCTTTTGCTGGCAATTAGCCTAAGGCAGGGAAAGGATGCCTGTAGCTTTTTACCAGAGGCATTCATGAAAAAGAAGGTGGGGGAATTATTTGAATTTCATTTTAAAATGATTTAATAGCAACACAAAGAACAAATATTTCTTCCAAGCTACAGAGTTTTTTCTAATATAGTAGCAACAGAAGTTAATTCATTTAAACCACTTTCAGGAGGTTTGTGTGTCCCTGAAAATATGTAATGTCAAGGAGTGAAAAAAAATCAAAAGGGAAAATCTCTGCTAGAGGGAAGGGAAGCAGAGGCTCCTCAATTCACACCACTCTACAGAGATGAGCTTTTGTTGCACATCAGAGCCCTTATATAGCAGTGGCCTAAGGAAAAAAGTAGGTGATTGAGTGGAGCAGGGAGGAATTGCGTTATAAGGACAGGAACTGCACTAAGAAATAGCAGCCAAATGTATAAATCTGTGTGACTGTAAAGGACACTTCTCACCATGACGTTGTGGCCATGTGTTTCTTGGCATTTTCACAAGTGGGAAAGTGCTGCTTCCTGAACTGGCAATTGATCTGCTTCCCTCTGTTAATGTTAGCATGCTTGGGACGCTACAGCTGACTTGGTGGCTTTCCAATTCATAAAAATGCTTTGATTACTATATTATTTAATCTAGATTCTGTCACCTTTAGTCATCTTGAATCTATGATTCTATGATCTTACATGGTATCAATTTAATAAATAGGCTCATTATTCTCCTTCTGCCAACCTGCTCTTCATCTCCTTGGTTCTGGCTTTTCTTCCCTTATCACCCAAACCAGTTGCTTTGCCTCCTACACTCTGCCTGGCTGCCCATTTCTTAAATTATGGTGAGACAAGCTCCTGCTTTCAATAGCAGGGCCAGGCTTTACAACATCCCAGAACATTTGTTAACATCTGTCCCACACAGTAAGTCAAGTTTTGCCCAAAAGGCCTGGATGTGGGATGCTCCGAGAGCTGCAGTGCTGCCAGAGCAGGACTGGAGATGCTCTGTGCTCAGGTGCTCTGGGGGCAGGAGGCAGGGCCAGCACCCTGTCAAAAAGGGTTTGATTCCTGTCTAAAGGCAAAGTCACTAGGCATGGAAAAATGCACTTTTCAAAAGAATGTAGGATGGTCATACTTGGAAGATATTCACACAGTGATCATTACCTATTACTTCTTTCACCCTCTCTACCCACACATGTCCTGGCTCTGACAAAGTTCAGTTTCCTTCTCTAGACCAGGGAATGGAAGAGCAAACCCAAGAAAACATGAAGAATTTTTAGCATGTTCAAAACAATGCATATTCCCTACCCCTGGAATTTTACCTGATTTTTTTTTTTTCTGAACATTTTACATGTTTTCCTAAGGAAATGCTCTCATGCTACTTGTCTCTAACTTCCCATCTAACAAACTTAGTTTCAACTAAAAATAAGAGAGGTCTTGGCCAGAGTTAAGATTTTACTAGTTCTATTAAAAAGAGTGAGAAGAGGTAGTCTAAATTACTTCTCCAGTGAGGAAAGATAGGCAGAAGGTCATTCTATCACAGGTTGCAGGTCAGCCAGCACAGCCATACTTCCCTGCATGGCTTGGAGAAAAGCTGGGCTGCCTCACAGGCTTAGGCACAGCACCAGGCTGTCCAGCTGCTGTGGATTTATATCCAACCACCTTGGGTGTTAGCAAGGAAAACCCAAGAACTTTTAATATCAGTAAATAAGAAAAGATCAAAGTATTCAAATCTAGTGGAAGGAATAGAAAATTGGTAGCAGTTTTGAGGGGGAAAATGTCAAGTTAGAGAAGAAGGAACATTTCAGCTGTTGATATTTCTTTTCTCCGTGTATATGCCCCTTTTCAAACAATTGTTTTTTAAAGACTGCTATTCTTGTTTTTAAGTATGCATGATTCTTGCCAATGTCTTTTAGCTGCTCTAAAACTTTCAATCTGTACACAGCTACTAGAAACCAATGGTGCCAAAAGATGGTCAGACACAGAAGGTTGTGTTTATTATTGCAGCAAGAGTAAGAGATACATAGAGAGAAATAAAAGTAGTAAAGATCTGAATCATAAAAAATTATAAACTTTCAATGGAGGTAACACTTTCCTGGGTGGAAGATCACAAGGAAAAAATGTACAAAGAATTACATAGGAGAGTCCATATTTGTGAGGATAACAAATATACATACCTAGGAGAACTTCAAAAACAATTTTCCTGGAGACTATGAAATATCTAAATAACACAGTGACCACTAGTTGGGAAAAAGGTCGAGGATTCATGGGTAATTTAGATCAGACCATCAGCACTGAGTAGAGTGAATGCTGTTTGGTTCAGGTCTATGTGGTGTGCCATGAGTGCACCCCTGCTGTCACTGCCCATCACGTGCATGAAGTGGATGTCCAGAAGGCTCCACAAATACAGAGTTTCTACACCTTTCCCCTCAAACATGTTACAGACAGCAAATCCTTTCTAATCTTAGCAATGAGTTGACCCTGAAAGGGCCAGAGCCACAAAACCACAGTGTAGCATGGGAGGAGAGGCACAGACATCAAGGACATCACCAGTGCCCAGACAGCTGCAACAACAGGAAACTTGTTAGGTGAAGATAACCAGAACAACCTCAGTGAGTAGGCCCTTTTCATACTGCACAGCAAGGCAAAACCCCAGTAACCTGCCCGGCAGTCTGACCCAAGGGGAAACTCCTGTTGCTGACAGGTTAACTGGTTTGGAAAGGACTAATGAGCCAGACTCCTTGCCCAGTGCAATGTAGTATAAAACTTCCCAGGACCAGTATGAAAACCATTGTCAAGCAGTGTTTTGTCTCTGTTATCACTAGTCTGTTTCCTTGTTTGTTTATTTCTTCTGTTTCTCTCAGATGTGGTCATCTGCATTATTTTTGCAGGAAATAGTGTCTTTCTGTGCCTTGTTTACACTGCTGAAGCACACAGGAAAACTATTGACCCAGTGTTTCCTCTAAGATGTGCTTTTATCTATAATGCTGACTTGAATGAGCACGTTCGAGGAATTCTGTCTTAAGAAGATATCAGAACAATGTGCTTTATTGACATATCTCAAGTCCACTGATTTCTTGTGAAATTCAGTTTCATATATACTAACTCTGTCAATTACTTCCAGAGTTTTGTTGGTTTTAATCCCAACCTTGGGTCCATTCCTGTGAGAAGCTAAAACCCAGCATTTGAAAGTTTCACAAAAAAATTGTGGGGTTGTTTTTAGTTTGAGGGATACAGTAAAGAAAGTGATCACAATGAGGACACAGCTTCCGAGCTGAAACACAAGGATTATTAAAGAGTGTTGACGAAAAACGTGGAAAAATGCAATAAAAGGTTGCTGTACTAAACACATAAAAAAATCCAGCAGCAATTAGCATATCAAACAGATATGGAACTTCCTGAAAATGGGGAGCACAAGGTCAAGAATACAAATGACCAAGGAACAAACATTTCACAAGCATAAATTGAGATTTCAACCTTTGCCTCCACTTTGATGAGTCTTGAAAGTAAATGTTATTATTTGTGATTTTTTTTTTTTAAGATAAGGTGGAGGAAGAGAACTTCACATGTAGTGTTGTTCAGGTGGGATCAGTGAGATATGAAATTAAACATTAAATGTAATCAGGCAGAAGAGAAGTCTAAATATCTCCCTTCTTATCTGAGACCTCAATCCCAGCAGAGCAGGGAGAGGATGATCTTTCTACCTGGGAAAGCTAAAGATAGAAAACCTTGATTACCTTCTTGCTTGAAAATCTTATCAAAACAGATAAGATCAACAAAATCCTGCCAATGATTTTGCTTTAGTGTATTGATACTTTCTAGTGGTCACAGAGTCACAGACTCACTGAATGGCTGAGGTGGGAAGTGACCTCTGCTCAAATAGGGCCAGCTAGAGCCAGTTGCCCAGGACCATGTCCAGATGGTGTTTGACTATCTCCAAAGATGGGGACTCCACAACCTCGCTGGACAACTCATGTCAATGTTCACAATGTCACAATAAAAAAAAAGTTTCATGATATTCAGAGGGAATCTCCTGTGTTTAGTTTCTGTGTATTGCCTCTTGTCTTGGTGTAACTGGCACCACTGAGAAGATCCTGGCTCAATATTTCCAGCATCCTCCCTTCAGGTACTTACGTATATTGACATGGTTCCCTGACCCACCTTCTCCTCAGGCTGAACAGTCCCAAGTCTCTCAGACTGTCCTCATAGGAAAGGTGCTCCAGTCACTTTAACATCTTTGCGGCCCTTTGTCGGACTGTCTCCGGACTGTCCACATCTCTCTTGCAGTGGGGAGCCCAGAACTGGACACAGAATTTCAGGTGTTGCCTCACCAGGGCTGAGTAGAGGGGAGGGAATTTTGTCTTATGGAGCTCAGGATAAAATTTGCCCCCTTTGCAGCAAGGGCACGTTGAAGGCTTATGTTCAATGTGGTGTTCATTAGGACCCACACATCTGCACCTGAATCTTTAAGCACCATTATCATCTCCACAATATCTTCTCTTCTAACCAAGACACTGTGAAACTGGGTGTTGGTTAGCATTTGTGTCAAAACCTCTTTCTGCTGCTCTGGGAAGCTAAAGAGATAGAAAGTGATTACTTGTACCTTCATTTCAAGCACAACTTCATGCTGCCAGGGTGGTTCAAAGGGAACTTGGTGAAACTGTAAGTGAAGTCCATTATTTTAATTGTATGCTGATAATGAACCACTGCATGGAGGTACTTATAGTAATTTTAAGAGCCAGAGTAGTTTAGAAGTTGCTCTTGTTAAACTATCTTCTTTTTAATCTCCTCTTGCAAGAACAGCAGTGGTTTTCAGCCAAGTAGTTGTGCCCTGTCAGAGTTCTGACCTTACATGCACTCAGTTATCAGGGGATTATTTCATTATTTTTACCCTGTTTTAAGCCACGCTGTTCAAAATTACCTGTGAAGCATATTCCCTGCTGCCACAACAGTCCTGAGGAATTAGTGTGCAGTTTGCTTCATCTTCCCTGCAGGGACCACTGAAGTTATGACAATCTTTTCTAGTGCTACTGAGGAGAGACAAAAGCACCTTTGATGAGATTTTTTTTTCAAAACATGGACCCGAGTGACTATTACCTGTTTGCACAGCAGATGGAAATAAAAAACCACATCAGGAATGGTTGCCTTTCTTCCTGTGAGGTTATGAAACATTATTACGGGTTGAAATGATTCCAGGATCCAGGGGACAGTCCATTTTCTTCTTCTAGCATAGCTGGGAAGTAACTGAATAGGGAAAGGCTAGGAAGAATAACTTGCTTTGCAGATGTAGTTTCTTTTTTTGATAGAAGCATGTTTTTCTCCAAGTCACAACAGGACACAAATGGAAACTGGGTCCCTAAATGCCTTTGTAAATCAAAGTGAAACTGTAAGTGAAAGTTAATGGGTTCCATGCTTAAATATGCACGTCTCTGAAAATTTCCCTCACCAGCCATTCTAATATAAATGTGTGAAGGGAAAACTGAGGATGTGGCATATTTAGAGTTCAGTAAAGCACTTGGCAGTGCATTTCATGAAATCTTACTGCTAAATTAATTCAGATTGGCTTGGATAGCAGCATACTCATGTGGGCTGGAAACTGCCTGGCAAATTGTAAACATGCGGCAGTGACAAAGAGTCTTCCTTCTACAGTGTTGAAGATACGTGTCTAGTGGCAGATACTGTAGGGACTGCAACTAACCACATCTCATTGTATTATGAGTACAAACATCTTCAATATTAGCTGGAAAGAGAGACCCAAATCTGGAAAAACTGAAGTATATACATAGCTCTCCAGAGGTTGATTGATCTTTTTGAAGTCTAGAGATCAGTAGTCCCAAAAAGATTATAAATATAGGGCTAAGAGGTTAGAAATGAGATTAATTTGGACAGGAAAAAACCTAAACAAAGCAAAACAAACTAATAAAAAACACCAAGGAATCTAATAGTAATTAAAAAAAAAATGCAGTGAGGGAAAAAAGACTAGAATGGTGTAAAGATTTATTGACAATAATCAAGAAGTTCATTATACAAAAGCTGGCAATATGATACAAGAAAAAAATGAACCAGTGACTTCAGAATGTGTATATAAAGAATATACAAAGTCATGATGTAATGGACTAATTTTGTTGTGATGTTAGCTACTAACTGTGCTGTCAGAATTATTTCACTACCATTGCTTGAAATCATCTTCTTTCTCCTGTGGAACATGAAAAATCAAACGTCTCTTCCGTTGTGTGGTGGTGGAACAGCAGTTTGGACAGTGCAGGTCTGAGCAAGCTCTTGCCATCGCAGAGATACTGAGAGTAACAGAGATGCCTTTTCCCTGTAGCTCCTAGGTGGCTATATCCTTCCTAAGGACTGCAGTGCTCATATTACCCCAAACACATCCAAGGAAATTCAGAGCACTAAAACAAAAAAACTGACTGGTTCTTGACTGCTGAAATGGCCAAACCTGCAGAATTTTCTAAAGAATAAGAACTATTAGATATTTTCCTCCTTTAAAATATTTAGAGACATTTTATTCCATTACATGCTCACTGAAATACAATGAAAAATTAAGAGTAAAAATAAACATTATTTTTTTATTTTTATAACCTATATATTTGAGAGTTTCCTCAGAATTCAAAATACGTACTTTGCAAACAAAAACACAATCCCTGGACTAAGGAGCATGTTAATTAAGAGTCATTCTACAATCATTTCACTGTAGTTTTACGCTGACACAGCCTCATGATATGTCAATTTTTTCAAAAGAGACTCCCAAATGTTAAATCTTCAGCTTGTGGTAAATCTGGGTTCCTCTTCAGTGAAAGAGGAGTTATTTATAAAATATTGGATAAATAGATGGGTTCCACTGATAACTGGTAACTGTGTAGCATGACATAAGAAAAGACATTTTATCTATTTGCACTCATTAATCTTATTTCACCATGTACAAAAACTTGTTACATCTGTATCTTGGGAGTTCTATAGCAACTACAAAGGATGCAGCCTTTTACCATCAAAAAATTATGCTAATGCTGGCAGATGTTTCACTGTAAACTTTTACTGATAGGTATTGGGGATGCTTCTGCTTCCCTTTTAAAAGAGAGGAGAAATGTAGATGTAATCTGACGTGAGGTCTTTCTGGAAGATGACTTCAAATGCTCTGTTTCTACTGTGATGAAAGGAACCCAAGTGGGTTAAAAACTCAGTTAATGAGAAATGCTATAGCCAATTTGGTATCTCGATCTATTATGGCCTTATTTGTTAACTTCTGACTGTTTCTTGCTGCATCCTGCACCCAAATCTCAACCATCTGGTGATAGAGTACAGTGCTTATCAGTTGGTATTTGGATATTCATATACAATTTCATGACAAACAGACCTCCAATGTATTCAGCTTGACCAAATGATTGTGAAGCAGTTTTGGAACTGAAATTTCATCTGAAAAAAAAGCAAAAAAAAGAGTGCCTATGTTCATCTACTAATTAATGCAATATGAATTTATATAGCAACACTACTAATTCTACTTGGTTTTTCAGGTATGTGGACAACAAGCACATACCATGGCCAAATTATCAATTTGCTTTTAGTCTGAACTGGCAAAGCATAGAGGGTTTTTGTTAATCATCGTCCATTAGTGCTTAGCCAGCTGAAAAGGACTCTGAACAGGACACCCCTTGCTTTGCAGCACTAATGCTATAAATTGAATGTAATTAAAGGCAGTCAATGATGAAAGGACTATATGCTGGGATGCTGCAGTTTATTCACAGTGTATACCAATATATGCATTCTCAGAGGGAAAAAAGACTTAAAATCCTGATTTCTGGGGATTGTTTTTCTGTTACTTGCATCATCCAAGGACATAGGAAAGTGTTAGCAAAAAAAAATTTAAAAGGATAAATCAAACTGCAGAAAGATAAAAAAAAAAGCAACTAAGCAACTAAACCAAACCAGCAAAACCTCAGACTGGAGCACTTAGACATTATTTTTCCCAGTTATATAGATTCTTCTCCCACATTCAACATTTTGGGTTTAAACATTTTTTCATCATTTTGTTTTCATGGAGGGGTTTTTTTGGGTTTTTTTTTTTTTTTTTTTTTTTTTGGTTTTTTTTTGGTTTGGTTTTTTTTTTTTTTTTTTTTTTTTTTTTTTTTTTTTTTTTTTTTTTTTTTTTTT
>VZTI01004580.1:666262-676714 GCA_013397865.1 Struthidea cinerea | reverse complement strand
GGTTTTTTGTTTGTTTTTTTTTGTTTTGGTTTGGTTTTTTTGTTTGTTTTTGGGTTTTTTGGGGGTTTTTTTGGTTTTTTGTTTTTTTTTTTGTTTTTTTGTTTTTTTGTTTTTTTGGTTGGTGTTTTGGTTTTTTTTTTGCTATTTAAAACAAAGGAACATACTCTCTGTTTAACCAGAAATTATGGTTTGTCTTTTTCTGTGGAGACCTGCTTGGAAAATAAGGTACATGCTTAGTCACTTAAGTTTAATCTTCCTGAGTGCCTTTGGGAACCAGGAAACTGAGGCTTCAGCAGAGCTGCTGGGCTCAGCTCTGCCAGGAGGCTGCACAGCCAGCTGAACCAGGGAGAAGAAAAGGGAATGGCTACAGGCTGATCACCTGGCTGTGAGAGAGGGGGAAACACCACCCTCGGGTCTGCATATTGTTCTGCCATTACCTGGAATCATCAGGAATTTAATCAGCTCCAAATAAAGAAAACTGGATTTGCCCCAATTTCAAGAAGGGATGGAAATAAAATTTATCAATTGGGAAGCTTCCACATGCCTGCATCATCTCCTAAGATATCTGAAAAATGCTGGTCTTATAAAACAGTGCACTCTGGTTTTTTGAGCTGCAAGTCTTGTTTATGTAACAGGATTGCTCCTCACACCCTGCAGAAACATCCTGCATGTCACTTATATTCAGAAACATAATTCAGAAAACCTGAATGTAGAAATGGCCAGATTTCAATCATTACCTTAATAAAAGTTTTGTTTTCTTGTTTGGGGTTTTTCTCCAACAGCATAATAAGGTTGTCAGTTTTTATTTGAGAGCTAGTTATTATACAAGTCAATTTACATAAAAGGCAATTTTAAGTTGAGAAATACTATCAAATTATTATGTTTCTTAGAGAATACCATGGGAAATTGGGTCTGGTCTGCCATACATAACACTTTGATCAGGGACTTAGGAGATAACATAAGATCACTGACAAAAGCTTCATCTCCAAAAGAAAATGGAGACAAGTAACAATAAAGAGGAGTGGTCTATGGCCTAGAGTGGTCCAGAGCAGTCAGCTAAATAAAAAAGTGTGCAGTATATGCTTTAAAACAGCCAGTGTAAAATCATGCCTGTAGGGCCATTTAATTTACCTGATGTTGAAAAGAAGGACCCCTCTGAACTCGGGAAGTGAGTGCTGCACCATGAATTTCCACGTTACTTTCCAGCTGTGTCAGAAGCCACAAATGCAAACAAGTGTTGTTTAATATAAACCTTCATCGTATAACAGATAATTTTGCTCCATAATCAGTGTGGTGGGTATTACCTGTGAGTGCATCTGGAAGGCTGTGCTTGATTGTGATTTCCCCTGTTAAAGACACGATGAACTGGAGAGGGCTCAAATTAAGCACTGGTAACTGGTGGACTTAATCTGTCTGCTTAGAGTAGCAGAATTTAGATTACTGGCTCTTTAATGTGGTGGAGAAATGTATAAGCCATCCCCTATCTGAAGTTAATTCTGAACACATGCAGCTTAGATGAGCCATACCTTTGTTAGCAGTGAGAGAAATTAGCCAGGACAAATATGGCAGGTCCCCTGCAACAGATTCCCTGCACAGGACTTTTTTTTGTCATCAAGTTTGAATCTTTATTCATGCTGTAGTACAAACAAGATAATTGCATACCCGTTTCTGAAAGAATGGCAAAATTAATTATCACAGCTGTTCCCTTTATTTGGTTTGATGATCTATAAATCCTCTTAATATACCTTGATTATTGATTTTTAACATTAGCTAATAAAAAACAAAACAACACAACTTTCAAGGCTATGAATAAACCTATTTAAAGTTAGCAGACACCTTGTTTTTGAATACAATTATACAATATAATTGGAAAGGAATAGCACATACATAATCTCAAAGAACACAGAGAGTTTTACAAAATGAACTTAATAACTGTTTAGCTGTTCCTGGGACATTATTACTAGATATTCATAAACCCATTCATAAACAATGAGAAATGCTGACTTGAATGAGCATGTTTGAGGAATTCTGTCTTAAAAAGATATCAGAACAATGTGTTTTACTGACATATCCCAAGTACACTGACTTCTCATGAAATTCAGTTTCATACATACTAGCTCTGTCAATTACTTCCGGAGTTTTGCTGGTTTTAATCCCAACCTTGGGTCCATTCCTGTGAGAAGCTAAAACCCAGCATTTGAAAGTTTCACAAAAAAATTTGTGGGGTTCTTTTTAGCTTGAGGAATACGGTAAGGAATATGATAAAAATGAGGACACAGCTTCAGAGAGAAAATATATAATGCCGAAATACAAGGATTATTAAATAGTGTTGAGAAAAAATTCCATGGAAAAATGCAAGGACAGGTTGCTGTACTAAACAAATATAATATCTAGCAATAATTAGCATATCAAACACAT
This sequence comes from Struthidea cinerea, assembly GCA_013397865.1. Classification (NCBI taxonomy): domain Eukaryota; kingdom Metazoa; phylum Chordata; class Aves; order Passeriformes; family Corcoracidae; genus Struthidea; species Struthidea cinerea. Next base: position 674,296 of record VZTI01004580.1, on the reverse strand, counting down.
AAGGATCAGACATATTAGAACAAGGCAGAATTTTTACCCTGGATTACTCAGGCAGATCTAGGAATTAAATCCAAAATTTTCCTATCTTAGACTTGCAACTTAATTAGCTCAACTAGTAAGTGAGCTTTTCCAAATCCTTGAATATTGTTTGTGGGGATTAAAGGCATTTTTCAGATTATTTTTTACCTTTTTTTGAAACTGCTGTGTCAAAAATACCAGAAGCTAAGCATGTATTGGAGTGGCAAGGAGAGTTCACTGCAGCTCTACACACTAATTTCCCAGAACAGCTCTGTGTATGACAACACATATGAGAACAGCATATTTTTACTTGCTTAACTCATAGCATGAAGCTGGATGATGAGTACAAAGCTCTGCTTAGCTGTTTCCAAGACTACTGATATATAATGAAAACAATTATCCATGAAAGAGACAAAATTCTAAATGACCTTAAGAGGCACAAAAATTATCTGAATTACAGAAAAAAAAAATCAGAATTCAGAATAAATTATTAATTTGTAACACATCTCCAAAGAAATTGCAGAGGTTACAAAACTCGAGGGACCTCATCAGCATAAGGAGGAAAAAATGTTGTTTTGAGAATAATTGGTTTGCACTGGGCTCACAGGGTAAGAGTTGGGGTACTTCTGAGGAGCTGTGAGTAGTGAGGTGCAACAGAGCTTCAGCTGCAGGTAATCTCCCGGAGCCCCTGTGTGAGAAGGAGCTCATGGCATTTCTTCTCTCCCTGTCTGTGAAAGACCTTCATTCCCATCTTCCTGCATGGGACCAAGGTTTGAGGAAGCAGTATGCAAAAACCCCTGCGTGGCAAACAAGCAGAAGTCCAGCCCAAGGGTCATTCAGCCTCGCCGCCACAGACACAGATCAGGGCAAGGTTACTCCATCTTATTGTTTGGGGTAAGAGAACCCTTCCTGCAGTCTGCCCCACAGAAGGGCAAAGGCAGTTGGAGGAGGTGTAGGAGCAGTGGCTTTAGAGAGCCATTATTTCCACTTGTGCTTTGGTTCTCCACTCCTATGAATTTCTGAAGATCTTACTGACTTTGACAGCGTTTCTTTGTGGAGGGGTTCCCTGCAGGACTGGGGAAAAACTTGTCCTGTGTTCTCCAGATGAAAGCCCATCCCAGCTAAGGATGAGAGTGAGACTCAAGGAGGGGCATAAATATTTTGCTCCTATGCTTCTGGAGCGAGACTGGGCCTGTCTTCCTGCATATTTGGAGGGGATGATTGGGGGCTATGTGTTATTGTTCCTAAGCAACTCACTTGCTGTGGGAACCCCTGCTATGCCAGTGCACAGTTTGCATTATACAGTGTCAATTTTGTCCTGGCAGTTTCTTGATTTTCTTTCTTTACCCTACTGAAAGAGGACATTTTTGGTCTTGTTTTTTTTAATACACTCAGTGAAACACACAGTGAAAGGTGCATGATAATAGAGGCTCCAAGATAGTTGTGCACTTGTAATAACCTGTGTTCTCATTTAAAAGCCTTAGTCCTTGAGTGTTTCTATGAAAGCAGCATAGTGCAGGCCTATTTATTACCTGCCAATTCCATTTCTTAGAGTGGAGTTGCCTCTGAGCCAGAGTATTTTCTGCAAAAACATGTTCCTGCGGATGGATGTGGGGGCGGGTGGATGTGTGGGTAGGCAGGGTAAAAGGATGGGTGTGATGGGAGGACAGTGCCTGAATATTGCTGCAGAGAATATCCCGGCTATTTATTCCTCAAGGCAGATGGTGCCAGTTGATTACCCTCACCAACAGAGGCGGCTGCGAAGGAACGTCTCTGCAGTGAGGGGCTGAGGAAAGGCAAACTACGGTACTCAAGCAAGATCCTGATGCAGAAAGATTAATGTGTGAAGGCAAAAGGGCTGGGGCAGGGTGAACTCTGTACAACACAGAGCTGTTAGCCTGAATTATGGGCACTGGTCTACTCTATGCCCATGAGAAGATAAGTTATCCCCATCCTGTTGGAGGGGATTTTCAGAGCCCAGAGGCACAGTGCCATGATGCCAGAGAAAATTGTCCTGCTGCAGCTGCTCTGGCCATGTGTGAGTTCAAACCAAGGTGACTTGTCCAGCCCAGCTTTCTCTGCTCTTTTGTTTCAGCATCTGCTTAAACTGCTCCTGAGCAAACAGCTTAGGATAGAGCTCTTGTCTGTGTGCTTGTCCTCCTTCCTCTGCTCCTTCCTCCATCCAAAGGGCTTTGTGCATCTGTCCCTGAGCAGCTCAGCACTGATCCCTGGCAGATTAGCCCTTCCATTGCACAAGGTGGGGTTAATTTTTTCTTGATGTGCTTGCTGAGAGCGCTCTCTATAATAAATAACTATAATCAAAATGGCCTCATCATAGAAGCTTCATACTGTTTCTACAGTCTTATGTTTGATTGCTTTCATTTCCACTGCGTTGGTTTTCCCAGTGGCTTTAAGAGACTTATCTGGGATTTGCACTGACTCGGAAAACAGAATCAAACCATCTTTGTAAGATGTGGGGGGGATTTTGAACAAGTAAAACAGGAAAAGGAGAATTTCTATAGTACAGCAAAAGAACATATGCTGGTTTTTTTCATGTGTTGGCTCCTGGAACTTCACTGCAACACTAAATAAATTGCCTCAGCAGTTTCTGAAAAATGCCATTTAATGTTTGCTGGCCCCTGGAAGTGCTAAACTTTGTCACATTTGTTGAAAATGCCAGTAAAAGGCTCCTGGGAATTTCATCCCCATGCCTGCAGCTTTGATAAGTTTCATAACAATCTGGTGTAGTACAGCATTTCTAGTAAGAACTACCGTGTTTGTGAGGCACTGAAAAATAGCAAAAAAATGCACTTTAATCTTTATTCCTGTCAGGTTAAAAATTTATTGATATACTAAATCCTTAAAAAGAGACAGAACAGATGAAAATGGAAGGAGGCTATATGCTCCCACATTCAATAGAATTCAATAGGATTCCACTCACCATCTTATTTTTTCTGGAGACTACAGAAGAATTGTACCTTCATAAAATATAAAATTCTGGTTATAGCCCAAGTCCTGAATATTTAATTAAATCAGGAGTAACTCTATTGTAGAACCAGTCTGGGGAAAGAACTGATGTAGTTTGGATATTTTGAAGAACTTGTACCTGAGTTATGAAAGACAGAGTTTCAAGTACCTGTGCCACTTGCTTGAGGCAACAGTATTCCTCTGTTAATATTTCAGACTTGCATTATAGTTGTAAAGCTTCATGGTGTAAAAGCTAGTTAGTGTTTGTTTACTTCCTGACACAAACTTCACTGAAATCAATATAATTTGCTGCTCAGTATAAAAAAAAGAATAGCATATTTTTGCCTTCACACTTTTGTATTGTACTCTAGTTTAAAAAACCCCAAACAAACAAACAAGCCAGCCAGCTTGATTCCAAAGCCAAATTTTGCAATCCGGAATTCTGGTTCTACCTGCTGCCTCATGTTGTGGAAGAGGAAAAAGGCAAAATGAAATAGTGTGAGAAAGAGGAAGTATTGACACATATCCATATGAAACTATTTTTAGAATTGTATGTCAACTGAAATTGGCTTGATTTTCTGTGAATGATTTTGTTTTCCTGTCATCTTCCAGTATTTGTGCACTTGCATTTCCATTCAGAATATCAAGAACAGAATCATAGAATCACTAAGGTTGGAAACAACCCTAAAGATCATCAAGTTCAGCTGTTAGTACTGCGAAATCCCTGCTAAACCATGTCCCTCAGTGTCATGTCTACATTTAAAAGATATTTAGAGGTCTTTTAAATACCTCCAGGGATGATGTGTCAACCACATCCCTGGGCAGCCCATTTCAATGCTTGACAACCCTTTTGGTGAGGAAATTATTCCTACTGTCCAATCTAAACGTCACCTGGTGCAACTTGAGGCTGTTTCCTCTCATCCTGTCACTTGTTAGCTGGGAGAAAAGATTGATGCCCTACAACTTCTTTTCAGGTACTTGTAGAGAGCGATAACGTTCTCCATGTGTCTCATTTTCCCAGGCTAAACAACCCCAGCTCCGTCAGCCACTCCTTATAAGATTTGTGCTCCAGACCCTTCACCAGCTCTGTTGCTTTCCATCTTCCAAAATAAAATATTGTCTTCTGGAATAATTTTGAGATCAGTTTTTGCAGACTGTAGGAATATGTCTAGTTTTCATAAACAGAAATGTGACTCAAAAGATTTTAGCAAGTGTAGAATTTTGATACAACTGCAAGATTATCTGTTGAACTTTGAGATCCTCATTACAATATTTAGGCAATTTTGAAGCAATTTCAGTCTGCAGAACTGTGGCATGGTTGAGCTTCATATTTCTGCTCCAAATTTTTCCCCTAAAAAGTAGAGGCCTAATGAAGGAACATGTGGGCTTCACACATGTGGAGTTTTTCTTCTTTCCATTTTAGGAAGAGCTTTAGGACAAAGTTATTCCACAGGTGGTAAATGTGCCTACTGGAATTTTGCCACAGGAACAGTCTTTCAGAATTGTATTAGACTGATGAGGCAGGATTCATGTCTTTTCTTTAAAGAATAACAGGATGTCACTTGTGCATAATACTACTGTCTGCTTTCTTATTTGTCTCATTTTTCCAGAAAGAATAAAATCTGTATTAGTGTAGTAGCCCTTGCTCAAAGACACTATAGTTCAAGTCCTAGTAAAATAGGCCGCTGAAAAGAAAGAGGGAATGAAAAAGAACGAAAGAATAATAATTTTAAAAAGTTGCTGCTGAGACTTGAAGGACTCTGACTTCACTAAAGCTTCATTAGCTAAATGCAATGTGACAACAACACACCTGCAGCCATTGTGGTAGTGAGAAGATATTTCTCTGTGCTTGTCAGGAACTATGAGTACCAGATCAATTTACAGGACATACTGAAAAATCTCATGGGTATTAACCAGTCTTACTCACTTTTGAAATGGGTCAATTTTTAGCAAGTGCCCTAGAAATGAAAAGCTTTTTTCATAACATCAGTTCCATGAGTCATTCCACTTTCCCCCATACTCGTTAATATAATTTAGTTTCCCTCTCTTCACCTGGCATAAGAGAATCTGAGAAAAAGGGTTGTTTTTCTCTGTACTTGCAAATTAATTGATATAATTCGTTTGAGGTTTCCTTCTTTCATGGTGCTTTCTTAAAATTAGAACCAAATTAAATGTGTTCCTAGCCATTGCAGAATACATTGATTACAGCTGAAATATGCTCAGTGGTGATCTATATTGAAATTTGCACGACACATCTCTCCTGGAATTAAACTAAAAAAGGAATTTGAATCTTACCCTATTCTTTTCCAATAAATACAGTCCATTCACCATTAAATCCAATAAGTTGTGGTCAATATTTAGAACAGATGAATATGCAGATTTATGAATGATGCAGGTACTAGAGTAAAAGTCTCAAGTACTTGCCTAATCTGTGTTAACTAAATAGTCTATTTTTATCACGGGATAATTATTGGCAAGAACATCTTTAGTTTTCCTTTTCTTAACTGTATTGCAGCAGTCTCTACAGTCCCCAGTTTCCACCCAGACATTATCCTTGATAAACACTGTAAGATCTTGGTTGTGAAAATATGTGTGTTTAGAGTATGACTGCTGTGAGCATTTGCAATGATAAAAGCATCTGTCTGCTTATATATGAAAAAGTAACAGGAGTACATGTGTTTTCAGGGGCTAAGGAGGCACTGCCCACCTTTGCAAGCCCACCACAGCGAGTCTGAGCCTTCTGGTTTCACACAGGTTTCCAGCCTCATAAACTGCAGGTAAGACTGAAAGGTGTCTGGTATGAAGTGTCATGGGGTTGCTGCCTGTAAATGGGAAAGGGTCAGCAGAGGACTCGCACCCCACAGGAAGTTACTTGTTTACCTTGTCACACTAACAAATCTCCACTGAAAGCAAAAGGAGAAATCCAAAAATGTCATCCCTACTGGGTTCTTTGAGCCCAGAATATTGTTGCAGGGGACCATACAACTCACTGCACATGTGAAAAATCAGGATAATTTTTCTCCCATCTTTTTGCCACCTTTTTATTTTCTTGTCTTATTTCAATGTATTCTTTCTGCATCAGTATTTAGAAACAATTCATTCTTCATCTGAAAAGGCTGTATAAGACAAATTGTAGAAGAGAGAGAGAAAGAAAGAAACAGAAGTTGTCCTCTGGATCCAAGAGGAAACAGCTTCCCAGGTAGCTGTCACAGTAAGGGAACAGCACATCTAGGTTGTCTCTGTGATGATATAAAAGAGCATCTGCCCCACCTGACACCACTACACAGGCAGCTTCTGATCCCAGATGGGTAACATAAAAGCACCACAACCTTGTGATACTGTTAAATGAAAGGTAGGTCATATATGGGTTCTGCCTAGTAGGAACTGTAAGAATTGCTGCTGTGAGAGAGCGGGTAATTGCAGAACCTTTGCTCTGTAAGGATACAGCCAGGTTCTTCCATGATGGTTCATTTCTTCCCAACCCTTCTCAAACAGTGTTGGCTCTCTGATGATAGAAATGCAACAATTGAACTGTGAGAAAACTGGTATTGTTATGCTTTTATAGATTTCTTTTCCCTCAAATGCTTGCACAAATATATATTGAATTTTTGTTCGTCAAGCATAAGCTTTGTCAAATGCATCTGTGCTGCTTTAACTTTGGAAATGACAGCTTTCTGATCAAAGGAAACATTCATTTTCTTTCCATCCTGAGGAATAGTACAATACTGGTTCACTTCCAAATAACACATCTCATGTCTTGTTGCTTTGCTCTTTCCTTAAGACATATAATTTACCATAGCAAGCTTTTCAATTAGGGCATGATCCAAAACTTTAACTACTCTTGGGGAAAAAAAGCCCAACAAAACCTACATTGCCTTCAGGCTCTTTCAAGCAGTTTTATGTACAGTTATTCACACAGTGGTCACACTTGCGTGACAAGGCTACACTGTAGGGACAATATATACAATACAGAATTTCCTTAGGATATGAATAGTAATTTTGGATACTAGGAAAGCTACCTTTTCTTCTCCTTTTTCTTCATGTCAGTTCTGGCGATCAGCTGTGAAATGTGACAGTGATTAGACATGGCAGCTTTTTTCTGTACCAGTGTTTTGATTCACCAAAACTTACTCTGTCTTCTCTCGCTCTCTTTTTTTTTTTTTTCCCCCAAATCTAAGACAAAGATTCACGGCATCTTTGGGAATTAGCCACGTGACCCACATTTCTGACAGCTGCAGAGGTGGAATTTCTGTTCTATTTCATGTCTGTCTTTTCAGCTTTTGCCAGAATGTGGTAACAGAAAGAACCTTTCTTACCACCACGCTATCATGTTATTAGTGTGACTGGAAAATGGTAAAGAGAGAACTTCAGTTTTCCACAGAGTGTGCCAGCATCGCCCTAATGTGGGCACTTGTTCAATCAGCTGGTGAGTCCAAGCAGTCAACGCAGAGTCTCTAACCAAGAAACATCCCTCATTGCCGGCCAGTGGAGTGGTAGTGTTAATGCCCAGAGGGCAACCATAGCAAGCGTGGTAGGGGAAAAGGGCAAGAAATCCCTCAGATGGAGGCGGGGAAGCCTGCCAAGGGGAACAGACAGCAGATTTTAAACAGGTTTCAGGAACGCTGGATGCAGCCGGTGTGTTCAGGACGTGCTTGAGCACAGCGCAGGGATCAGACTACCAGTAACTCATCTCCAGGTCTGATCCTTCCTGAGCTGCACACTAGCGGAAAGTTGGGCTTCCTGCCGCTCTCGCCTGAGATCCGGGAGTGGATCAGCCCGACGCCGCGATCCCTGGCTGAGTCTGTGCCTCGCAGCCGCTCGTCTGCGCATGAGTCGCTGCGGGAGGCTCCGCGGCTGGAGTATTTGAGGGGCTGGGCAGCGGGGGAAGATGCTCAGAGCCTGCGGAGGCCGTGCGCCCGGCGGAGCGGAGCCGCGGCGGGGCATGGAGGGGGCGCGGGCTCCGGCGCGGGGGGGCCCGCGCTGCTCGGCCTGAAGCGAGAGCGGGGCGGCCGTCGGGGCAGTGCCGCTTCAGCACCGCGGACAGCGCAG
>VZTI01004580.1:586865-659670 GCA_013397865.1 Struthidea cinerea | reverse complement strand
ATTTTTTTATTATTATTATTATTATTATTATTATTATTATTTATTACTAGGCATCATGATTGTAACATAGCCTTTAGGAAGTGGTACATATATTTGATATGCCAGTATTCTATCAAGCATAACCAAAGTCCACATATCTGAGTTACTAATATTTAGCACTTCAGTGGTATGTGATTACAATAACTGCAGCAACAAAGCCATGTATGGAATTTAGTTAAATAGCACTGTAGTTCCATCACTGAGCTAGTAGTCCTATTCAAGCAAGCTTTTAATCAGAAAAAAAAAATCAGTAGAAGTGACAGGTACCATTGTGTTTAAGATATATTACTTCAAATATCTGTTTTCAAAGAAAAGCCTAAAATATATTAAATCTTTTTAAGGGATATATAATGTGTAAAATATTTTATGCATTGGCTATATATGGTGGATTGTCATAAATACTGTACAATTTTTTGTTAATAATGATCAATTAATTTGGTGATTTTAACTGACAACAAGAGATGTGAGAAATATTATAACAGACCTGCTGCCAAATGCCCAGAAATATAAAGCTGCTTTGTTATTATCTGTATTTTTCTCTTTTATTTCTTTTTAAATTTACACAGGCTTTGGAAAAATGTGGGAATTATTTTTGAACAATATTCCCTTGATTATATAAGGCATTTATTAAAATTTAAGAATTCTATGGCACTCAATAAACTACTATTTTCTAATTGAATACATAAAGGGAAAATTAAAGCAATTCTAAAGTATATTTTAAGAAGAATAAAAAGAAAGGTGACAGTAAAGTACTCTTATTTTTTATGTAACAATGGTCTTGACCCTATAAAGCATTGAGAAGGCTATTTCTGGTCAAACTAAGCATATAAGCATGTGATTAGGCACAAATATAATTTTCTTTGACGCTAACAGCTCTATTTCCATGCTGAAAAGTAAGTACACATGTAACCATTTTGCAAAATCAGGGTTGAGCAGTCAGCACGTTGAGAGGGTTTTTCCCACCATCCACAGTGAGGAAGGAGAGTGTCTTGTTCAATCCCACTGAAGTCAAAGATAGATGATGCTGCCTAACAAATACAGTGTTTTCTTACCTCCTGCTTTTAATCTCTGGGGCCTTTATGACGCTTTTTTTTTCCCCATGCAAGTACCTTAGGCCTCTGTGCTTTGCATCTATAGTTCTGCCTGTGTTTAAATTGAATGTACTATAATGGTTTTGTCTTCTTAGTAAAGTATTTGTACTCTCCTCAATTTTGTGTAAATACAGTATTTCAGAAAAAAAAAAGTTGTCTATGGAATCTTTTCAGTTTAACTGTCTTCCTGTCTACCCAGGCCTCCCCCTCTGCCATGCCGCTAGAAAAACCTGATGTTTCAGTCTTTCATTTCAGCTGCACCATAAGGACCCGACAACTCTGTGGGGAGTGGGAGGGATGCTAAATTTTCAGTAATTTTTTAGTCAGTTTTGTGCCAAAAAGTTTTAATGGCCTAGAGTAGCTGTCCATGAATAAACATGAGCTTAATGATACCTACAGTTGTTAGCTTGCCCTTGGTTTCCTTAACAAAATGGTCCTCGCTTTGGGAAAGGAATATGTTACACATAGTTACGTGTATTAAATTGTCACCTTCAAGACATACAAATGAAATAAAGTGCTATTATTGGAGAAAATGGTAGAGGAGAAAAAAAAATAAACTTAAAGCTATTACAGTAATAAAATTTTAAAACTAATAAGCTATAAGCCACATTTTAAAGGTATAAAACAGAACCTATTTAAAATGCTACCTCTGCTATTAAGTTAATTAATGAAGGTTACATATGCTAGTTGAGAGTGTACACTTTACAATACCACTCAACTTCACTAAGCATTGAATATTTCCGGAGGTGCTCAGGTCTAGATGGAAAAAAACCCCTTAGTCTGCACTAGGTGTTGCAGAACATATTCTAGATTTCATTTCCACAAGGAATTAGGAAGCCAAGGTCTACAGTGCTGCAGACCCGAAACTAAGGAAGGGCCAGGAGAGCTGTAGCGCTCTCAGTCATGATTTGCAATGAAGTTTAACAGCTTTGTTTAGCATTACCAAAAGGCATCTCCCCCTGTGAGTATACAGGTAGATTTTTCCTTTCTCTCCTTCTTCTCACTCCCCACTCCCCACCAGAGAAGGACTTGCTCTACTTTTCTAACAAAGCAGGAAACATTCAGTGAGAGGTCTGTCTTTCATTCCCTCAGCTTCCTGACATAGGCAAAACTCATTAGGTTTGTGCTTCATTCACCATGCTGTGGGTTTTTCAGGGATAGGAGGAGCTGGGGGGAAACCACACTCGGCCCCCATTATTTTGGAATGCTGCAAAAAAGATTTAGTGCTACATATATCTTACATGATGGGCACATTCACCAGAAGTTGTGGATTCCCTCTTACTGACATGTTGACATTTTAGATAAAACAGGGAGTACACAGTCCTGGCAGTAGGGCTTAGTCCGGATCAGATGATTTCCAACAAAGCTGAAGTGCTATATCCAAAATGGCCTCTTGCCATTGACACACTCTTGCCAACTCAAAGGTAGTGCTCTAGGAAAATTCATCTGGATTTCCTGTCCAAGGGCCTGGCATGCCTTTGCTAAGAGACAAGAGACTGGCAAATACTTGGCAGGTGTGTTGTGGAGGTGGAAATGCTGCAGGGGTCAGCAGGAGCTGCCTGAGACTGTTGTTTCCTTAGCAGGAGGTGCTGTCATCCACCTGTGGCTGCTGAGGGAAAAGGATGGCAAGCTGTTAAAAAAGGAGTGTGCAAGAGAAACATCATTTTCTCAGAGCAGTAGGGCCCCCAAAAAGCTCCTGGGCTGTAGTTTTTCAGCTCCTGGTTGCAATTAAAATTCACAAAGTCCTCTGCTGTTCTCCAAACTTGTATTTGTCTGCAGAGACTGGAGCTGAGAACTGCACCTTCCCTGGATGACATCCTCCACCTAATGGCAGTCAGGGTATAAACTCTGCAGCACAACAAACCTTTAATTAGTCATGCAATTAAGGAGACATTAAACTTTAATTCTTAACACACGTTCACCAAAATATTTCCAAGCCTGATGGCTTGCATATTTTCAGGTGAGATCCAGGATGGCATTTTGAATCTGCCTTTTCAGAGGAACAAATTGAGTCTGTGTGCCTCATTTCCTAGGTGAGTGCTCTGATATTCATTAACGACAAAGAGGGGCACCTTGTCCAAAAGAAAATAGAAGCTTTTTTTTTTTTTCAGGTAAGTTCTGAGAGTGACAGGCTGAGTTTTTGAGGCAGTAAAGTCAAAGTATTGCTTAGACTACAGATTCCCAAAAGGTTTAGGTATGAGCTGGCTCCCAGCCTGCTAAATCCTGACAGGATGGATGTGCTTCACTACAAGTGCAAAAACAAAACTAGTTTTCTTGGATGAGATCTTCAGTGTCTTTGAGCTTAGATGGCAGCTGAGCATTGAGGACCTCGAATTCTGTGAATTTTCTCTCCATAACTTCCTTAGCCTCACTGAAGAGCAGGCATGTTATTCATCTGGGTAAATCAGCACCTAATAAACTTCTGCAAATAATCTGTGCAGCTCAGTGATTACTGAATACATATTTACCTTGTCTTAACGTGAGTAATGCTGGTATTGAACTTAAACTTCAGAGCTAATTGCAATGTTAGGCTTATTACATGGTTAAATATGTTTACAGTTGGAGTCTATGACCTCAAAAGTAATTTCCAACTTAAACGGCTCTCTGATTTTAAGTAAGAATCCAGGTTCCTGAATGCAATGCTTGGGTATGACCAGAGAGTCCTCATGCTCTTTACAACTGTGGCTTAAAATTTGAGCTCTTTGATAAATTTAGGAGCATTGAGCCTTGTTGAAAAAAATTACCTATAACAAGATGTTCAAGCCCCTCTATGTAAAATGCTTTAAAAAAAAAAAATCAAACCCAAAACACAAACTGAAGAGATCTAGTGTGAGTGGGAAGGTTTGGCTACATCACCCAGAGGGCATATTTTCTGTTGTATTTGAGCTGCTTGTTTCCCCTCAAATTATACATGCACTTGTACACAGGGAATGAACAAGCAACTGTGTGTCTGTATCAAAGGCACATAGCATATTTCAGGATTGTGGAGAGCAAATGGCTTGTTCAGTCTGGTACAGGAGGACACCTGGTTTGTGGGAGGTGTTAATTACACAAGTAAATTAGAGGTTCTGCTTTTTATTTTTGGAAAGTAGTCCAATTAATATTTAATGGCTCAGCTGGAGACCCAGCAGAGATGACCTTAAGAAAGGTTGTAAATATATGAATATCTTTCAATATCAGAAACCTGGGGGAGCAAAATGTCACCTGGCATGGCGTATGCAGCCAGCTCCTTCTCTGAGCTGGAGCTGCTTTTCCCTGTGGCTTATGAATGGGAAACCAGCCAAATGACTGGTCCCATTTCTGCATATCCCTGATTCTTCTTCCCTTAGTGTCAGATTTTCCGTGCCAGGACAGGAGGGTGCATGATGCAAACTTGGTGCTTCTGCTCTTTTCTGTAAGTGAGCAATGCATGAACCATGAGCTGCTCCCAGCCAGGCTTCACATACATTCTCTATGCAAATGAAACATATTGCAAAGCAGGTATGTTAGATGTCACAGGTCCATATGGTTTTAAAGGTATTTTTGAGTGTTGAGAACTACAGATCATTCCAGTACACTGACATTTTAACTAGATGCCTTAAAATATTATAAACCATAACTGAAGCACCTTCATTTCAGTGTTCAATCCATTATCACAAGAGTGCAAATTGTTGAGCAGTCCACTGTGGACAGTAAAGATGCCAAGTGAAACCCAAAAACATCGCCTTTGGGACAAAACCTGAGTTTTGTTGTGCATGTTTCATCCATCTCACTGCATCCTGCTGTTTTCATGTGTCACATACAGGTTTGTATCCAGCAAATTTGGAGCAAACTATCCAACATATCTATAAGTTTCCAAGTTTCCTTTCCTTTACCAAATGGATTGAAATCTTCAAACACTTTCCAAGAAAACTCCTCATGCCTAGCACTAGAGTAGTTGTACTTAACCCACCTTCCCAATTTGATTTTTTTTTCCAACCAAGGCATAGCACTCAAATTGTACTCCAATTAAACCTGACCGTAAGTGGCAGACTCATTACCACCTTCTTTCATAATTCCTGCCCTTACATATCCAACCACTCTGTTCCCTTTGCTTGCAGCTGTCAGCCCTTATGCACATTTTCAGAATGTTTTCTGAAACCCAATAAATTGCTCAGTGCACTTGCTCCATGGCATGGGACTGGAGATTGGGTTTGTGTGCTTTGTGTGTGTGGCTCCATGGAAATATTTAAACATGTTTTGGGTTTCATATTTGTCCTTTATCATGGGAAAACAAAATGTTGATTGGTGACATATGACCTTTGTGTTACAAAAGACTGCTGATCTCTCCTTGCAGATTCATAGCACAGACTGGCTTTCAGCTTGAAATCTGACTTTTCACCTAATCAGACCCTTATTGTTATCATTGCTAATGAAGCCTGCTTTAGGCATTTAAAATGTCTTTTGGGCTTCTCACACAGTAGTCTGAATACTTCATTATGCTTTTATTCTTAATACCTTGCTGGAAGCCAGATAAGTGCTAGAACTGCTATTCTCAGGAGACCTGAGGCACAGGCAGATGAAAGACCACACATCCAGGAAAGAATGAAATTGCATGAAACATGGTTTAGAAGATACCTAGGAATGGAAGACAAATAATGTCATCCTGAATCTGTCTGTTGATCTTTTGCTCGAAGTTTGTCAGGCATTTAAAAATGTGCTTCTCATAATGGTTAGGCATACCTTAGAGTTGACAGTGGAGCTGAATTTTTGGGAGAAAGATATTTAGGATACAAGAATAAGATGCTCTCCTCCTCTCATCCTGAGGAGCTTGCAGTGCCAGCATCATGCAAAAAAAGGAGTGGCAGACACCCTTTACTCATAAAAAAAGGCTGCATGTGTTGAAGTCACGGATCCCTTTTGCGCTTTTCTAGATGGAGCTTCAGTGGTTTTCTCTGGGTGTGACAGCTCAGGCTGGAGTCTCTCTTCTTGGAGAACACCACCTTGGCCAGGTTGGAATTTTGGTAGAAATTTGAGATGCTGTGTATGAGAGAGAGCAGACTCCATGTACAGGATGGTGAAGTTGAATGGTTGGGGCATTTATCACAAAGGAGGGATGATGCCTCTGCCTCTCTTCTGAGGGCTGCTTATGTCCCATCTGCGTATTACATCCCACTCATTTTGTTAGTGGGCAGAAAGTAAGTTTCCTGAATCAGAAAATAATTTCAGGAAATGATCCTGACTTTACTGACTTCAGGTGGAGGAGGTAAACCAAGATTTTATTCAAAGGTTTTCATCAGTAGAGTCCAAGTCTAAATTTGCAGAAATCTTTTGAGAAGGTTGTGTAAGATCAGCTCAGTTATGAAGTCTGCTCGCTGAATTAATCACATTAAAAAAAAAAAAAATTGATTCTGGTATATCCTAGCGAACCACCTTAACAGTACTGAATGGAAATGTAATCTAAGGTGTACATTCTTCTTCAAGGGACAACAAAGATATCAAGCAGACTGAAAATGCAGATGGTGTGCCTGTGGAGGAGCCTGCACTCCAGTGCTCTGACAGTCGCTTACACCTCTGAGCCCCTTTCTCCCTGAGCTTTCTCATGCCTCTGTGCACACTCCTGCTGCCCTCTCTCTGATGGATACCTGTGGCTTGCTGAGCATCTGCAATCACTCCAGCCAACCAAATGTGGCACTTGTAAGCTCCTTTCTTCCAGACCCAGAGGAGCACAGCAACAGTGGTTCTGAAAAGTGATTCAAACCCAGGGTATGTTCCTCCCTTCTTAAACTCTGTTTATTCTTATTATTCTTAAATTACCTCCTACTCAATTATTTTAATCTCTGGCCTTAGAGCTCAACAGAGACATGAGAAGCATTTGCTCTTAGCATCTCTGCCAGCCTGTCCTCCTTCTGCTGGAAGCTCAGTCAATTCCCATGCTTCCTCCACTTTCATCAGCTTGTAAAGTTTCTACCTGCCCTCTGGTTTCTCATGTCAGCTGAAAGTGAGGCTGTTCAGACCCTTCTTTCCTTGATGCATTCCCTTGGGCTATTGTGATGGTATTCTCACTTTTTCTTTTTTTTTTTTTTTTCCCCTGTGGTTTTGGTTTTCTGTGGGGTTTCTTTGTTGTTTTTAATCAGTTTTCCACCGACAGCCTTTTCAGTTTTTAATTTTGTGCAGCTGAGCAGGATTGCAGAATGCAAATTAAACAAACTAGGAAGAAAGCTGTGCCCCTCGCTTTTTTGTGCTCAACAAAGCTGGTAAAGGAATAAAACCAAGAACCTTACTGAATCCACTTTGTCCCTTGGGATTACAGCCTACCAATTTCTACAGTCAGTGGCACATAGAGACTAATAATATGACTACTGTCACATCCTCACTTTCAGATAAAATTACCAGATATCCATTTATGGCTGAATCAAGGTATTCAGCATGAATTCCTCATAAAAATAAAATTCTTACTGTTAGAGCTTCCATAAAACTTCCCCCCTACTGTCCTAATGAGCATAATGAAGGGAAGATTGGATGGAAATGCAACCTACCCCATGTGGATGCATAGTGAGTTTCTCCAGGCTCTTCCTGCAATGGCTAAATGTCTGTAATTGCCCTGGCACTTCAGAGCCTCTATGCCCAAATCTGATGCTCTCAAGTTCAGCCCGAGTGTCAGCCACCTTTTGATTTTCAGCTGATTTTCATATCACGATATGAACCTGCAAAAAACCCAGATAAATGGATCCCAGGACCTTTAGCTTTGTAATTTCCCCTACTGCCATGGCATTGATTTGATAAGCCCTGAGGGTGGCTGTTGTTTGGCAACTGGAAGCTGAAGAGGACCAGCGTAAGGTGGAGTATGTAAATAGCTTACTCTGACACCCTGGCATCCTCACAGAGCTTGGACTTGCCTTCTGGTACCATGCAGTTTACTTCAATGAGAAAGAAGGGGTGATTCAAGCTCTTTCTAACACAATAATCTGCAAGAAGATGGAAAAAACTCAGGAATTCCTCTGGATATTTGTTCTCCAAAGTTGTCCTGCTGAGCAGTGGTTTAAAGAAAGGTCCTGACTAATTAAAATTTTGACAAGTAAAGTTAATCTTTTTTTGATGAGACACTAGTTCTTTTTTGTTCCCTAACAACAGTAAAAGGTAACTCAGTGATATGAACAGTTGAGGGAAGTTAGAAAAATGCAGATTCCCAGTTTTCATAGGGATCTCAGTGTCACAGTAGCTCGGTTACTAGTGGTATGACTAGAATGACCAGTGACAGCCTTGGAGCTGCTAAAAGTCCTGTCCTGAAGTCTTGTGGGCTAAAGAAATCTCTCCCATAGAGTTCAGCTTGATATGTGGACGATATTTCTCATACCTGTTCAAAATTTAGCAGTTCTGGATCAGCTCTTTAACCAGACAAACATCATGATATCAGTACCACTAGATTACACTGGCAGAGGTTTTATTCCAGAATGCTGGCTTTTTAGAAAAGCAGAGAGGAGGATTTGACTAATTGATGGAGCTGTTCCCAGAGTTTAGCCCATGACTGGTATTGTTCCCACAGTTTAGCCTGTGGCTAGTAATTAAGACTTTATAGCTGCTCTTTTACTCTCCCTACTGCCCTGTGCAGGTTCTCTTGACCCCTTATAACTGTGTCTCGGCCTGTTCTATGCAACTCATTTTTTCAGACCCCTGAATATCAAATTAGTCATTATTTGTCCAAGAAAAAAACATATTCAACAGATCAAATTATTTCTCATGATGAGTCAATGCTTAAGCCCCCATCCAATTTGTTACCTCTCTGCAAATCCTTTCCAATTTTTTAATGCTTTTCCTGAAATGGAAACACTCATGCTTCTAATGTCATTGAATGCAGAATAGCCTGACTGAAGGATGGCACATAGCAGTGCTTGCAGGACTCTGTATCTCTCTAGTGAGCCTTGGGACAGGCCACGAGGCAGCCCTGGAACAGTGACACAGCACCACCACCCTGCCCTCCCCACACAGGACTTTGTGCAACCTACATTTGAAATAGAAATCTGTGTCTGGAAACTAATGAGTTTCTTACAAATAACTTAGGGAGCCAGGATGCTGCATGTGGGTCTGGCATGAGTTATGGCAATGTATCTCCCAGATAAAGCTGGGAGAACAACACTGGGGTCAGCAGGCTGTTTGTGATGCCTCTGTCGGTCTGGATATCGTGCTGCTGAAAATCATGGCACCATGGGATCCTGCATGACCTCAAGGACAGCCTCCAACTTGGTCTCTGCCCCTTTGCTGTCTCTATCCAGTACCTTTGGTGATTGTGGGCAATTCAGCACATCTTTAATCTGAGCATGATGAGTGGAGCATGCCTGAATACCACAGGCTAGAGATATTGTCTTCTGAGGGTTTTCTGGGGAAAAAACAAGTGGTTTTATATTTAGTCTCTAGTTTCCACTGGTAGATGCTTTGATACACTGATAGATGTTTTGTAAATTCTTTGAATAAATGCAGAAAATAAAATTTGAAGTAAAAATCCTTATCTTTTAAAAGATTGTTTATTTTTATAGGCTGTGTCACTCTAAAGAGTTGGAACTTTGATATAGAAAACAAATATGAGGACACTTAAATATTATCATAGCAGATACTTAGTGTGGTGTAGATTCCCAGTATACTGCTATGTAATTTTAAAGTGCTTAAATATCTTTAAAAACATTCTATTTTGACTACTTTAATAACATTTCTCTCTTGGTTTTAAGTCAGACTTGTGTCTCAGAAGTGTATTACTGAAAGTGAAGTAAAAATCCTCAGATCTGTCATGCTACTATCATCTGAAATGGCTACCGGTTCTTGCTATCAGAGCTGAACTCCCAGTTTTCTGGGGAGTGCCAGCCTTGGAGGGCTTTATTTTTCTTTGGAAAGTACCAAGGATCTGCTTTAAAAGCATCGTGGTCTCTTAAGTATTTCCCTCATTGGGTATCTATAAACCAAAGCACTCCAAATCACTTTTTCAAAATGCTTCCCAGCACCTCTGTGAATGTGAAAAGCAAGCCCTAGAGAACTTCTTTTGAATGTTTTGGCATTAATGTTCTGTGAGACACAGAGAAGAGATGAAGTGAAATGAGTCTCAAAATAGGACTGTCAAGTTCTTTTCTGGTAGAACTTACATTAATTTTTAATACTCCATCTGTGATCAGAAGAAAAGAAAGACCTTTAGTTCTCAGCACAGATCTTTTTTGAGCACACATTTTTCCTTGTAGCTGTTATATATTCAGTTCTATGATTCACGAACATATTTGTATTATTTTTCTTGCTTTATGGGAGTCAGGCAGAGTCACCTATTGGCCTCGTCTTGAACTAAAACTGCAAAATGCATCACCAGTAACCCCTCAGCAGTAATCCTGCTTTGCTACTTTACATGTGGGAGTAATAAGAGGCAACCTTTGAGAGGATAACAAGGTCCTTATGTCAGCTCTATCTTTTTAATGATTAAATTTAAATAATATTTTGTGCTTATAACAGGATCTGGTGACCAGTGCATGTTATTTTGCACATGTTCTCCTGGATATAGAATCATATTTATTACTGTTGTACCTTTGTGGTCTCATTCTACCATCTGGTGCCAGGTTCCCTTCCAGTCTTTTGTATCATTTGTGCCTTTGATCATGGATGAATTTTAATTAGATATCTCCTGTCATCAAAAGAAACTTTCTGAGTGGCTTCATTTCTTAATGATTAACTCAAACAAGCACAGAGACCACATGAAGGGCAGGCTGAAAGAAAGGCATGTATTCAGTTGAATCTTTTGGGGATGGTGGGGCCTTCTCCTGTTTTAATTGCATTCTTCTGCACTATGATAGGATCAGTTCAGTGAATCACCAGAAAGTGGTATAAGCAACTAATTTTGTGGGTCATTGACTTAGTTAATCCATGACAAGTCAGAAGATTAAAACAGAATTTAATTATCACTGACAGTACTTGTTTTGAATTTAAATGATTTAAGTATTTTTCAAGAGCTGCATTTTTTAACATGTATTATATTTAATCAGGAAGGAAAGGAGTATCTGTGACTGTAATAGTAAGTGGGGGAAGTAAACCCACCCACACATTGTTTGCTTTTGTTTCCAACTTATGAGAAAAAACTGGGGGAAAGAAATTGGCAAAACATGTCAGAATGAAAAAAAAATAAAAAGAAAATAATTAAAGACCAATTTTGAAGCCATTGCAGGAAATTTAATGTTTTGAGTATGGTGAGATTGGTTCACTCTGAGGAAGTTTACTGGAGCATTATTCTTTCTCCCTTAGTGAGCTGCTACAAGTATGTACTTGATCAATAATGACAAAAAATAACTGGTAGAAGCTACAGGAAACTTTTGAAGTACTTGAGACATGTAGGCAGTTGCAGTCCATGATCCATTCTAGGTTAAACTTTTAGGCTACAGTGTAGGAAAACAGGAAAACTTGTTCTTGTGGTCTTTTTCTTTACGGTCCCTCAATCAAATTTCCAGCATTCAATGTTTCTGTGTGGCAGTTTCTAAAGTGAGTTTAATCCTGGGGGTCATGAGGGGAACAAACTGAAAGTTGAGATAAAAGGCACTGCAGAAAAAACTCTCAGTGAGAAAGTTAAAAGCTCCCCAAGCATAATGCAGATGGTCCCAGAAGGCACAGAGAAACATCCCAAAATATCTGCTTAAGTGCAGAGCTCAGAATAGTCTGTGTATCTTTAGAGTAAATTAGCCATCTCTCTTATCCACATGCATGTTAATTTGAATTAGAAATATTTGTTTGGAGAACAAATCCGTTTTCCTATTTTAACTTAGCAGCTAGAAGCTGAAAGAGAAGCTCTTGTGGGCCTTTTTCAGTCCTCTGTTACATGAAGCTCAATCCATTCATAGGGAGATAAGGTCTTGCAAAGGCAGGTAAAATAAGGTTGGATTTTTTAAAATATTGCTATTGCTATTGCTATTGCTACTGCTACTGCTATTGCTTTGCAGGAAGTCGCTGATTTACTCCCTGTCTGTCCTGAGAGCAGCTCCTCTTCTCTGCCCTGTTTTTCAGAAACTGAAGGAGGGAGAAAAAAATAAAAACCACAGAATGGGGATTGGTTACTGCTGTGCAAATAAAAATATCTCCTGGATTAATTTAAACTACTGTAAAACCCTAAACCCACACCTGCTGACTTTGGATTGGAGCAGATGTAATGTGCAGCCGAACACTTTCTGCCAGCTTCACTAGCACCTAGTAGGGGAGAGAATAACAAGCCATGAAGTAGCATTTTCATCTGGTCTCTGTCTGTTTGTCCTTCAGAAAAGTTATCTAGACAGCACTGTTTCTGTTTATTGTTCAAGCTCCTCTCAGCAGAGTCAAAATAAAAAAGAACCAGGTAATGAAAACTCATCTAAATCTAAAATATTCCTCTGCTAAATTTCTCTTACATTAGTAAGAATCATGAGAATGCAAGCAAGTTAAATGTACTGTATTTAATCCTACTTTGAGTACCTGCCAAGGACATAAACCATTTTTGGTATTTAGTCCTGCCTGAGGATTTTTGGATTGCTGCTGTACTGTGGACTGTAGGCTAACAGAAAGGTCAGGTCAGGAAAAACATAGCAATAACAGCTAGTGAAATTATCTGCCTTCATTGCAGTGATTCAAATGCAAATGGTGGAACTCAGGTGATGTTGCTACATCTGCTTAACACTCTGGGATTCACTGGCTCATTTTTAAGATTCTTTTAGAACTGGGGTGAAAATATTGTATTTAACCCTAAGCCAGCACTTGTTATGAACTGCCTGGGAAGACTAGATTTACTAAAACCCAGAAGTTAAAATAGAGATGTTGAGAAATCTCTCTATTCCCAACCATCCCTTCCCTAGCTGCTTTTAATGCTTTTATGTTTGGCCATGCAGCTGTGCAATTTCTACTAGTCCCATTTGATATAGTTAGCATTAACACACAACAAAAATATGGGAAGGGCAAGTGATATACACAGACTGCTTATAATGGGCTGAAAAACAGCCAGACAAGTGAGAAATGCTGGGTGGCTGGAAATATTGTATAAGTGGGAAGAGCACTATTTGTACTGTTCCCCTCAGAAAGGGGAACAGGGGAACCCGGAGGTGACAAACATGCCAAACCTTCACAGAAAGACACACTGTGAAGCCTGGGATCAAATCCCTTGGAAAGGAAGAAAAGAACAGGCAGTCTAAGCTAAAAGTGAAATAACCCTTCCAGACCTTCTGTTTTCCGTACCTTAGGGCATGCAAGCATGGAAATATTTATAGGTAGTAGTGACAAACTGATAAATTTACCTTTGTTGTTAATTACCTGGCTGTCATTCTTAGGCTCCCATCTATCCTACTTCTGCTATAAATTTTTTATCCTGGTACCAAATAGACATCCTGATGGAATGTAAAAAGTCTGTGAAAGCTGAGGAACAAAGAAGCTTGGAGCTTGTCAGCTACTGACAGCTTTATTTAGTTGGGGCAGTGGAGCTTGTGAAGGATATGATGTTTGTGGGTGTCATACAGGCAATGAGGACATGTGCAAGTTCAGACAGAAATGAGGATGAGTCCCATGGTGGCAAGCACACACACATGATGCCAGAAGAGCTGGTTTGCCACCAGCACTCACATAAGTGTCAGTACAGAGAGCTCAGTCCTGCTGTCCCTCTACGGCTCTTCAGGATGGAGGTGCACTGGTCAAAACACACATGCTCCCACTCTGGGTGCACAGATCACACTCACAGATTTCTCAAACATCAGCACAAGCTGTCAGGTCATGTCTGCACCTGGGCCCTTTACCCAACCACTGATTCACACCTTGAATCTTTTCAGATAAGTCCTCTCCTACTTGCCTGCTAATCCAGACTGAAGTTTGCTAGCAAACTACACATGCACACACATGGACACAGGGTTATATTCACTTGGGAAATGGAAACACATCCAGGTCTCTCCACAGGCTGACACCTAGACCTTGCAGCTTACACCTCAGTCTCTCAGGTTGCTGGCATTTTGACCTTCCAGCACACATGCCTAGGTCAGAGAGGGAGATTGCATAGTAGGAGAAAAAAGTTAAGGATTAAATATGAAAACAGAATGGATTGCAGTGATCAGGCACAGGACTCGGTCAGACGAGTGTACAGCCTGGCAGCCTACCTGCATGCAGCCATTCCTTTTAATCCCCTCCTCTGATTTTCCTAATCTTAGGCCTCCCTGATCCACACTGGTTATTCTCTTTGCTCCTTCCCCTTAGCAGGCCATCGTAAGTTTTGCATGGTCTGAAGTCACTTCTAATATCCAATAATACTGAAGTTAACCACATTTTACATTTCTAATCAGTGACAAATTTCAGCCTGACCCTCCTCAAGGCTGGGCCCAAGCTGTTGCTTTAATGGTCCATCAGGCACTGACCAACATGTTCTAGTTCCTGTTAATGTCTCCTTCTTCACTTGCTAGTTAATTCCTGAGTGTCTGTGGGGTTAATCTATCACTCTCCTTGTTACTTATTTATTCTGTTGTTCTGAATAGTCCTTACACTGCCTCCATTTGAGACTCTTGAAGTTGATACAAAGGCCCAAAGGCTGATTGAACTGGGCAGGGGGTGGTGGTGTCTGGAAACTGATGCATGGACAAGCCACAAGTAATATTAGGTAGATACAATCATCTTGAGAACAAGAAATTACATAATGTGTGCCACAATATTTTAATTCAGGGAAATAGCAAATGAACATTCCCAAATGACACCAAATCAGTATTCCCAGTGGGATGGGACTTTGTCTCATTAGTATTTGAGACTAAGTATGAGGCACAGTATGGATGTGGAGTATCACAGTGCTAATAGCACTGGTGAAAGCAGGTGACAGTGGTTTGAAAAATGTTTTGGGGGATCCTGGTAAAGGAGGCATACATTTGCTGCTGTTTTAAAATACATGGTCCCAATGTACTTGGGGCATCTACACTGGCACTGGTGGCTGAAGTGCAGTGGAGGGAAGGAGGCACTCACAAGGACATCGTGCCTAGGCTGGAGGGTAGGAAACTGAGAGAAAATACAGGTAGAAAAACATGCCAACAAAAAAAAAAAGAGAAGGGAAAAGCTGTCAGGACTATAGATAGCACAGCATTAGTTCTGCAGCAGAGCTCACCTCCACAAGCATTGGGACGTTTGTGACAGAATCTCACCCCACACTCTCAAGGGCTGCAGAAAACTGCAGTAAAGACATGAGCATTTCCAGGGGCTGCGGGTTGGCTTCTGTTTGCAGATATAACCTCTGCTGCCTTTTGTTGTTGCAAAAAATCACTTTGTTTAGTTCTGGGCAGCTTCTTTTTTCCCTTTAATACAAAATGCACAGCCCAGGCACACAGCAAGCCTGGGGCTTGGACACACCCTCAGATGTACCTGAGCACATCAGTGTGGCAGATTGGTATTCAGAGCAGGCAGCTGCTGGGGAGCTGGACAGAAGGTGAAGTATTCCGGCCCTTGGAGGCCACACTTCCAGTGCTGTGTTGGTACTTTTTTTTCTCAAAAGTCCAACCATACTGCTCTGTGATCGGGACAAAAAATAAGGCAGGTAGATAGTATTCTTGTCCTTGGAAGTTTGTTCTTTGAAGTCTGATAGGCTTTGGTACTGTTTACTCCCAGGACAGACTCTGCAGTCTTCAGATCTAGAAGGAAATCCTGGAGACAAAAAGCCAACCTGCCTTGCAGAGCCTGGAAGCAGAGGACACATCCTCTTGACTGCTGCGCTTCCCAATGCATCTCTTCCAAATAAGATGAGACATCAGTTGCTTTTTGAGACATACACAGCTTTCTCCTGTCCTGTCAGCCCCTTTAGTGTTTTCCCTATGGGGGGGTTATTTGATTGCATTACCATATGACACCATAACTCCCTACTGATCTCTGATACTGATCAGCAGGAGCCAGTGTGCTCCGCCTGCAAGGACAGATTCTCTGCTCTCGTGTGTAAGCAGGTATCTGTTCTCAAAGGAACATGCACTGCCTGAAAAGATAGGATGCTTTAGTCTGCTTTGGTCTAGATTTCTGAGGAAAAATTGCCTTTTTTCTGTGATATGGGATGTTTTTTGATGTGTAGGTAGGAAAGGAGGAATTTGCATCTTACCTAAGGAAAGCTTTTCCACCATACCTGTTGCACAGAAATAAAAATATACAATGCATATTTCTCTAAAACATGCTGAAAAAGCCCCACCAAAACCAACCAAACAAGAAAATTGAAAGATCAATTTACTATCAACTTAATATAGGTTTACCATCCAGTTTAAACCTTATAACACTGTCCTGGAGTCTTATCTACACATTTGTGAAGTTATTATTTTTTAAGAATAACTTCACAAACTTTTAAGAATAGACAGAAAATACTGGAATCCCTCAAAGTTTGCTTCTGTAAATTCCGTCTTATCTTAAGTAAAAAGCCCAGAAGGTGCGTGCTGAGGGGGATCCTGGTGGCTATTCTGTGGGTTCCCATTTTCGCTGGGCTGGAGGGGATGCAGCTCAGAGTCTCTTCACTGTCATGTTGTTTTAAACTTGCAGTTAAGTATGTGATGAAATACCACAGTTTGGGAGGAAAGTTGCTTTCAGTTGTTTGCTTTTCTCTGTGTCTTCTCTCTGCTCTCTCCAGGCAGTTCTCTTGGCTTCAGGGAGACACGCTTTCATGAATGTCCGTCGTCCTTTAGGAAAACTGCTGAGTGCAGACCAAAGAGACCCGCGGCTGAGGAGCAGCAGGGCACAACCCTGCGGGGACCCCCTCTGCTGAAACTGTTTATGAAATTGTAAACCAGGCTGCAAGAGGGAGACGGTCTGGAGGCAGAGGGGAGGGGGAGCTCATTCCTCCTCCCTCTCTGTCTCAAAGCCTTTTGCTTTCCAAGCTCAAATGCAGCTGAAATCTGACGCCTGGACTGCACACACTGTGAGACGTGGGCATGCCCTTGCAGTGCACTGATTTCCTCTGCAGCTTGGAGAGCCAGAGCCGCGGTGAGGCTCAGGAGAGGAGTCACTCCATCAGGCAGTGAGTGCCACATCACTGTGCTGCCTGTGCAAGGGGCTCCAGCATGGTCCTGAGGCTCCTGCTCCTCCTCGGTGGGCTGCTTAGGGCCACCAAGCCAGCACCCCGCTGTGAAACCGGCCAGGAGACCCTAGGTAAGGCTAACCACCCCAAAAGTCCTCCTTCTTCTCTTCTTCCTTCTCCTGAAGATAAGTAAAGAGTTCCAGCTTCAAGGAGAGGGAGGCAGGAGCTGTCACTCTCCCCTAGAGATGAGGGGAATCAACTCTTCGGAAATCTGTGTACTGCTGGTGATGAAACTGGGGCTGTGCTTGGGAAGTATGGATGGGAAGGTGGGAGGTGTGTGGCTCTGCAACAGAAAAACAAGGCTGTGATGTATGGGAACATAGTGATTTCTCATCACTGTCTTTAAGGCTTTTGTAGAGGTGTCTTTCTGTCAATCTGTGGAGTTGACAGTTGTTAGGACCCCCCTCACTCTTATGGGGAGTGTAGAAGGTTTGCCTCGTCTCTGGCATTGCCTTCTAGGAATGTGGTAGTCAGATTGCAAGGTGAACTTTTGACCTTCTGTATGTTTTTCTGCTTAAGAAAAAAAAAAGCTTTTCCTTACATTTAGCTTTAGGTCATTTATTTCAAGTCCAAAGTATGAGATTTATTAGAATCTGACAGCTGTAGGGTGTGTTTTAGCTTGCTATAAGCAATATGGAATTTGTATGAGTTGATTGGCTGGAAAAGCAGATCCACCCTTAAGAATAAAGGTTAGATAGGAACATGCTGCTAAATTAATTGAAAGTTTTGATTCAGTAACCAGTTGACTAATAACATATATTAACAGTGCCTTTTGAAAATACATGTTTTTTTAATCAAGTGTGCTTAATTAAAATTTCATTTATGTGGGGACAGTGGAGACACGAATTCAGGGTAGTGACAAGGTCTATTCCAGGAAAACTATTTTCAGAGAGCTTAAACTTAAAATGAGTCAGAAAAATATTTATTTTATGGGATTACAGGAAGAGATAAATTAACCTGAAACTGACCTTAATGTTCCCCAAGGAAATTCAACTATATTTCACTGCTTAAATATAAGCCATAGACTGTCACTGGCACTGAACTGCTACACAATACAGTCCATGTGCCATGTACTGCATATAATTTGAGAGTGCTGTTCTCATGAACATCAAAGTGAGGTCTACCACAGCCTCAAGGGATTTTATTTTTGGATAAAGCTGCACAAAGAGAAGTGTTGTAGACTATTTACAGCCAATTACAGGAAGAGGCTGTGTGGTTTGCAGCATGACCTTTCTCTGTGAGGTATGATCCTGCTCCTGCTCCAGCTGATCAAAGTCTTGCCATGGGATATTAATCCTAGCAGCCACAAATGTATGGATCATTGAGGGGTGACTCTGAGAGTGTTTTGTGTGTGTTGGCAGCTGTGGTGTCTTTAGGGCAGGGCTTTCAGAAAGGCAGCTGAATATGCTGCTAGAGGGATGGCTAGAGGTAGGGAAAGGGAGCTGTCAATGTCACCACATTGTGCGCCACGTAGGGGACACACTTCACACTGGAGGGCTGCTGGAGCAGGCGATAAAGTAGCAGCTTGGACACTGAGAAACCTGACAGGTTTCTCAAGGGGTTTATTTTCTAAAGGGGGGGGATAAGGTCATGTCAGGCCACATGAAAAGAAAGGGCCCTGCAGTGATGCACATGTTCACAAATGGACCTTGCAGGGTGCTCCTCTCAGCGTTCAGGGCATAGGCCATATCTTCAGCTGTAGCAGTGGGATTTTCTCTCCCGTTTTTGGATCCCTTGCATAGGTCTTGCTGTATCCCAGTGGTCAGACCTGTAGTGCCCTGCAAGAGGAGACCAGCCTGGAGCTGGATTTGCAGGAGAGAACAGCATGAACCAGTGCCACTGTCTGACTCCCAGCAAGGCTGGAGCTCT
Organism: Struthidea cinerea; assembly: GCA_013397865.1. Classification (NCBI taxonomy): domain Eukaryota; kingdom Metazoa; phylum Chordata; class Aves; order Passeriformes; family Corcoracidae; genus Struthidea; species Struthidea cinerea. The sequence goes on along the minus strand of VZTI01004580.1, from coordinate 640,668 downwards.
TTCTGCAGGCTTCCTGGTGGTATTTGTTCTGCAGTGACTCATTTTGCTTTTTTTTTTTTCAATAAGAAGGCAAAATGAAACATGGTTTACAATACCAAGATCCTTTGAAAATGCTTTGTGCTTTTCTGTTAATAAGGAAATGATTACTGTCATCCAGCTCCACAATATGACACAGGCGTCATACACTATGTGGTGAGCTTTTTGGGCAGCAGCTGGGAGCCGTGGCACTGAGGGAGGGCCCTTCTCCCTAGCTGTGTCCTGTATCGCTGGGGAGGCAGTAAGCTGCTGTCTCTGTCTCAGTGATAAGATGCTACATGGTCCCATTGTGAGGCAGCACTTTCAGACCCTGATGAGTTTAACTGGCCTCTTAGCCTATAGTTTGGGTGAGAAAAGTACAGTTTAGCATGTTTCCTCTGAGAGATGGCCAAACTTTTTCAGAGGGAGCTAATAAAACAGGTTCCTGTTTATCCAAGTTGTGCGTCTCTGCTGCTTACTGATGTAGTCCAGTGGTAATTAGTTAAATGAAATGCTTTATAATGATTGACAACTGAACTAAAAACCCATAGAAGCGGATTGAAGCCATATGTCTTCAAATAGGTGACTTTCCTTGCAGCTGGGGACAACTCTGCAATTGTGATGCCACCGGGGCCAGGCTAAGGATGCACAATAGAATTATAGAATGGTTTGGGTTGGAAGGGGCCTTAAAGGTCATCTCATTCCAACCTCCTGCCACTGACAGGGACACCTTCCACTAGACCAGGTTGCTCCGAGCCCTATCCAGCCTGGCCTTGAACACTTCCAGGAATGGGGCATAATAGTGATAAAACCTTTATCAACAGTAATACAATTAACAGCAATTAAACCTTTCCTTTCCTGATCACTTGTAGTCAGGGAGAGCTTTATTGGGGAATTCCGGGTAGGGGTACGCCGGTGCTCCAGTGGGGTTGCGAAGCCCCGGGGCTTACAGGGTGCGCGGGGAGGGGACGCCACAGGTCCGCCCTGCCCCGGGCGGCTCCGGGCTGCGGCCACCGCCGCCACCGTCCGGGGCCGCGCCGCCGTCTGTGGTGCCACCGTGTGGCACCTCGGCTCGCACACACGGCTGCGGGGGGGCACCGACCCGACCGGCCCCAAACACCGCAGGGACGCCCGAGCCTGTTGCCACCCTCCCGATCCCTGCCCGAGCGTTAGAAGGATGGTCCGGGCACGCGGCAGCCCCGGTCAGATGACAGAACCGTGGAATTGTTACGATTGGAAAAGACCGCTATGATCTTTGAGTTCAACCGTGAACACAGCACCCCTGTGTTCAGCACCAAACCAGGTCCCTAGGCACCAGATTCACACGTCTTTTAAATCCTTCCAGGGATGGTGACTCAACCAGATCCCTGGGCAGCCTGTTCCAATGCTTGACAACCTTTTTGTGAAGAAATCTTTCTTACTATCCAACCTAAACCTCTCCTAGACCAACCTGAGGCCATTTCTTCTCGTCCTTTTTCTTGTTACCTGGGAGAAGAGACTGATCCGCACCTCACTATAACCCCCCTTCGGGTAACGGTAGAGAAAGATAAGGTCCCCCTGAGCCTCCTATTCTCCAGGCAGGAGACCAGAGGCGTGGAGCTGTTTAACTTGAAGCTGTGGAGGTAGGAGAGCAGCCAGAGTACTGGTTGGCACACCTCTTACTTGTGGGTCTCCTCCTCTTCCAAGCATCTTGTTCTTTTCATCATTTTGGCTTTCTCTTGAGACAGACGTTGCCCCATCCTGAGGATCTCAGACCTTAGTCACTGGAGATGAGAGGGAGTGGGGAGGTACAAGGAAGAGAGATGAGGAGTGAAAAACCACCATGGGAGGAGGCAGGGGACAGTTACAGTATTTCTTCTGGAGCCAAGAACAGATTTTGTGACACTGACTCCTCTCTGAGCTATGGCATTGAGTAAGACTGATTGTCTTCTGGAAAGTCAGATTGACGGAAAAAGTGTGTTCACATATAGATGTTATACCTTTCCCCTCTCCTTCTCTGCAGCTCCCAACTCCACAATGTGCCATGGTTTTTGCTAACTGAAAGGGGAAAAAAAGAAAAAAGCTATTTCCTTCCATGACCTTCGCAATGGCTCCGGCTTCATGGGACCTGGGCAAATTTGTTCACCTGCTGTGGATGTTTCTCATGCTGGTTTCCTGGTGAAACCTGTGCATACACAGAGGCAGAGCCTCTCCAGCTGCTGCTGCTCCTGTGATTGCACTGAGTGACCCGGCAGTGGGCTGGGGTCTGCTCCCTGCCCCAGTGGGGTGGTCCCTCATCCTGCTGTGGCTAGCACAGACAGGTGCTGACATGGAGCGTGACCACAGGACTGTGCTGCCACGTGTGGGAAAGCCCAAGCTGCAGGAATCTCACTGGCTGGACCCAAGATGGATGTGTCCAAGTTGTGTCAAAACAAAAAAATGCAGAACTAGCATCTACATCATGCTCACTCACGAGATGAGAAATTCCTGTTCTTTGTGAAGCCAGTGGCCATCACTGAATCATATGAGCTCTGCTGAATTCCTGCCAGTGGCTCTAGGATTTCTACACATTATTATTTTAGCAACGCTGACCTTCAGCTCCATTTAACATGGGAAGTGGGATCAGAAACAGACACTTATGTGGGGAAAGTAACTTTATATTGAAAATAAAATACACAGATATCTCCTTAGATTGCTGAAATGATTTATGCATGATTTTAATCAGAAGGCAAAGTTTTCTTCAGAATACTTGTACAGACACCTTTAAAGTGTGGGGGTGTGAATACATAGAAGTCAAAACTTGAACAAAACCCCACTGCTCTTAGTCACAGCTAGGCTTTTAGCAAGACTTAGTAACACTAATGGTTGATCCCCTGTAACATTTCTAGACAGTTCCTCTCCCTTCACACAGTCACAGTGTTTGAAGATGCTGGCTGTCTGATAGCTCCCACGGTCCCCTTTGGGTTGCTGATGCTATGTGAGAGCCACCCCCTTCTCAAGCCTGGACCAAATGCTGGATAAATGTCATGTGTTATTGCTTGATGCAGGGCTGAGCATGGAGGTACCATGCAGAAGTCACTCACCATGTTGTGAGCATAGTGTTTGAGGCTGGTGGGCCATGTCCTGCTCTCTTTGCTGGGCTCCAGTCATAAAAGCCATGATCCATGACTGGAGAATTGTTGTTTGGACAGAATCACCCTCCCTGGATGCAGCTGTCACAGATCAGTGGAGTTTAGGGACTTAGGGTTACTGTGTCCACTCAAGAAATAAAACTGAAATTTCAATCCCTTAATTTACTCTATTGTAACTCCATTGATATAATTGGCACCCAATTTTTAGGGTTATAATAGGATACACTTATCTAGGAGACAATATGAGATTAAGGCACAGATTTAAGTCAAGGTTATTAGATTGTCAATCTTTTGTAACATAAAAATACCACATTTGGTTGAAACTCAACTACTTACAGAAGAATCAGACATTATGTTGGTTATAACAGTTCTCATATATCTAAACTAGAGAAAAGACAGAGTTGTTCTAGGGGGATGGATACGCTGTTTAAGGAGGATGGGATGATGTTTTGGCAAATGTTTTGGAAAGACTGGGGCAGAAAAGACCCCTCAATTATTCAGACATGATCCTCCATCCCATAACATTCAAGAGAGTTGGGCTGACTTAAAGGAAAGCTTCTGACTGTGGTAGGTTGTTGGCCAAAGCACTTGGACCGTACTACATCCTTAGACAGTGGGAACTGAACTGAACCTTACACTATAAAGAGTGTATGGTCACAAAGTAAAGATATGGAGGCATCACAGATTCAGATTACCTGGTTAGTAAGTGTTTTCGTCCTTCTCCAGGCAACCTGGCAAAAAAATTGATCTTTAGATGATGTAGAGATTTCCTGACCTATTCTGCCTTCTCACCCCAGCTGTTGTTTAACACCATCATACCCCACATATGAGCTGATTTCTCCCTCCTTCACTGACCAGACACTGAGAGATGATCTCCATATGTCTCCAGATCATCCTGGTGCACAGGAAATGCTTGTTCAGCTACAGCCCAGTCACACATGTAGCTCACTAAGCCTTCAGCCAATTGGCAACTGCTGGCCCACTTTGTTATCATCTTTGTTGCATTTTGTTTTCCCAATGGGTAGTTTTCCCCTTGCAACTTGGAAAAGATCTCAGCTGAGGCCAGAAAAAGGCATTTAGTAGGTTTTGTTTAGGGATTTATGTTTATGTTCAGGATTTTCAGCTCCTGAAGGACTCCTTGGAGTAGCACTTACCAGCCAGAGACACAGCTGGGGTGACACCAGCCACTGGAGGCACCAAGGCAGTGATGGGGACAGACATGCAGATGGGAATACTCTTCATCAGTTCTTTTAGGCACCTGCAGATATGTTTAAGTTGCATCTGAACAGCTAGAAACAAGGGAAGATTACTGGTGCCCACTAAGCCTGTCTTTGTGCCCTTGCTGTGTGACAGGTCTTGGTGTGCATCTGCACAGATTTTGACCTGTGGTCCACAGGCTGTGAGCTTACATCATCGATGGAAAAGCTTCAGCACCTTCTCACTGGCCCCAGAGAAGTCCTGAGAGAGAAACAGTCCAGAAAAACAGTCTCGAAAGAGCTGACTGCAGTGTCATGGCTGTGGGAACACCTTCAGTAACTCAATAAAAATGTGTGTGCAACCCAATGCCAGGCAGCAGGTGGGTTAGAAAGAAGGGTGATTGGCAGTGAACACTGGCTTGCATCTTCCTGCTGTGACCTTGCTCTGCAAAGTGAAGGCAGATGAGGCATTAATCTCTTTCAGGTGCTTTCAGGCTTCTTCAAGTGAGGGAGAAGGGTTAAAGGAGGGCTGCACAGTGCTCCTGAGCAATGCTTCTGCCTACTGCAAACACATCCCTCCCCCAGGCAGTTACTGCAATTGCTGGAGGGTTAATAACAGATATTCAGTCCTCTACTCACAAAAGCTTTGATGTACCCAGAAAATGGAGTTAACCACGTGGCTGCTTTTTGTAAGCACTCCTCTCTCCTCCAGTTTTCCTGGAATTTTTCTCTGTGGCTGGGCATCTTCTTCACTGCTGCCCCTGCATGTATGCCTTAGGTGTGTAGCTGCCTTCGCTTCTGGGCTTTCTGCTCAACTATTCTCCCCCTGTCTGAGCTACTCAGCTCTCTCATTATTCTGTCACTAGTCCTCTTACATCTCCACTCCTCCCACACCCTCTTCCCGATGATTCTGATCCATTTTAGTGTTATATAATGGATCTTGTCCTGCCCTTGTCCTTGAGCTGTAGCTGGGAGCTGGCTCTGGAAGCATGCTATGCTTTGCCATTGGAAGGTGCTGTTCCAGTGTTTTACAAAATGGTACAGCTCAGCAGTGTTTGTGTCTTGCTACTGATATTAAGTTTTATCTCTTTAGTGACAAAGGCAGAATATCGCTGAAAGATTAACTTGATGAACCATGTAGAACAGCCAGAAGAATAATAGTAATGTGATAAGGAACTGAAATTCTTTGTTTGGAAAAGTGGACATTTTGACTATAAACAGACTAAAATGAATAAATATGTTCTTCTAGTTTAAAAAAGTATTTTAAGAAGCCCAGAGAACTGGGAGGGAGTGTGCTGGTCAGTACAGATCAAAATAGATGAGATAATTCATATTATAAAGACCAGCACACCCCTTACCAATCTGCCTCACTGAATGATTTAGATATTTTAGATTTAAGACTGGCCCTTGGGCTTATTCCAGATCATCAATTGCACGAATCTCCTGTTGGCTTTGCTCTTGAAAAGGCAACTGGCCAGTTCATGGTACTGGAAGTAGCTGTTGAGCTCTGTTGTCTTAGGGTTAATCACAGCAGCTTGCTTCCTTTGGTGCTGAATCATCAAGGGGAAAAAATGTAAGCTTGGCAGTAAAATATGTATGTGCTGCATTGTAGATTTTCAAGCTTGCCTTTGCAAATTAAAACCAGAAGTGTATTTTATAGAGAGAGCTCAGAATGCTTGAAAAGGCTTTTCTCCTCTTCAATAAGTTATTTTACCCTTAATCTTAAATAGAAGCTGTGCTACTGAAAGGACTTTTGTAGCTCTGGTGGAATAGCTGGAGTACAAAAATAAACATAAAAAATTGAAAAGGCTGTTCTGGGTCAGGAAGAAAAAGGTCTCTCTGTACCAACCTGTCGGTGGATGGGACTTTGAGAGGAGGTGACACAGTCTAACTTTGAGCCCAGGGAAGCCTTTGCACAAAAAAATTGAAAAATTTTAGACTCTTTCAAGCACAGAAGCAGCGACTGAAGCCTGCCAAGTGAATTGGGAGACCTGAGAAACTCTTTGTGTATCATCGCCTGTCATTTCTCTTATGAAAATGAGGAAGGGAGTGGCTGAACTCTTCTGGCATTGCCAGAGCTTAGAGAAAACGAGCTGTTATGGGTGGGGATGGGGATTTTCTGATGATTTCTATGTGCAGAGACCCAGGCCAGTAGGTGCAAGGTTGCAGGAACAGAGCGTACAGATGCAGCCTGGGAGATGGCCTTGGAGAGTTTCCTGCTGCTGGCTCTCTAGGCAGGCAGGCTCTGGCCCAGCTACATCTATCCACACTTATTTATATAAGCACACATACTGCAGAGTTATCCTTGGCCCCTGCAGAGCTGCACCCTCCAAAACATATGTAAGCATTGGCTTTAGGAAACGTTGGGAAAGTCAAAACACCACATCAGCACACATTTAAGGCTGGCTATAAAGCAAGGTTTGGCATAAACCAGACCTTTTCTCTCTTGATTTTATGTATATTGACTCCCAATAACCTGACATCTCCAGCTGTTTCACTCCTGGGTGTTTACAAGACAGAACTGTGGCTGATATATGGGTCATACGGCAGCCGACATGGTGGGGCGAGGTGGCCTCTTACAGCAGAAAAAGTTGCATAGGTATTTCCAGTAAGGAGAGACCGAGAGAAAATGCCACAGTATGCTGCGAAAGTGTGAGGCTTAGATCTAATGTTAGTTTAGATCTAGATTTAGGTTTAGATCCAGGTTCAGGACCCAGAAGCAAGGAGCTGCTTTTGCTCATGAGTGAGTGAGCCTTGGTAGCTTTGAGTTTGTAAGGGGCATCCTGGATCAGAAGTAGTGGAAAAGCTTTCTCTGCTATGCAGGGGTGTTGCAGAATCACCCGTCCTTATCACATACTGAGACGAGTAACTTCAGTCGCCATGGAAAAGATTTACATGGATTTGGTTCCTCATCTAAGAAACAGATTTATTCTCTTCAGTCAGCATTTTTGTTAATGAGTAATAGCCATGTTGTTTAATAGATTTCCTCTCCCTATAGAGGTATGGTAAAAATATCGTAGTGTAGACAACAGGTAGCACAGTCTGAAACCAGAGCTCTCTTTCCCTCTGCTGTGCTAACATCTCCTCCTACTCACGAAAGGAGCCAGTCCTCAGGTGAACCCAGGGACAGCACATGACTTAGCAGAATTACACGTCTCTTCCATCAGCTATCCATTGCTTCCCAATGCCTCTCCTTCCGGCCAGCTGGGCAGAAAGAGGCATCTGTTAAATGCAGCAAGTCTGCTGCTGCTCGGAGAGCTGGGGCAGGGAGAAGCAGCACCATGTCCAGACCCCACCTGCTGCATTTTCCCTTCAGTTTCCTCTGCTTGTTCCAGCGTGTTGCCAGAGCACCTTTTTGCTCCAGCTGCATAAGCAGAATTCTGAGATGCCATTGAGGACAGGCCTGTGCCACATCTCAAACTGACTGATGGCTATAGCAGTCCTGCACAGCAAAGCAGTCAGGGAGACCGTGTGTGCCTCAGTTTTGTTATTTGATCATTGCATGTTGGAGATATAAACCAAAAGGACAATTGTAGCTTGGTCCTGGAGCCAGCAGAGGGGAAAACGCCTCTTACCATTCAGGAAATGTGAGCAGTTGTAGAAAGACCATTCATACTCCCCAAATGCCCCACGAACAACTCTGCCCAGCACACACAACCCTCTAGTCTAAAATAATAGCTACAATACATTCATTTTTTTTACTCAGGAAAGGAAAAAAAAGGTGTCAAATATTTCTCATCCACCCCTCAAGATAACGAAGGGGATTCATTGCTAATGACCCTGGTGATAGTGTCACTCTCCTTGTTGAGATGTGGATAAACTCAAGCCAGTTCTCTCCACACTACATTTTCCCCTTTGTAAGAAACATTTGGCTGACTCCAGACTTGTGGCCAAGGTGTCTCAAATGTGGGTGTTAGTACATAAGACTATCCAGATTCAGGGGGTAGTGACATCCAATTTTATCAGCAGGATTAATTGCTGGAGATCTTACTAACAAGAGATCATTTCTCTCTCTCTCCCAGCTAGTGCTGTGCAAAATGCTATTCCTTGATTATCCCCAGATGTAACACTACATGCAGTATCTGGCTGAGATGAAGCTTTTTTAGAAATGCCTTGACCTTAATAACTAACTCACAGAGGGGATTGTGCCTAGCTAGGGAGAACACTGAAATCCTATAATGGAAGGCACTGTTGATGAACCAGGTATTATTTAATGCAATTAGCATAATGTACTGAGCCAGGAAAGGAGTTTGTATGGATATAATTTTTTCTAGCTTGCTGCTAAACAGAACTTGTTGGTGTTGGGGATGGGCTGTTTCTGCTAGTTCTGATGCCTCATTTATTTTATGAGGTAATGTGGCTCAATTACAATCCATAATATAAAACCAGACTAATTTCCAGTTAAATGTCCCCCTCCAAGTTAAAATCCCAGGGTTAATTTGATTCTCATTACAATGACTTTATTTTGGCTAAAGAATGATCCACTCACTAGCAACACATATGCAGATAATTACGTTTAAACAAATATGCCAGGAGTAGAAGTTTAAACTCTCTTTAGAAGGAAAGAAAGAAAACATAATGAATTTGCTCTTGTGAGGACAAATGCTCAATTTACTGAGCAAGAAGCTAAATGCCTGTCCCCCTAGAGAGAGCAAGAAGAAATAACAAGAGAAGAGATCCCAAATACATGACAAGGAAAGTGAGCCTGGTGGTGTTCAGGCTTGCACAGAGTGATTTAGCTCCTATGAGGCACTGGTGAAACCAACTCCAATACCTTGGTAGAAATATATTTCTTTAGTTGCCAGTATTGGAGAAGGACAATACAAAATCATTGGCTACAGGAGCAAAGGAAGCATTTCCTGGGTCATCAAACCATGTTCCTTCAAAATCAAGAGAGTATGATTTATTTGACCCAGTAAAAAGAAAGCAGAGGAGATCCAATTGCTCTTGCAAACACAGTGTGAAGGAATGCACCAGGGAATGCAGAGAGCTACTTAAGCTGAAGGACAATGTTGGCACAACAACAATGGATATAAACTGGCCACAAATACTTTTAAACAGGAAATTAAAAGGCAATTTCTAGCCATTAGAGCAGTGATCTTCTGGAACAGCTTTCCTGTGAAAGTATTTGGGAAGGAAAATAACTAGTTTCAAGATATTATTAAAAGTGTGATAAAATGCAGTTGCTAGAGATACAATGAAGTAGGATGAGGAAGAAATAAAGTCCTCTCATATCTACCAAAGGCTGAATTGCTTTAAGGAAAGGTATCCACAACATTGTGTGGGACAAATAGATCTTTTAGGGGAGATCATTAAGACACTTTGATCTGTACAGAAGGACTCATATGGACTTTTAGGCTAAACCAGATTAAAAAAGACCTAGGTCTTGATTAGTGAAATTTCCTAGGCCCCTAACTGTGTGTGAATGAGGGTGAATGGGGTTTCTCAGCTCAGCCTATTCTGTGATTCTGTAATATGTGCCTGCTGGGAATATGTGCTCGTTCCTGGTATGGCTGGACCTCAGGACACAGAACTGCAGCAGCCTCTGTGGGGATACCAGATCAGACAATACCTAACACAAGGGAGGAGCCATGGATACCCACCCTGTAATGATTTTTTTTTTTCCTCTTTATTTACAGGTCAATGCCAAACTGTACAGAAAGGTATGAAGTGTCTTTCCTCACTGTTCTTGGAGAACCTCAAAACTATAAGTATTTCTTCATGATTTCCTGACAAGTATTCTCATGTTGGTGCTATAGTGGGTTCTCTTACAAGAAATGTGCTCTTTCACACAGTGTAGCATTTTGCTACTGTGACAACAGTATTTGTCACCAGCCAGAGTCATTACCAAGAGAAGGATGATCAAATGTAGATCCATTACTATAACAGCCAGTAATTTTATGAAGATATGTCTTTCTATTACTCTCATTCACCTCTAAGTGGGTTGAAGGTATTACCAACACTCATCCTTCCTAAGACCTCCTAGACTTGATTTCTTAAAATTTATTGGGTTTATGAGAACATACATGTAATCATATTTATGGGTCTGCTTGCCTGTGAGTGAAGCACCAGAATGACTTTTCATGTCTTTGGGCAATTTCAATCAAACTTCACGGAGGGCCTGTAGTTTCAGAGATATTGAATTCTACAAATTTTGTGGGGCCAAGCAGAGAAAAGAGATAACTTAGTGATATGTTCCCCACTAAAGAAAAAACCTCACACCTACTCAGGGAATCCGAATGAAAAGGCAAGAACAGGGGGAGAGAGTGATATCACAAATACACTTTTATTCAGGAATCTTGAGTTTTTCTCACCAGCAAATTCCCACCTTTCTCTTAGGAATTCTCTGGTCAAATTCGTAAGCTCAAAGAACCACGCGTGCTTCTCATCATCTTTCTATAAGCGGTGTTAAATATGCAATTCAGTTTGCAAACTGTTTCCAGCCTAACTGAGAACTAAAGAAATAAGTTCATTGGACATGGTATTTGTTATGTTGTCTTTGAATTATACAGAATGTCAGTGAAGAAAGTTATTTTTTCTATGTTCATCTCCTTTTCATAGCAAAATGCGTGGATATTGCCCTGAGTTCTTGTACTGATGTTGCCTATACTCAAATGGTGTATCCTAACTTTCTGGATCAGAAGTCTCGAGAAGTGATTGAGTACAGCTCGGAGTACCTGCTCATCAGCGTGCTGCATAACTTGCTCCAGGGGGAATGCAACCCCGACCTGAGGCTCCTGGGCTGCTCCGTGCTGGCCCCCCAGTGTGAAAAGGACAAAGTCATAAAGCCCTGCAGGCATGTCTGTGAAAACCTCAAAAAAAATTGCCTCCCTGCATTTGATGCAATAGACATGGCCTGGCCCTACTTCTTAGACTGTGACCGCTTCTTTGCTGGGGAGGAAGAGGGGTGCTTTGACCCGCTGGCAAAGCTGCGAGGTGAGGAAGGAAATTCTGCTGGCACAGCTTGTCTCCCTGGGGAGGGTCTCATCTCACTCAGGTTGACATATCTATGGCACAATACCTCTTCACTTGTCATCTCAGCCTGTTGTCTTTGTAGAGACCTGTAACGTGTCATTAATTCTCTTCCACCTATTTTAAACAACTAAACTGTGCTCAAGAAGTAGCTATTTTTCTCTCTCATTTAAAAAGAGCATCAAGACAGGCAGCTCAGGGCAAGATGTTTGGATGCATTTAGATAAGCCCTGTCCTGTGTGATAGCTGTCTATATATTTGAAATCTTTTATTTAAAAACTGAAACTTTAGTGCACTCATAAATCTGTGACTGCCTGTCAAACTTAACAGCTCATTAAAATATCTCATTAATGATTGTCACAGATTTTTGTTTGGATGAAGAAGATCCAGATAGCTGAAGACAGATAAATCTCATTAAAAAAAAAAAAAAAACCAAACCCAAAACACCAAATTCAAAGGGAAAAATCTGTACAATTTGTTGCTAAAGTGAGCTAGCATGCCAAAGGCCAAATTATAGCTGGAAATTGCACAAATATTTGTTAGAGTGCATATGCATTAGTAGGATTTTGCAAATAAAACATGCCACAATAAACAGTGTAGGATGTACTACATACATTGAAGGTTTTGATTGCAGCTTTATTTTCTATAATTCTTCTACTTATAAAGATATTTTGCAAAAAAGTGCAGGCTTTCATACAATCCTCTGCGCACTATGGTTTTAAACACTGCGTTATGGTTTTTCATTGCAGGGGAAGTATATGCTGAGGAAGATTTGCCTTCAGACTTGCCAGCAACTTTTATTCAGTTCAAACACCATTCATATTCCCAAATGGTGAGCACGCTGAAGAAGACTGCTTCTAAGTGCTCCCACATTGCAACAACTTACAGCATAGGGCGCAGTTTTGAAGGGAAGGATCTTTTTGTGATTGAGTTTTCAACCAAGCCTGGACACCATGAACTGCGTGAGTTATATCAGTGCTGATCAGGTTGCTTGAGGAGAGACCAGATTATCCAAGTGAAAACAGGCCCTTCTACCGGGACACCTTTTAAACTGTAAAAAGCATTGATTCAACAACATTTCTCCTCCCTCATGTTCCTGAAATACAGTCATAGTTGATGATTCCTTGTAGCAATCACAACACAGTAGCAATTTCTTACTGTTACGAGCTCTGTTCATGATCACACTTGGTAATCCTGTTCCCTGTATGACCATGTATTTGGTTGCAGTGATGTGGCTGTTATTTATTTGTGCCCAAGGTACAAATCTGGGATACTTTTCTGTTACTGACTTGCCCTGCCTATCACCTACCACTTCCTCGCTGTCCTTCGCATCCTAAAATACAGATGTCTTCTGAGAAGGCCTCACATACAGAAGGAGATTGTCACTAAAAAAGGACAATCCAGCACAGAAAACAATCCTCCTGAGCAGAGATTCACGTCAGTGCTGCACCTGTCAGTGTAACAGGTAGATGATACCAGGAATTATGTTATCAAAGCACCTGAATAGATGCTATTATACTGTATATAGGTGCTAATATATACATTAGGATGTGAGTCCTCACAAATTTTCTTCAGAGGGCAATGGTGCAAATCTCTATTTTGTAGTTTCATCACTAAGACAGCAAAGGTCTGATTTTTAAGTGTTCTAAATTCTTCAAAAAGCAGATAATTTTCTAGGGCAGTATTAGGGTAATATTTTCCAGTTACCAGCTCCCAGCTCAAAATTTGTACCTGACTAGACATGATGGATTGCTATGGCCATTGCTGAGAGCCTCAGGTTGCTTCTCATCAGAAGAGCTCCAGCCTCAGCAGTGTGGCAGAACTGAACTACGTCTGACTTAATACTTTATTGAGATTATGATCTCAGCTCAGGCTGCTGTGTCCTCTGTGTGCTGTGCTGCAGGGGAGTCAGAGAGGACAGCAAAGACTGGTAGCTTTGTTTACTTTCAGCTGTGCTGCCTTGCATGGTCTAGAGGTATTTTGAGGTGCCTTTAAACTTAATCAGGTCCCAGCAAATGTCATTAACAGAGCAAAGATCTACATTACATTTTCCTGGCCTATCATCCTTCCTCTCTTTTTCAAAGAAAATAAGTTGCAGGTGTCTTTTTAAGCTTATACTCCATTTGCCAGGAAAACACAAAGCCTATGAATCAGGCTTTTAAATGAAAACTATGATATGACATGATAAAAGATGGTAGTTTAACACATTTCCTAGCATTTTTCTCTAAATCTGTTGCTTCATGCTGCTCAGGACAACATAAAAGGAGATGGAAATAGCTCCAGAGCTGGAGATTTTGCCAGCCTGAGCAAGTGGTATCACAGCTCTGTGCCAGGCCCCCTCCAGTATCTAGTGCTCAAGGCTGGCCAGGATCAAAGGCAAAGATGAAGGAATAGACAGGAAAGCGTGTCTCCAAAGTGCACCTATTTTCTACTTTCCATTAGTCTCTAAGGAAGGATGGAAACTGAGAGAATAACTGCAGGGAACTGTGAAGTTATGTGTTTCTAATAGGCTTATTCCAGGGCTATTTAGCCTGAAAGCCTCTTTTTATGTATAACCCAACTTCTTATCCAAATAAAGGGGTAATATATTGCACATCTGCAGGTTGTTTCAAGGGTCTGTGACAAAATAAGGCATTGAAGGCACCCAAGGTAGGTCAGTGTGCCAGGGCTGTAATTTGTTCCTTCCCAGCCATGGCTTGATGCTTTTGTTTTCATCATCCTTTGCTCACATTTAATGATGACTCTAGCAAAAGCTCAGACCAATGATTGCCTCTTATGGTTTGGAATCCTGATAGTTTGGACTTAACTTTTTTTCACGCTATTTAAACTGTTGCTGAACTGACGTTTAACAGAGGGAAGTTCACCTGGAACTGCTGTGCAATTCGCAGGAACGTGTGGATGAAATTAGTGTAAATAAACCTTTGACTCATCAGTAAGAAACTTGGGTTAGTCTGATTTTGGAAGCCACTCAGGTATAATCAAATTAAAGCATCTCATTACTTCGTGTTCCACAGTCAAGCCAGAATTTAAGTACATTGGCAACATGCACGGAAATGAGGTTGTGGGGAAGGAACTGCTGATATACCTCGCACAGTATCTGTGTTCAGAGTATCTTCTTGGGAACTCTCGCATCCAGACGTTGATTAATAACACCAGAATTCATCTCCTGCCTTCACTCAATCCTGATGGATATGAACTGGCTGCAGAAGAGGTAAAAATTTTTTTATAAGGAGATGTTCAGGCCTTCCTGTTTCTACAATTCCCCATGGGTAAGAACAAACTGGGAGGGGAGTGTCATGTAAAGGAGGGAACATTAATAATTGACTGCCAGAATCCCAGGTGTGGTTGGTGGTGCATTGCTTTCCAAAGATGATGTGAACAGAACTAAGAGGAAATCAGAGCCATATTTGTCATTTTTGCGGCCTGCATGTGATGATGTGGGAATGACTGTGTTACTTTTTCACACGCTTGGCATTCTCTGCTGTCTGTTCTAGAACAAAATGCCTACTGACTCACTCTAATGGCTTACACTGTCTTATAAAGAAATGCAGTTTAATACCATGCCATAGATGTTCCTCCTCTTTTAAAACTGTAGGTATAATGAAGTGTGAATATTTTCTGTACTGTCACAGTTTCATAATGGATGGCAGTTTTCAGAGATCAGCCCATGTCTGAGGGAGACCTGTGAAAACAAAGGTTCTATTATTTGTTACCTGACATTCTTCTTTTCCCCGGACTGTTTTCTCTACCACCACTAGCACGAAACTAGACCTTTCTTTTTGTTTCTCATGTGGTGAGCTCTGTCCGCTGTATGAATCCAGGGTTATTGCACTCTGCCTCATGCTGTCTTGGGGCATCAGCTGTATTTTCTTTTTCTCCTCCTCTAACCCACTCTGCATGCTGCTCTGAGCAAGAGGCTCCTGAGTTCCTCTTATGAGTCACATCGCTGGTGAGTGAAACACTTCCTGAATTCTAGTTAGTGCATTAATATTCATGGGGACAAAATGTGATTAATTGATAAGTGTGGGGTTTTAACAGTACAGACATTTTCAGTTTATTTCTTTTAAAACTTCCCTTTGATTAATCAGTTTCCACAAAGTGCTATTTTGAGACAGGGACCTATTCTGAAGTTGGCTTCTGTGTTACAAAATAGGGGGCTGGTTACAATGGATGGGTCATTGGACGACAGACAGCTCAGAACTTGGATCTGAACAGAAATTTCCCAGATTTGACATCTGAGGCTTACAGAAGAGCTGGAATTCATGGGGCCCGTCTGGACCACATCCCCATTCCACAGTCCTACTGGTGGGGTAAGGTATGAATTACACAATTTATAAATCATATATACTACAGAGCAGCTCAGGAACTAAGAGACTGAGATTGCTTGTTCTGAAGTTATTTGCTTGTAACCAGATTTTATAAGACTGAAGTGGACAGGCTCAGAATTGGCATGAAAACATGCTGTAGGTCTGGCCAAAGAGGCAGGTGTCACAAATCATTTGGAAAATTTGTGAATAACTGGAACTTTGCTGTTTTAGATTAAGAATAATGACTGTTACAAGGGGGTCACAAGTGTGTAATGATTCATCATTAGTGCTTTAAACTGTGGTGCATTGTTAAAGACTTTATGGATTTGGTTGTCATTGCAACAAGCTCTGCACAGGTTTGATGCAATAGGAGTTTCTGCCATGGAATATGTACAAAGGCTGCATGTAAAGTTGTGTGGTGTCATCTTCCATTAAAAGAGGATGTTTATAAATCATTGTAAGCATACAGAGCAGTGGAAACAGCCTCTCAAGCTGCAGTGCTGCTGGAAGGGAGAGTTGCTGCTGCCAGGTGGGAGCAGGATGGAGGCAGCGCTACAGGGCCTCACACCCATCCTCACTAAGCTCTGTGTAAAGCTATGTCAGGAATGCAGAGCTCAGCCCTACCTGTGTTGCTGGCAGCCCGGCAGCCCCCGGCACCAACAACTCTCAGGGAAACTTGGTTGCCCTTGAAAGAAGAATCACAGGAAGCTAAATCAGTAGTTCAGATATTGCGAGCTCTGCTTTTCTTTTGCTTTTAAGCTCATTTTAATCTAATTCAATATTTGTTGCTGGCACAAAGCCCCAGACAGGTGAGGAACAGGATTGTTTCAGTATCTGGTGTTAGCAGAAGATTTCAGAGATCATACTTCAGTTTCTTACTCTGATGCAGGTGGTCTTATATAAAGCCTGGTCTAAATCCCAAAGGCATCCCTGATGCTGCCGCAGTGTTCTGGTACCCCATTTCACATTAGTAAAATCTAGATAAAAGCACCTCACTTCCTCAGGATAATGTGCCTATGAAGATGGAAGGCTGTGAGAGGCTCAGTAATGCACAGTGTATCAGAACACTAATTTCTGCCATAACTAAGTTCAAGTAGTTTGTTCCATTTTATGCGTGTAATCACAGATCCCAATACATCGCACTGAATTTCTGCATGATTATAAGGTCACAAGCTTGAAAGTTTTCAACTTTTGACTGAATAATAACAGATAACAGTGAGCTGGTAAATGCAAGTAGTGTACAGAGGCTCAGAAGGGGACAAAAGGGTTGAGAGCTATGGAGCACAGCCTGAGGCCAAATGAAAAGAGCTGTGAAAAAAGGGGATTTTAGGAGAAAAGTCAGAGAGATTTTGATTCACCCCTGTGGTGTTTCCCTAGTTGGATGCCAGGTGCCCACCAAAGCCACTCTATCACTGCCCCCCTCAGCTGGACAGGGGACAGAAAATAAAACTAGAAGCTCATGGGTGAAGGTAAAGATAGGGAGAGATTGGTCACCAATTACGATCAGAAGAAAAACAGAATCGACTTGGGGAAATAATTTATATGTCTTTTATTTATTATGAATCAAATCAGAGTAGAGTAGTGAGAAATCTTAAAAACACTTTCCCTCCACCTCTGCCTTCTTCCCACGCTTAATTTTGCACCAGAATTCAATACCTGCTTCGTCCCTGTGATGCAGGGGGACCAGGGGGACTGGGAATGGGGAATGTGGTCAGTTCATCACACATTATCTCTGGTGCTGCTTCCACGTGAGGGGGAGGGCTCCTCAGACTCTTCCCCTGGTCCAGCATGGGAAGGAAAGGATGGAGATCTCCCTCCAACCATGTGCTCACTCTCTCTGTGTGTCCAGAGGTGCAGGGCTGAGGACCCAGGCCACACTGAGGAAGGACAAACATGTCTTTGACCCACTTTTTTGCCGGTGCAAACTGTGATCTTGTCTCACACTGTGCAGCCCAGGGCCCCTGTAACTGGATTTCTTGGCTCTAACCTCCTCCCTCTCCAAGTCCTGCTTCTGCCCTGGTTCTTCTGCTGCTTTGCGAGATGCTCACTGGCAGGCAGCCACTTGCAGGAAGTCATTTCTATAACCATGTGTTTAGCTTTCCTAAACACTGCACAACATCACAGCACTTTATAGAGGGATGGGTGGAGACAGCCTAACATTGCTCTCACAGCTACCACCACAGCTCTGCCCCAGCAGCAGCGTGCTGGTCACCATGGGTTGTCTGTCACCACAGAGAAGGGACCAGGGAACCTTGGCACACAACCACCCCCTGCCTGAGCTCTGCCTCAGTGGGTGCAGACCTGGGGTTACAAATACATCGCTTCTTCTGCAAACCTCTTCTTGTTTTTAAAGAAGAAATAAGGTGACCATCCAAGGAATCATTCCTCAGAGCACCAAAGCTTAGGGAACTTCTAAGTGCTCCCTGGCCCCAAAGCTGGTCCTCACATAAACAACACCCAAAGCACCTCCAAATCCATATGCTTTAGAGAACAAATGAGGGAACCAATGTACCTGTGGCCTTGGTGGCACCACAAAATCTCCTTGCTGACTGTAGTTGCCTATGGTTCACAAACCTGGCAGTAAGTGGTCTCACAACCTTGTGTCTCCTTTGCTGGTGGAACCATGGCACTGCCAAATCAGCTCTCCCATAATGAGCCTCAGTTTTGTCAGGAAGATGAACCCATGGCTCTTACAGTAGTGCTTTGTGCATGCAGGAGCATTAGGTCGAGTGTTTCAACACCAGCCTCTCGGCTTTCATTTACTTAACAGTGTTTGTTACCTACCTTATTAAAGTAATTACCTGAGTGTTGTGGGGCGTTGTATAAAGATCAAGAAGCAGAAAGTGAGCTCTCAGCCAGAGCTCCTGCTCTCCAAAAGCCTGGCTTTATATAGCATGTTTTGTTCCCCACTATTATGAATTACTGTAATAAGTGGTCTGAGGGCTCAGACAGACAGACTTCAGGCTTCATCTGAAATAAAGTCAGTTCAATTTGCTTGATTCAAACAAAATTTGGAAGTCTATGCTAGTGGAGGCTGGCATAATCTTTAGGAAAATTGGTCTGGCCGCTTTTAAAAAGGAAAAAAGAAATCTTTGAAAGCTGTGGAGACAGTGACTAATTGCAGCATAATCGACAGAAATGAGATTCAGGTTTAAAAAGGGTAGTGGCCTTTCTCTGTACTCATGCAGAAATAATTTAGCTGTTTTCTAATTGTGCTCTGAATTGCTCTTGTGAGATGGGTACTTTAAAATTGGTCTCGTCTAACTTAAAAGCAAAAGCCCTGGTGAAAAAAAAAATCAAACCCCACAAAACCCACATTAAAGGAAAAGTCAAAGGCCAGAGTGACATATAGATAACATCTGCTGTCATCCAGTGGAGCTGAACCAGGATGTGCACATTTCAAAGCCTTAATCACTGATGTCACTGAAATGTTATTAGGATAAAAATAGTGACATTGAAACTCTTGTTTTTCCACAACATTCACTTAAATAAGACACTGGCTCTGTGAGACAGCACTGTCTTGGGGCTTTTGCAGGTATCTTCTTAGCCAGCTGGCTGATCAGGATGAAGGACTGAAATTAGGAGCTCTCAAACAAAGCTGTGCATTTTACTCTTGTCCACTGAATTGCAGAAGCAACTTAAAAATCTCATCAAGGCCCAAGGCTGTTGTTCGAAAGCAGGCCTGCTGCTGTGTCAGGCAGGGCCTCTCTGACTGGGCAGCAGCAGCTGGGGCAGCTGCAGCAGGGCAGGGAGCTGATGGGATTTTGGGGCAGCATCCACCTCAGGAGTGCTGGTGCTATGGACTTGGAGGGTGTGAGCTTGTTTGAGGTGCTCAGCCACCCTGAGAAATCCCAGATCCATGGGGCAGGGAGTGTCACTTACAGCCCCTTACAAGCCATCTGAGGTCTTCTTCTCTTCAGAAGAGATGGGCTCAAAGGATGAACTTCCAGGGCTCTGGTGGGAGTGGCTGGTTCAGTCCCAAGCACTACCAGGATAAAGATCATCACGAGATCATCCCAGGACACTGTACAAAGGCCAGAAATACAAGTACTTTGGTGCAGATAGCATTCTTTGGACACTGCCATGTTCCTTATCAGGAAGGCTGGGAGCTGCTTTCTTCTCTCACTTCTGCATTGTGTGAGTGGGTGTGTGAGACTGCAAAAAGTCCTTTCCATTTGGAATGCTCTTTATCTGCCCTTAAAAAGTTTTTTTTCATGTCATGCCCTTCCTGGAAACTCTGTGTTTAATCTTCCCTATAATGTAAAAGCCCCTTGATTAGGTTTCTGGTGTGCAAAGTGCATTCTATGTGCTCCTTGGTTGATCAGACTTTACCTGTTACATCCCATTTTTTAAGCTGCCTCTTTAAAATGCCAGAGTTGAAAGGGTTGTGACACAGAGATTCAGAGACTACCACTAGGCTGATAGACAAAATGAACCTGTCCTGTTTCTCCTGGGGATCAGTGGCACAAACTGGCTTGTGTTCATATGCTAATCACAAACTACTGATTTAATGATTCACCTTGCAGCAGTGGGAGACTCAGGGTCCCATTTCTTCCCTAGTACAGGGTACAGCCTTTCACACTTGCAGTGGCTAAAGGCACTAGTTCAGATCAATAGCTACAGAAGGGCATTTTACGGAAACCTGAAAACTGGAAGGACTCAGTTAATAACTATGGCATTTATAGGGAGGTGGTCTCCTGCTTAGATCAGGAATAGACAGGGCAATATCTTCTTAAATCATTCCAGGTAAAACTATGTTTGGACATGGCTTTTTCCTTGGCTTTCTGCCTCATTGATGGAGCTATAATACATCCATGGTGCACCTTTGCTTCACAGTGTTTTTCTCTGCTCCACACCTGGGTTTCTGGATCCCCAAAGGTTTTTTTAACAATAGCAGATTAGGGACTGATCCAAAGACAACAGGAATTACTATTGTTGAAACACAAATTTATAGTTCTTTAGGGGTTTTATTCGGTTGGTTTGCTTGAGTTTTCTTGTCTGTTTGCTCTGGATGTTTTTTCCCTGCACACTCTTAGTCACTAGGCACTCTGCAGCCCTGGCTGCCTGGTTTTCTGAGAGCTGACGGAGTCAAAACAAAGGGTGATAAGCAATTCCTAAAGCTGCCCTAAATAGATGCTGGACTAAGGTCATCATAGCAGATCTTCCTCATTTTTATAAAACCTGCATATCTGCAGTTGTGCAGAGTCCGGATGAGAAGTCTCTGCCCTCCTCAGGTTTTCCCCAGGTAACTTCCCCCAGCTGCAAAGAAAAGAACTCTCCAGGGGCACTGGCTTGAGTCTGGGCTTGCAGCGACCGGCCACCAGATGACACTGTTATCCCTGGGAATGAGCTAACACCGGAGCAGGTCCCAGAAATCACTCCTCGGAAACGGGGTGAAGGAGCCTCCGGCATGCCGGGTGCCTGAACATCTCTTGGAGTCCAGTGCCCTCTCCCTTGGCCGCTGTTACTAAGGAAGGACTGTCAAAACCCCCTAAATTTGGCGACTTATCAGCCACAGTTCACAGCAGGTAAACTGCAGGCATTGCTGTGCTTTATATGCATTAGTTTTCATTTATTTGCAGATTAACTTCGACCCAAGGATAGCAAAGGCATTTTCAACAAGTGATGAGAATTTCAAATGTATCCCCCTATTCCAACGTATCCATTCAAAGTCAATCCTCCTGATTCAGAAATGAAATTAGATAGGGAGTTTGGTAAAATAGTGATAAAATATCACAAGTTTTCCAGCCTGAAGTACTGCCATCATCATCTGAAAATGTCACTGTAATGAAAAGTTTGTTCTTTTGTCAAATTTTCTGTTTCTTTTTTTGTTCCAGTTTTTCCACAATGAACAATGTGTATCATCTATTCTGTGGAGCAAACTGACTTTTTCCCCCCAACAACTTTTGGGCTGGAAGAGGCGAAGAGCCTCAGCATTCTCCTTTCAACACAGTCCCTTCTCCACTGGACTTCATCCTGCCCAGGATCAAATCCCTTTGGAGCTGCATGGCTAGTCACAGCTTTTTTTTTTCTCCTGGATTTCAGGTGGCCCCTGAGACAAAAGCAGTCATGAAGTGGTTGAGGTCTATCCCATTTGTGCTCTCTGCCAGCCTCCATGGGGGTGAGCTGGTTGTGACCTATCCTTATGACTATTCAAGGCATCCTATGGAAGAAAAAATGTTCTCCCCTACACCTGATGAGAAGGTAATATTTTTTCTGCACGGTGAGCATATTGGTTCAGTTTGTGGAACTATGGAAACATTTTCTTTAAATAAATAACAAACTTTGATTAATTTAGATTATGTACATGTGTGTGTATGTATGCATGAATATATTAAATAAGTAATAAATCACAAGTTTATATACATAATGCAAGTCTATATACATATATATAACATGAGATCAGCTCATTTGGGTAGAGCTGATGCTGATGATGCCAAGATCAAGTGCTCAATCCCCACAGAGGCCTTTCACTTAAGAGTTGGACTTGATCTTTGTGGATTCCTTCCAACTCAGAATATTATGTGACTCTGATTTATACACTTACTTAATGTGCTTTAAAATACAGGATTGTTTACACACTGTCAGCTTGGTCTGGAAAGATTTACCCATCTTTTGTGAGGCCAAACATGGTTTCATAAAGCACAGATTAGGAAAATCCCGGCTTTTAATTTTTAAAGGGAGTAGGCTGTGATATTTTTACCAGTGGTTTCCAGAAGAAAAGGAACCAGCCTGAGCAGCAGTGTTATTTTCCCTTGGAATCCATGAGCAGTGGGGGGAAAAAAAGGCTCATTGCCATATGGTGGCAGCCTTGTAACATTTATTCCAGGTCAGATGAATGGGAATGGTTTCCCCCTCTCGTCCCTGGAAAGTTCCTCATTTGGGACTCACTGTAAATCTTCTGTGAAATTTTTTGCCATCTTTTCTATTTCCCTTTGGTTTCCTCAATCTAGTATTCATTGCCGACATGCCCAGCAGGAGAACAGCTAGCTTTTCAGCCTTCCAGCATGGGCTAAAAATATCTGTGGCCCCTTAAGAAAAGTGGTTCTTTATATAAACAAAAAGCAGTTCAAAATAGTCAGAAGTTGATCTTTGACTCGAAGCCTCCTTTATCTTTGAGCATATCTCTTGGCTGACTTCTTTTGAAATGACAGTTCTCACTAACACATATTAAATATTTAAAGATTTATGACTGCTAAACATTTTCTGTATCAATCCATTTCTTCTGAGCTGTACAATGCCTACTGACTATCTGTGTATGAAAATGATTTAGCAGTAAATTTAACCAGGCACTGCACAGTAAAAAGCCTGTGTTAGAAGTATCTGGTGGGTGCTAATGCAAGCTGCAGAACCTCTTGCTGAGGACTGGGGAAATCATAAAATTGTGCATTTACATCCCTCTGCCTGGGCTAGTGCTATCCTATGCAGAGGTGGTGAAAGAATATTGCCATGTGTGCTTGATCAAGCAGTTCACCCCTGGAATGAAAGTACAGCAGTACCTCCATCATCTCCACTCAGGGACAGCATGTGTATTTTGAGTGAAAGGATGCAGCCACACAGACAAAGGGCTCCATCCCAGTGTAGTGCACAGCTGGACAAACCCTAATGACACTCCTGGCTTGCAACAGAATAAGACAGGGAACCTCATATAGGTGGCTGCTGCATAATCAGTGACTGTGAAGTCTGAGAAGTTGGCTACAAACCTGGAAGTTTAGAACATACAGTGGAGGGCTGGGGATGTCCTCAATGAAGAACCAATTTTTCAAATGACTCAGCACAGGAACCTTAATAGCGCTATCAATATCACTTCAAATTTTGCACAGAAAGTTATAAAGCCTGTACCTGTGAAGTGACCTGCATTTAAGTAATCTGATCTACAGCTGCTGATGTTAGGCAACCTGCATCCCAAAATACAGCACTTTGGTTTATCTGCCGTACATTGGCCAGAACCCTTGCTCTGAATGCTGGCCTGCCACATTTGCTGTGCAAGGGGAAACTTGCGGCCCAGGGTGAAATGCTGCAGAGCAGATAATAGCCGACATTAAAAAATCAAATTCTGCAAAATATATTCAAACCAGGAGTTTGAAAATGCATCTCTTTGCTTCCACATCCATCATGGTGCATGTGTGGAAGCACGAGGATCCTCTTTCCTCTGCTCCAAGACATCGCAGATTTCAAGTCTCTTTTTGGCCTGCAGCACAGCCTGGGCCAGTACCTGCTGAGAGCAAGGAGTCTCAAAACTGCACCATGTCCTTGCACTCACATTCTCGCATCTGGTTCAGCCCACCTAATTAAAATCTTTCCCATATTTTGGGCTTTGTGGAGATGGATGTTTTAACACTTTGTGTTACACAAGAAGCTGAATTGATGCCTCTGCTCACTAGAGCAGAAAGGCCCACACCAAGTCAAGTTCATTCCCTTTGGTGAGTTGAAACACTCCCTTCCCTCCCCCTGAAAAACGCAACTTGTGATGGTCAGTGGGGTAAAACTGCTGGCCGAGGTAACAGCCCTGAACTCACTTTACTGACTGAAACATCACACTACCAAATTCACAAGGATTCCTCTGTGGTTTTCCCCTTTTTTTCCCCACTATATTACATCTAAATGTCTACTATATTACACCTAAATATCTAAGTTTCCTTGAGGTCCATGACTTGTCATACATTGGCTTCTAAGTGATAACAAATGTATTGTTATTCAGGAACTTTTATTTTTTTTTTAAGTGTAAGTTGTTTGGTTTTTTTTTAATAGATTTCACTTGCTTTTGGAATTCTCACTTTCTCTTCTCACTACCACTTGTCTTCTTTCACTTGCACTAGTGGCCAGGCAAAAGCCTTATGCCTCTTGGTGTGAAACAAGAGGAGACTTGGTCACTGGAAATAGGACATCTGCAGATGTCTTTGTAAAAGGTGAGGAACATACTCCTAACTCACATAGGCACCTTCTAAACTTTACATCAAATACCTTCCATGGAGGGTTCAGAACTGGAACCCAAATTCCTGTAGAAATTAAAGATATTGAGCCTGGCACTGAACTATTGGCATTTAAAGTTCCTCTTAACATGTATTATAATATATATATATAATATTATAACATATAACATAATTAACATCTATTTCTTTTCAGCAGAACTTTGAAGGACTGGTCTGGGCAATAATTAGATACATAGAAACTTAAGGGAGCTGCAAAAGCATTTTATATTAAGTCTGGATTTTTAGTGTCTGGTCATCAGAAGTATTTCAGTAAAGTGTCTTTACACTTACATTAAACTCTCTTTCCACCTTTCCTTGGTCACCTACCTGATCCCATAATTGGCTCAGTCATGTGATTATTAGAAACAATCACAAATATTAAGCAATGTTGTTTGCTTGATCACATTGGTCTCTATCCTTGA
The DNA here is from genome assembly GCA_013397865.1 of Struthidea cinerea. Classification (NCBI taxonomy): domain Eukaryota; kingdom Metazoa; phylum Chordata; class Aves; order Passeriformes; family Corcoracidae; genus Struthidea; species Struthidea cinerea. The sequence continues at coordinate 615,674 of VZTI01004580.1, read as the reverse complement.
TGACAACACCTAGGATAAAGTTTTAGGATCACTTCTAAAACTAGGATTTTAGCCACCCAACTTCTTGCACACGTTTTCTTAAGCAATATGGAATGAAACTCATGATCATGAATAGTAGGATCAAGTAGCATCTGATAACTGCTGTCATTTCAATGTTTAAATCTGAAAGTATAGCCTTTGCAGATGAGGTTCAAATAAACAAAAAGGAGAGGCAGGATTTTTGTATAAAGTTGAAATAACCATTGAGAAGAAGAACAGGAACATGATTCAAAAAAATGGTTTCTCCAGATAACTGCTCTTTCTTCTGTCTTCACTACATGTTCTGCCACTGTTGCTTTCTGCATGGTGACTGCTCCAATCTTCATCAGTATCAACATTTTTTGGAAATCAGTGGTGACATCCTACATCACCACATCCTATCCTTCACTTCTTAGGAATGGTTTCTGCCCCACAAAGAAGCAAGTGTCTCTGAGATCAAACTGGCAGGTTTTCCTGTGTGAGTGATAAGTACAAAGCAAATTGACACTGTCTATTTTGAACAGCAGCACTCAATGGGAACATTTAGTTGGGCTGACGGAAATACAGGTATTTTTTTAAGGGGTAAAAATATCAAAAACTAAAACAAAACCTAAAGGAGGCCTAAATTTCAACTTTAAAACCTGGGCTCCTGCCCCAGGTGGTAGATTGAAGCCAAGTATCAAAAAATCCACTGGTATTTAATATGTTGTCTCTGGCTAAATATATTGGATTTCAGAGAAGGACCGTAGAGGAGACAAATGAAAGCTTCCCTGCAGAGCAGTTCATCAGCTCCCTCAGTCTCAAGGACACAGGGTGTCTCATTGTCTGGGTTCACAACAGCAATAGTTAATAGCAGCAATGACAATGTTTTCAGTTTGTAAAAGCAAATGTCTCGCAATCCTGTTTGTTGCAGGTGTTCAAAATGCTGGCTAAAGCCTATGCAGATGCACATCCCATCATCTCGGACCGCTCCGAACTTCGCTGTGGTGGGAATTTTGTAAAACGTGGAGGTATTATAAATGGTGCTGAGTGGTACAGCTTCACTGGAGGTAAAACCACTTTACCATCATATCAAGTGAGGTAAAACCTCTACGTGACCTTTATAAGATGCCAGGGTTTGAAAAAAATAATTTTATTAATTTCAGTTTGCTTAAGGTCCTACCCCTGCAAAACATAATTTGTAGGGGATTTAAGTAGTAAAATGTATGCTGGTAATGTGTATGCTGGTAACATGTATATGCAGATAACATGGGATGAATTCAACCCCAATATGACCTGAGAAAAGTTAACAAGTTATGCAAGGGTCAAATTTGTTATAGCATATAATATCATTTTCATTTTCAAATCTGACATGTAGAAACAAATGCTTAATGCTATGCTCTCATTCCTTAGCAGCATGAGTCTGAATCCATCTTGTAGACTATGCAAGTGCTGCTTTTTCATCTGTTTAAATTAATTCTTTTTTCAGGGAAAACTACGACAGAGACAAACATCAAATTCATTTGCCCTTCCTTTGCTAATTTGATTTCCCCAGTAACAGTACTTTGTTTTCTTTAGGATTCCTTCAATATTGGCATGGATAAAATATCAGTGTTCATAAATTTTCAGCAGTGCTTCAGTTGTGTTTTCCAATAGGACTCAGCTGGATCCCCAAACAATTATGCTGAAACTAGACATTTGGAATGCTTTGGGGCATGCGTGAGAATTAGGTTTAGATATCTTTGGCTTACATTCTTCCCTAAATTATATCCAATGTCTTTTGTACAGAAACAGTTTTGAACATAATAATGGCAAAAGGACATTTCTGTTCTGGTGACCCTTGGCAAACACCTCTGATACAGCCGATTATACAATTACTGTGATTAACCAATCTTTATTGCTCTGTTGCTACTTCTTGGCCAGGTGAATAATAACGTAAAATTATGCTTTTTTGCCTGAAAGAAGTGTCACTGTCATCAGTTAATTTATAGTTGAAACAAGTTGTAGAATTCTGAATTTGTTGAATACTTTTTATATATTAGCAAGCACTGTTTACGGTATAATAACCCACACCCACAGGGATGGGATTCAGCTGACTGCAGCAGCAAAGCTCCAGTGAAAGGCTACATGGCCTGTTCATGAGCTCTCCTTTTTCTTTTTAAACCTATAGGTATGGCAGATTTTAATTACCTTCACACAAATTGCTTTGAAGTTACCGTGGAGGTAGGATGTGAAAAGTTTCCTTTGGAGGAAGAACTGTTTACAATCTGGCATGAAAACAAAGGTGCCCTTCTGAATTACATGGAAATGGTACTGCTCTCTTTTTACAGACCTTTGTGCTTACAGTTTTCCTTTTTCATTCTTTGTCAAAATTCATTTCTTTGCTGTTTTCCTGGTTAGCTGTCAAGACAATGCTAAAGCAATCACCACACTCCACCAGGGGTCCCAGTGCCTCAGTTTGTCCAGCAGGACGCACAGGTAGTATTTTGCCTATGCTGCAGAAGAGATTGAGATTGAGGACTGCAAAGGCCTTGAAAATAGTGAGAAAGGGAATTATCGATGAATACTTTGGGCAGCATTAGTCATCAGCTGTCCAAAATTTAACACTAGAGAACACCCTAGTATTCAGAAAAGTATGAATCAACATTCCTCTTGAAGAGTAAAGCAAAAAGATCTGCTCTCCAGAGAGCTTCCTGAAATTTTCTTTTCCATATTCCATATTTGTGTCCCAAACGCTACTGTCCCACAGCAAAAGATTTAGATTCAGCTAAAATCTTGATAGAAATGCCATTTACACACTTTCCATCTCGATTTCTTTATGAAAGTAGTTATTAAATGTCTGAAGCCAAATCTTCTAAAGGAAGAACTGTGTCTCTGAGCATTAAAACATGCCACTTAAATGTAATTTTTAGTAATAAGTTTAAGTTCAGCAAAAACAAGTACCTCACTGACAATAAGTAAGTGAGCACAGAAACAGAAGTTGCTCATCTTTCTCTCAGCCATTAGTAGATTAGTTTTCTGTCATGCCTTATTTTGATAGAGTACACAGTAATTTAAAATTGTTAGGAGTGTTTTTATGGCCTTTCTAAGCAACCTCTTGCTACTTGTGGTAAGTATTATCATTCAATAAAGTCTACAGTACAGACCACCAAACTCATTTCGTTTTACAGCTGTCTGATGAAAATGAGTTTTAGTGAATCCAAATGGAGCTGGGTTAAATCCATATATATTACAATTGAAGTCTTCAAGATGTAAAGATTTTGTAGTGTGAGATACTGTAGAAGTCTGTGCCGGAAAAGCTTTTTGAGTAAATGCAGGACAGTAAGCAAAACAACTTTGCAGATAAGGATGACTGAATTACCCCCGATAAGGATTAAGTCTGCCATAACCAATTCCAACTTTTCTTATTCTGATATATACCAGGCTGTTTGGTGTGTGTACAAATCTACTTGCCTTAACGCACAGAAGTAAAATTCATTCTCCTAAACGCTGATCTCTTCTCCCCATCAGAAATAAAATCAAAACACTCTGCCAAACTCATGTGGCACCGACTTGAGGAAAAATGAAAAATAGTACATTTACTAAAGCAAACCAAAGCAACATTGTTAAAGAAATTTCACTTGTGTCATTTTTATCCCATCATGTTGTAATTGCAAAATTATTATTGAAGTTGGATGAGGTCATACTACTTTGAGTATGTCTACACTGTAAATTAAATTTGAGTCTGAGATGACTCTTCTGGCCAGATTTACTCTCTATCCATATGATAAATCCTCAAGTTCATGCTGAAAAGCAAATTGCAGTGCTTCATTATAAGTTTTCAAATCCTTATATTGAGTTGTTCCTAAACGTTCCAGTGAATAGCTTCACTCAGTATGGAATGGCTGCTTAACAAGAGCAGTGACAACACAGCCTCACCTTAAATTAAGAAGTGCTTTCACTAGAGTAGACTTTTTTTCCAAGCTGTGTGTTATCAATTACTGTACAGTTGGATATTTTAATGGTTATTTTTAAACATCTTTATATTCCAACAGAAAAGCAAGCATGTTTTTCCCATTGTTTTGATGCTTTGTGGTTTTTTTCTATTCTTCTTTTGTGACAAGGCTACTGGGGAAGGGAAAGTGAGAGGAAGAGAAAACAAGAGGTGGGGAAGTGAAGAACAACTCAAGTTGGTCATAGCTGTTCAGACAAAAAATCAAAATGGAATTATTTTTCACTTAAAGAGGTCATATAGATTTTCCAATATAAAATATTTTAATTTTGGAACACTGTAAAAAGAGAACCTTAAGAGGCTTAATGTTTAAATACTTGGAATTGTTTTTTCTGTTTTATTTTATTTTATTTAACTTCCAATATATCTGCTTGTGCAGATGTGTCTTGTACGACAGAATTCACATTGCTCTTTAGTTTGTCACCAAGCATGTTTCTCAGCAGCTCAAGCAGCTCAGTTCTGTGCTTGTAGAGAAGGGAAAATGGCTGTCATACACACTGCTGTCATGACATTCTGACAGGCAGTGAAGTGTAGGCAGCAGAGTGACGATAAGTCACAAGTACATGAGCTGATGCCTTCTCGTTGTATACAGAGCATCGGATTGGTTTTGAAAGGCTTAACTTTTCATTTCTTTGCGGTTCTGTGTCTAGGGCAGACATTCAGAAACAGTCCTTAAATACTGTGGTCAGATCATGAGGTGCCAGTGATTTGTGCAGAGAAGGGTCTCCCAGTGCAGAGCCACATACCTAGCCCAAAAAAGCTCTGGTTTCATTATCCCTTTCCCTCAGCCCTCCCAGAGTTCCCTAAACAGGGAATGTGATCTGAGGAGTCATTAGCGCCTGAGAGCCTCTATAATGGGTTGAACTTTTTGACAGTTGTTTCCTCTCTACAAATGTTTCCTTGTGATGAGGAGGTGGTACTGTAGTAAGTGACTCCCCTCTAACTTTTCTTTGCTTTGCCAGGTTCATCGGGGGATAAAAGGAATTGTGTCCGATAAGTTCGGCAACCCAATAAAAAATGCTCGTATTTCAGTCAGGGGCATTCAGCATGATGTCACCACAGGTAATATTTTTAGTTTAATATTTTTCCTCGGGCAGAGTGAAAGTCCTGAGAGCTTAATCTGCAAAAGTATTGTCATGTTTGGTAGAAATGGCACCTTAATGGAGAACTGAAGGCTCAGGTGGGGGTTTTCTTCTAGAAAAACAAGAGAGAAGACGTGCCAAGACGGCTGCTAAGTCTGCCATGTCTGGGATGACAGAGGTCTTGATGTGAAAAATTCCACCTGGAACACTTTGCTGTCCACCAAAGCCAATGTTCGGGGGAATATGGCAACAGCTCTGCTCAGGGGCTGTAACTCAGCACGTGGAGGAGTGGAGCCCTGATGGAATAAGTTAGTTGAGATATTGTGAGCATGAGTTGTAGATAGTACAGTAGGATCCTCTCTATTTTCACATCTAGAATAATTGCACTAATTGAAGGGTCCGCAATCTTTCTTGTTTATTTAGAAACACATAAGTATGTGCAATTTTTGGACAATAATTATTAGAACATTGAATTATGTCCACTTTATACCTGTCAACAACTGATAAACATGTATTGAGGTGTATGCAACTGTTACTTTTCACAGTCATAAAGTTCTGAGCTCTTAGGCTGTCACTGAAATCAATGCTTTCTTTTTATTATTGATTTCAGTGAGAACCGGGTAGGCCATAGAAGTGCAAAACAGAAGACATGAATGGTTACATTTTCCTCTAATGATAGTTGTTGAATCAATTTGGAAAGCCAGAATGGCTTATAATGTAGTGGATGTTTTCCAGCTTTCAAAAAAACTAGCACGAGAGGGGATACAATAGTGGAGATGATGCAGATTCTTGAGGCTGGCGGGAGACTCTGGCATGAATTATAGTCTTTTTCAAACTTCTTCCCAGACAATGGCTTCCCATTGGCAGTGGACCTTTAAAGGATTAAGAATTAAATAAAAATATGTTTACACTGTAGGAAAGAGAGTATTTCTTCTGAGTTAGGTGGGGTTAAAAGTGTCATATGATTAAAAAGTTTTTTTATTTTAGTGTTAAAAAGAACTAAGAAATTCCACAAGAAAATAGTATTAATGCAACACTAACTGAGCTAAGAGACTTGCCATTCAAAATAAAGGAAATATAAAATGAGGAATAAATTTTTCTGTTTTAAAGCTCCCTGCTTTTGCCTGCAGGGTCTAACCTTCAGCTGGAGGAAATTTACACCCATTTTACACTAATGGCAATTTATACCAGCTGCAGCTCCAACTCCATAGTCTTACATGCTAGAATGTCTGCAAAGTAATTGAAAGTAACTAAATAAAAAGAGGGATTTCTTAGCTCCTTAGACATGCTAAATATATATATATATATATGTATATATATATATATATATATATATATATATGTATATATATATATATTGCAGCCTGGATTCTGATTTCACTTTCTTAAGTTTCACATAGTTTTAAATTAATTTCTTTGGGAGTTATTCCATGTACCCTTGGAAAAAGCAGTATGAAGGAAAGCTTCTCTTCCCTGTGATCCAGGAACAGCAGTTACTGATATTTTGTATGTGAATTTTACACCATTAGCTCCCACGGGCCACGTTTTCACAGGGGATGTCTCTTTTCGTCGTCTAGAGTTTGCATTCAAACAGTTTTCAGAATCTGAGATCCTTCCATGGCCCACCCCTCAGCTTCTTGTGCCACGGGTGTGTGTCCATGGCTGTGTGTGTACCTACCAAGTCTGTGAGGCTAAAAACTGAGCTCAGTTTTGCTGTGCCTGTCCCTTTCCTAAGCTGCTGATGGCGACTACTGGCGACTCCTGCCTCCAGGGACGTACATCATCAGCGCCCAGGCGCCGGGGTACAGCCGGGTGATGAAGAGGGTCACCATCCCTGCCAGGATGAAACAGGCCGGGCGAGTGGATTTCGTGCTGCGGCCGGTAGAGGCCTGGCCCAACAAGCTGCTCCGCCGCTCCATGGAGGACGCGTACGACCCTTACGACCCCCTGGAACTTTTTGACCCTCACGCCCAGCACGGGCAGCCCGAGGCTCGAGGCGGGTCCGCACCAGGCAGGGAGAAGCCCTGGTGGTGGTCATACTTCAGCTCTCTAGACCTGCACAAACCTCTGTGGCTGCTCAAGCAGCGCTGAGGGACACCGCCATGCTCTGCTCAGCTCACTCCGGTGCCCTTCCGCTCCATTCCAGACACCCTCACAGCTCTTGGCAATATTTAAATGTTTCATTTGAAAATATAATGTTAATTCAAGCATGCTTACTTCTTTTGTTTTCTCTTCACACACAACTGAGTATATTCAAGTGGGTTTTTAAGTATTAAAAACAACGGTGCACATCCCTTCAAAGGCCAGATTTTATGCAGTTTTTTTTCTTGGTAACGCTCTGTACTTCTGCCCGTGTAGTTAATCATCACATTCATTATTTATTAGGTTCTAAGTACCTGCAGGAAAATATTCCTGATCCTTTAATGCATTTTTGCACATGTTTTAATACATTAATGATTACATACTAAAAACAACTTTCAGAAGCACTCAGAAAACTCTTTTATTTTCCCTTTTTATATTAACATATTAAGTTCATTACCTCTTCTAATAGCAGCTCAAAATGCAGGTGGGTTTTTTTTTAAATTTTAAATGTTTTCATAAATTTAAAAGTAAGCTTCTAATGTATTTTAGCAAAATACTGAAAAAATGCCTTTACTGCTAGAACTACACACATCCTATAAATGTGTGTGTAGACATAGAAAAATACATGAGATAATTCATGAGGAATTTAGGCTAAAGTGTGACATATTACACTAAGATTGTTAACATCATGCACTGTTCTGAGCCTATGTACTCATTAATGAAACTTGTAGACATCAAAGAAATCACAAACTTCTTTTCAAGATAGTTGGGTAAGGCTCAGTTAATCCTGGTCTTGCAAGATGCTGTCCTCTCAGATATCAGATGCAATGTATTTTTAAGGCGATATATATTAAAAAAAAGTCCTTGATTTTGATGAAACACACAGGCCCACACTTTCTTTTGGCTTGAGCTGTTAATGAACTCTCTATATAGACTGTATTTCCCCCTCTAAATGCCACAGTGTGTGAATAGTGGAATTGCTGGAGCTGATATACTTTCTGCAGGAGCTGTTGGATTAGTTGTGTGGATTGCTCTATGATTTCTAAAAACTTTTTTGCTCATCTTAGGTAAAGCAGCCTCCACTGCATGAACCCCTTAGTCCACATGCACATCTCATGCTATAGTTTCCTAAGACCCAAGAGATGAATGATCTTAATTCTGCAACCAGATGCTGCACATGGCTAAGTACCTTATTCCCAGTTGTAATCTGATTGAAGTTAGGAGTCTGTTATTCATGTGCTTGGATGTCTGCAGGACTGGAGACTTATGTTAAAATGAAAGAAAATTATTTCAGAGCATTAACAAAAAGTAATTATATGGGAGTGAATGTACTGCGTGCACATGGATAAGTGTTCCTTGCCCAGGCTTGCCAAGTTAAAGGAACTCTGAATCCTAAATATGCCAAAGAAAATTGAGCAGGAGATATACCTCCAGACTTTATTTCCAGTAATAGGTATTACTAGTTTTCTGTGGTCATTTTTTTCAAAGCCAGCTTCCTGTGAAAACAGTGGTGAAGCTAACAAAATCAGAACAAAATGCCAAATTGATGACTATTAACTGCACTTTTTAGGCACATAATGTGTTGCATACTTAGATGTTTTCTCTAGTATTTCCTAGATTCTCATAGGGCTATTTAGAATTTTTTTCAAGTAATCACAGTTAACCCAAGCCCACTGGAACACAAAACAGAATGACTGTGCAGAAAATCCACTTCTTTCCTGCAATCCTGAGTTGAAATAGCAGTTGAGAGTCAAGACTTGGGAAATATGATTTACTGAGTAAAGATTTCTTGTGTTGGAGACAGTTTGAAAAAGTAGTTTGCTGTATTACTATACCATTTATGTGAAAATGGTATGAGAGAGCAAGAATAGCTTCCCTTCCTACCTCAGTCACAAAAAGAGGTGTCCAGCAGAGAAAAAGTTAAGATCAGAACCTTCTGCAGGTTCACACTCAACAGCTTGTATAGAAGGGATGTATTAAACTGCATTGTAGAAACTGTGAGACTCTTGGGAAAAGGTGTGCTTCAGTCTTCTGGAAATACTTAATCTTTTTCATAAGAGGAATTCTTCAGTTTTCAGTTTGCTTGGAGGCAGAGAAGACTGGCAGAATGACTAGAGTGGCTCCCAAAAATCCATTTGACTTTAGATGAGATTTAGGATATATTTATCGGCTCTTCCAGAAAAAAAAAAAAAAAAGGAAAGAAGCAAAGAAGGAAAGAAAGAAAAATATGGAAAGAAAGAAAGAAAAGGAAAGAAGGAAGGAAAGAAAGAAAAGGAAAGAAATAATTGGTCAAAGCCAGCCAAATAACAATGCAACCAAAATTAATATCACCATTCCATTTTTATTTAAGAATATTATAGACTTAGTTATATATATATACATATATGTGAGAGAAAGTATTGGCTTGGATGTGTATCCTGAACTGAATTACATAAATCTTCTCCAGTGTTTATTTAAACCAAGCAATATGTGTTTAATATCAGACAGTTTTGTTTAAAAAAAAAAAAAAAAGAGACATAACCCAAAATAACCCACCCCACAACTGTAATATGGTTCAAAGGATTTTGAAGTGGTGGTGAAATTTAAGCAGCTGTAGGCAGCTCTGTAAGTAATATATGGAAATGAACACAGTGATCAGCTCTCTCATGCACCTCTCTGGAAGATGCTAATATACAGAGTTTAATGGAACATAAAGTTAGGATCATATTAAATACTTTTTAAATAGAGAGAGGAATTAAAACGCTTCTATGAAACATGCCCTCCTACAAGTGAAGTGCAAGTAATATAGGAAAGAAGTGGGAAATATCCAAAGTTCTCTGGCAGTCTCCATCATGCTTAAACCCTGTCTTAGAGACTGGGCTTGGCCTTTTTCCAGCGCTGCTTTGGATCGTGACAGGTTCAGCAGCCAGATAGTGCTGTCAGGAATTATAGTGTGTGTTCATCAGACTCCCTCTCCTTTTAAGTCAGGGTCTGCATAATTTTTTTCAATTACCTTCCAACCACATATTGAACAGTATTGATGTATGTTTTTGCAACATCCTCCTTAATAATTAATTTCCTAGTCTCCATATTTATTTCAGAGGGATCTTCTCAACCATGGAACCAAACATTTCTGCACAATCACACTTATAAATGTTTTGACCTGCCAACTGTCCAGACCTCATTGCTCTGCCAGCAATGAATCTTCCCAACAAGTCAAAGCATGCTAACAGCATTACAAGCATGAAGAGCAAAGAGAAAGCTCTGCTTTTGTCATATGTGCAATTTCTCTTTCATTCACGTGCCCAAAAAAATCCAAGAACACATTAAAAAAAGAGTATCAGCAGTTAAATTACAATCTGCATGCATGAATTATACAAAAGAAGATTTGGGTCTGTTGCATTCATAAAAACATTTTAGATCAAAAATAGCAATAATAAAGGCATAAAAGTTTGCAGCTCTTTACATCTTTGTCTCCTGTAACAAAATTTTCTTCCAGTCTTGGGCCACTCACGTATAGGAGGAACATCTTTATTTTCCTAAAGACAGAAAAGAAGAGAAAGGTGTCCTAAGCTAACTGCTGAAAACAGAACTTTAAGTGTCAAAATCACTGAGTAACAGAAGCTCTTCCTGCTATCATTTTTCTCAGTGTTTATGCAGTTTTTCTCCCTTTCATGGCTCTGTTTAGCAGCTAAAGGGAAGCACTCCAAAACAGTATTGCAGGCTGTTCTGGAGTACTGTGAACCAGCTGTCAATCAGAGTTTGCCAAGCCAGTGCCATTTCTTTGTGTCCGTCACTCTAGTGTTACTCTGCAATTCAAAAACAAGCCAGAGATGTCTTTAGTGGTTACAAAAGCAGTCATCAAAGTGAAACAAGTCTGTGTGCCTCTGAGGTGATGCTTGCAGACAGGCTGGGAGATCTCTGTGATGGGTGGGCATTCACCCCGCAGCAGTGAAGCACTGGAAATTCAACCTTTAGGAGACAAGGAACAACAGGGATCGGAGTTGTTCGAGTGTCGGATGGAAATGTGAGCTGAAGCTGATACACCTCTTTACAAAGCTCCTGTCACAAGTACTCTCATGCTGTTTTCCTTCACTGTAAGATCTGCCTTTTGAAGCTTCCACAGAGTAGAAGGAGTGGATGGGGAGGTTGCACTATACTTCCCCTGCTCTCTTTGTCTTTACAGCATCTTGGAGGAGAGCTCCCCATTGACATTTGCCTTTTCTGACACTGTGTATTCTCAAGTCATGCTGGAAAAGGGCGTAGCATTGACCTCCTTGGTGGGGCAGCCAGCCTCTGTTGAGGAGGTGTTCTGCCTCCAGACATCCCTCATGCTTAGGGGACACTACAAGTTCTTCTCTGTAGTGGCTCTTTGGTGATCTTTTTGATCCTGGGTCCAGGTCTGCTCTACATCAGAGGGTGAGAGCCTGGAAAGAGGGGTGGGGTGGGGAAGGTGTTTTGAGTTTAGTTTTCTTTCTCACTATGCTAATCCATTTTTGATTAGCAATAAAATCTTCACCAAGTCAAGTCTGTTTTTCCTACAATAAGTGAGTTCTGAATTTCCCTAAACATCAGGGCCTTCAATAAAAAGATATTGCAATGAAGAGGACAAAATTTTTTTGCCTATTTCATAAGCAGATGTGAGATATCTCCAAAGGTGTTGCTGGTAGTCCTATCATCAAAGGCTGCTGAAAAAGCTAAGAGATTCTTTTGCAGGGAGGTGATGATATAACTTTATGAAGTAAATCCATCTAATGAGGATTATCTGACATGAATAGTGGTATTACAGTTTTATCATCCTTTCTCATCAGCCTTTCTTACAAGAACCAAGTTGGCACAGACTTGTTACCCAGGCTGGCTTATTTTGACCATAAGAAGTCTGGACAGGTCATCAGTAGACCAGGGACATGGTGGCCTTTTGAGGGCAGGAGGGTGCTGGGGACTTCTGCTGGCACAACTGCCACCCAAGGGAAGGGAAAAAACCAGCCCCAGTACTAAATTAACTATTTCCCTGGGGCAAGAAGACAAAATGCACTTCTGAGATGATATGACTGTGTTCACAGGTAAATTCTTGCTGGACTAACGGCAAATTGTACCCTTAGCTGAGACAGTCAGAGCAGTAGAGAGGAATGCAGGAAATTCTGGTCTGGATCAGATCAGTCACCACCTCCATGCTGCGTTCCCTGAGGCTGGCAACTAATCGTCCCCAGACAGGTGGCACAAGGCATGGCCACAGAGCCTCTGCCTTTAGAGGGGACTTTTATGGACATTAGAAACTTTAGGCAGACAAAGCTTGTGTGATGTAGCTGCATTTGGTTTACATTTCCAGTGCCGCAAAGTGCTACTGAACAAAGTCACTTTCCCCAAGCAAAGATGTTTAAACTGAGCTGGTAGATCACGAACTCTTTTTGGGACGTAGAATAAAGCCACTGGTTCTTTCTGTGTCAAATGAACAAATACAATAGCCTCTTGCCAGCTGTGGGATGTCATCATGTCCTGTACCAGGGCTAGGGTAGCACTGAGGCAGGTCATCAGGTGTCTCTGCATCCCTGTGCCCATGATGCAAGTTCTCCTGGGTCTTTAAGAAATGCCATGAGCCTTTATTAACCCACAATATGGTTTACTCTTTTTCTCACTCACACAGACATTCCTCTAAATGAAATCTAAATTGGAAAAGGTTTTTATATTTATTAAATTTAAAATGTCACAAACCAGGACTCCAAAAATTAGAATGTTCATTTGGAACATCTCTTAATTTATACACACACATTTGTACATTCATATATACACACACATGTGCCCATACACAGAGACTGTTTTTCTAGAATGCACATATAAACAATAATGGATTATAAGTTACATCATATACTACTTATTATTTTGTATTGAAATCAGAAAGATATTCGAGCCATTAGGAATAAAAAAGTAATTGACACTGTTGGGGCTGCCTGAGGCAGCACAGTGTCCAGCTGCAGATGTCCTTGGTGTCAGCTGCAGCAGGAAGGGGTCAGCTGCAGCTAGGAGGTAAAGCTGTCAGCTGCAGCAAGGAGGGAAAGCTGTCAGCTGCAGCAAGGAGGGAAACCTGGCTCCTTCGCATGGGGCAAGTCCCAAACAAAGGTGGTGTAAAAGCATCGGCAGAAGCAAAGGATGAGAGAGGGGTCTTTTGTATGGGTTCCAGCTGATTCATTGCAGGTGGAGGATCCAGGGACAAAGTCCAGGAAAAGGGGGAGAGCACAGCATTTTATATGGGGGTGGAACAAAGGGAAACAACCAATGGGGATTGACTGAGGAGGAGGAGAAAACAGAGAAATATCCAATAGGGATAACTTAAGGGAGGGAATTACATGAGTAGACCAATGGGGCATCGAAGACAGGAGAACTTTCCAGAACTAATATGTGAGCAACTAGGGGAAATACATAAACGTGAACTTATACATAAAACTGGGTGGGGAATTCCTAAACCAATAAACTTAAAACGTGTAAGCTAAGAACCACTAGGAACATGGGAACTCGTGGTAACCTAGGGGTGAGAATCAGACCTCTGTGTTCTGGAGGCCTGTCTGCCCGTCCTCTGAATGCTCTGCTGCTGTGGCCACTGACACATGCACTGCAACAGGTAATATTGTCTTTATTTAATTTGGTTATTATTTCTGAAGACTTTGTAAATATGCCTCATTTCAAATAACATATTCAAAATTCATCTTCAAAAGCAGATGAGTCACAAAACCTAAGGTATTTTTCTTCATTAATTTTTTATCAGCTAAATTGAATGAAACATTGATGTCACCAAAATATGAATATGTAAGTTTTCTGCCAAAAATCAGCACTAGTACATTAATGTAAGTGATTTAGTGAAATACCAGACTTAAGCAGTTCACAAGGTGCAAGCCTTCAGTAACAGAATTACTAATGAAATAAAAGGCAAGATCTGAGCAAGTTAAAGCAGCAGTAAGACTTAGTGGTTAGGGCTACCAGGAAGCAAACAATGGAGAGACATGGCAGCTAAAACAACATTGTTTTATGACTAATGCAGTGCTCAAGGCAACTCTTCTGGCCTCCAGCAAGTAACCAGGAAATGAGAAGGTTTTTTGACAACATTTTTATTTTTTTGCTAATGTTAAGAAATGAATGGAGAACAGAGAAACTTACTTAAAAAACTGAATGAAGACCCATCAGTCTCTAGGAAATAAATCACTGCAGTCAATTGAAATCACTTACAAAACATTTGTCCTATTTTTGTAGAGGACCCATGAAAACCCATTTCTCACCAGAAGGTCATTTCATTTTAGGCTAAAGAATTGGACAAGTCCAAATTTTAAAATCTTAGAGCCCTTGCTCAACTACTCCAATTTGTGCATCAAAAGTATGCAGGATACTTTTCTTCGGATGCTAATAATACTTAAATATCTACTTGTCGGCTTGCTCAAAAGCATCAGTCATGGCACGCTCAGGGGTACAGCTCCTATTTCGTTCTCTGCTGGGATTCACAAATTGGATTTTCCTCCGACTACCTCCCCTGAAACACTTGGTTCAGTCAGCACTCATGTTGCTCATCCGAAAGACTGCAGTAGCCGTGTCAGCTTGCATTGAAAACCCAGCTACAGAAGGCAGAGCCTTCAATAGCTCTCTGTTTAAAGTATAGCTGATCAGCTCTTCTATACATCCTCAGCTCTTCCCTCCATAAAAAGTGCTTTGGACCCATGTATTCTCTCCAACTGGGCTATTTTCTAGTGATTAGGCCATTCTGAGTAAGCTACTTGATATTTCTTAAGTTGATTTTTTTTTTTTAATAAATCATAGTATCAGAGAATCCCAGAATGGTTTGAGTTGGCAAGGACCTTAGAGATCATCTTGTTCCAACCCCCCTGCCATGGGCAGAGACACCTTCCACTAGAACAGGTTTCCCCAAAGCCCTATCCAACCTGGCCTTGAACACTTCAATTTCTAAAGTTAAAAAAAATCTATAAAAAAATTTAAAAGACAGAACACTATGCCATAGTTATTTTCCCTGTTTTCAAGAGCTGTTCACTGCTATTAAAGTGTATTAAATACATTTATCAGACTGGACATGTGAAGAGGCCTGTGAAGTACATCAACTCACTAGACTTTAATGTAAATATACACAATCAAGATTTTAGCTCTAAGCTCTAAGTTTGTAGTTGATACAGGTAATGATGCATTATCTTAGATGTAAATATTTTCATACCAATTCTAGCCAGGTCCTAAGTTTCCAACATAGGGGCAATTTTTGGCACAATTCTTGGCACACAGAGAAACTTGTGTTTAGCTAAGTAGAGAAATTTACTGACAAAATTGATAAATCTGTAGTCTTTAAACATACCAAGGTGAATTTTGAGGATCTCATCCTTTAAAGGATACAAAAATTCTACCAAGGACCATTTCAAGTCCTTCTTACATTACTTTATCATGTAGAAATATATATTTATCTATAAAACTTCTACCAAAACCCTATTGCCAGTATGAAGTTTGCATGCACTGATAAGACAGCAGAGCTCCATCTGATTTATGTTTAATCAAAAAAAGAAGAGAATGGACCTAAGTATCTGTGACTTACAACGATATTTTTTGACTGGCACTTAGTCTGAATCCAGAAGATTTTACAAATCAAGAAGCATGTATAGTGGGTTGAACCTGAGTTGATGGACAGTCTTTTAGACTAATGACGCTTCTCACAATTTGCATATTTAAACCTCACGGAAAGGCGGGAATTTCCTTTCGTTCCAGCTCGCCTGCTGGAAGGTGGAGGGGCCTCGGAGCCTCCGGGCTCTGACGGGCCGGGCCGGGGCCGCTGGCCCCCTCCCCTTTTCTTAATGCCGCAGCACGGACCCTGGGTCGCTGGGAGGGGGAACTATCCCAGAGCCGCAGGCACTGAAGCCAGCCAGGGACTGCCACACAGCTAAACCCATCCAGCGTGGTTTCTTGGGACCGGCGGGTCCCTCTCCTCTCCATGCAGAGCCGGCGGAGCCTCCTTCTTGCAGCCAGCATGCTTCGTGCCAAACTGAAGAAGACACCATGCAGCCAGCAGGGAGCAAGTCCTTCTCCACCGTAAAGCCTGAACAAGAACACTTTTCAACATGACAGCTTCAGAATCCGAGAGAAAGAGAAAGTGAGTCATGTGAGACGAAGCTGGAAATGGCGACGGCAGAAGAGAGGATGGTGCCATGTTTATCGCGCATAGCCGAAAAAACTTCTTGCATGCCGTGGTAAGAAACTGTAATATCACAAACTGTTTGTCTCTTTAATCCATTTGAAGTACATGGGGGGATGGAGAATTCACATGTGGCCCGTGAAGATTGTGAAGAGTGCCTATGCCAGGCTATACAGAAGCAGTGAGAGGCTTTTAGAGACTTGTGGCGAAGAAAGCCTTTGTGTTCAGGCCAAAATAACTCATCCTTAAAAAGATTAATAACCCCATGTGATGGCCCATGTTTTGCAGTGTGAAGGAACTGTGAGATTTTTCATGGAAGAGATGTTTTACACCACAGCAGATTGTTTCTTTCCGGGTGGGTCTGCTATTGGTGGCAGTTTGGCAACCATGTAAAGGAGAAGAAAACCCTTTTTTCCTTAAGCATAAGAAAGCGACTTTTCAAGAACTGCAACACTGACTAAAATCCACGTTCTGTTATCCTTTGTGTGAGTTGGGTAAAAGGAGGGAAGTGCTGGAAGAGGGGTTCGGGAGGTTTACTTAATTTCTTGTTATTTCTTTTTACTTTTAATTCTGTTAGTAATAAAACTCTTTGTATCACAACTGTTTAAGTTTGAACCTGTTTTGCCTCGCAGCTCTCTAGTTTTCCTCAATATTTTATTATTTTCCCCTTATGAAAATAACAGATTTTGTGTGCTTGATGCTTAGCTGCGTCAAACCA
The DNA here is from genome assembly GCA_013397865.1 of Struthidea cinerea. Taxonomy (NCBI): domain Eukaryota; kingdom Metazoa; phylum Chordata; class Aves; order Passeriformes; family Corcoracidae; genus Struthidea; species Struthidea cinerea. The sequence goes on along the minus strand of VZTI01004580.1, from coordinate 598,656 downwards.
CGACTTTTTTTTTCCACCAAGGCCTCACATTGGGCGCCACTAATTATTTGTGCTGATTTGGACAAATTCAGAGGAAAAATCCTCTGATGGAAAGCAGGTTCAGGAAAAAAGAAATTTCCCTTGGAGGAAAGTGAAAGAGATAAAAACTATTTATTTAACAAACACACAGGAAAAGGATAATTATGCTAAATAATAAAACCTCTCGCTGTGGAGAGAAACCTGGGAAGATTTCAGGGTCCTTCTGTAGGTGTGGTCTCTCTCCTCCTCCTCAGAGCTGGGTCAGTGTGGGTCCACCTCCGGGGCCTTGGTGGAAAATTCTCCCAATGTTTTCTGACGTTGAAACAGTCCAGAAGAGAAGAAGGGAAAAACCAAAGTCCCACGAAAACAAAGTTCAACTCTCCGTCTCCCTCCAGAGAAAAGGAGCCAAAAGCTGGCTGAAAAGCAAGAAGGATGCTTCCTCCACTCTTGCTGCCACAGCAGAAGTCAAGGCGTGTGTCTGTGTTCTTGAACAACTATTTTGAAAAGTTCTCTCGGTGTTTTTTTTTTCCTCTCCCCCCTCTCAGGCTCAGTTCAAAGGCACAGAAAGGCACAAAGTTAATTTCTGGGCATAGAGCAGCTATAGGGGATACACATCATAAAGTCACCCCAAGACAGCATGTTTTCAAATGTCTTGTGAAGACCCTAAAGAACTGTTTGGAAAAGCATTTGACAGGTAGAAATGTTCAGAAGACACAGGGAAGGAGATATAAAGAGCAGTATTTCCATTGCATTACTTATGTTTGTACAGTCAAGTTTTCTTTTAGCAGAGGTACAGTGGCCGCTGTTTTTGCAGCTATTCTTTGACAGGTTCCTGAAGATGCTTAGCTTTCTTCACACAAATATGGTCACTGTAGAATGAAAATCAAATAGATAAGTGCATCCATTAGATACAGGTGTCGCTGTTACGTCTGAGGCGTATAAAGAAAACGACACAGAGTCCAGGCTCATGAACAGTGGAAGCTGAAGCTTTTCTTTAATAATTTTCTGACTACTATATAGGAGAGATCGCAAAAAGTGTGTTGAGTGGCAATAGGTAATTGGTTCCTCGGCCATCCACCCCTTGAGAGGATTGGCCAAGTCTTAAGATACCTATTCCATAATATTTTCAAAGTCGAAGCCATAACAAACATGCAAAACAACTTGCGAGTGCAAGAAGTTTATGAAACTTGTTTAAAATAGTTTACATAGGAAAGACAGTTTTCTCACAGAATATTGAGAAAAGGCTGAAGAATTTCTCTGCTTCTAGCTTTTTAGCACCTACATACAGGGACAATGATCTGACCTGAAATATCTGCTCTGTAGAAGATCTTATGCTTTAAGTTTGTGTGCACAATCACAAACACCTACATAATTTTCTACATAATCCAGGTGTCCAATTTCAAGTGTATCTTATTACTGCTTGTATATGGTTAAAGTAAGAGGAGAGACTTCCTTAAAGGTTGCTGTCCGTTAACACCACCCACACTTTCTCTCAGGCAGGTCCACACTGCTTGGCAGTGCTTTCCCTGCTTCTTCTCCCTCCACCCTCCTCTTATTCAGACTCTGCCCACTTCATTGGTGGGAAACAACAGCAGCATAATACAGTACACTCATTCCTCTGAAAGACCTGGCTGCTCAGGAATTTCTCAGAAATTCTCCATTATGGGAAGAAATGCTGTAAAGGATACTGGTTGAAATATTGTGATCTTATGTAGAGGCATACAGTTCTGATGAATAAAAAAAGTGTCTCCTTTAAAATAATCCCTCAAAGATATTATATAGCAGTGGATGTCTACATGAGTTATTTAATGCCAGTTTTCATGTTAAACTCTTGTCAAGTACTTTGCTCCAATTGTACCCTGAGGGAGTGATTTTCATAGTTTGCAGATATGTTAATATTCTTAGCTTTATTAAGATGATGTTTTAATTTACTACCTAAATAAAACTAAGCCCCACCACTCAGATTAGGGACAGCTTTCAGAAACTGTGATGCAGAAATCTCTCTGGTGGGAACTGGCCATTTGTCCCTCACTGAATGTCAGTTTGAATGCTTTCTTGAGTACGAGTGTGTCGCTGTAAAGTACCGAGAACGGCAAGAAACTATGCGACCAAGTTCAGGAAGAAAGCAGTAGTAGTAGTTTAATTAATTATAATCATCCTTTTATAACAGGGTTTGCAAAGAGTGTGTTGAATGGCATAAGACAATTGGGTGCTCAGCCATCCACCCCTTGAGGGGATTGGTCAAGCTCTAAGACACTTATTCCAAAATATCAGAAGGCTAGAACCATAACAATCTTGCATAACAAACCCAGGTGCAAGATAAAGAGTTAGTTTACAAAAACCCATAGCAGTGTTTTCATAGCTTCTGTGAGAATCGGAAAGTTCTCACAGAACGCTGCAGAAAGCTGAAAGATTTCTCTACCAAAAGCTTTTCAGTATCTACAGGAATGGGCTATTGGATTTTGGCAAAAGATGGACATGAAGCAGATATGGCATCTTCACCCCTAGACTGTGAGAAAGCTTTCAGGCTACACTAGACAGTGTGATAACTTTAAGTCTTATATTTCTTTAAAGACACATCTTGAGTAAAGGTCAAGGACTCTCTGCTTTCCTCCTTGCTGCTGCTAATATCCATTCAGCTCTTCTGCTGCCACAAAATTGAGAAACTTGTAGCATGTCAAAAAGTGAGGGGGAACAAAAACTTTGAAGAACTTAATGCAGCTCTGCTAGACAATTTCCAGTGTCCACATGTACTTGGGCTTAAAGGTAATTTGGGTAACTTATCACCACTCAGCATAGTAGTGTGGAGTATAGCTATGCCATTAAATACATCCTCCACCCTTAACCATGACTAATAATCTACTTGAATGGGGATGTAAATGCAGAGATTTGAAGCTGGCATAGCACAAGACAGTTTTCTTCAATTTAATCCATGCTAAAAATGCAAAAGGGTGGTGCAAGCATGCTCTTGACAGTTTGGTTTATAAAAATAAATGTTGTGGTTAAGTGGGTGGGAAATACAATGAGGAGCTGAGGACCAAATGGGAAATGTCTCCTTGTTGAGGAATGCTTTTGTAATCTTGATTTTCTATGTGTAAAGCTAACTTTGCAGTGTGCAGACTGAGAGAAGAGACCACACAACCCTTTGGAGCATATGGGAGTAGTCGTTATGTGGACTCAGGAGTATTTGCTAAGATGCCCTAATAATAGAATGAAGTAGCTAAGCTGCCTTGTCTTGCTGGAGAATAGATTGGCTTCTTATGCCAATTACAGAAACAACACTGAACAGATTTCTTATTGTAATAATTTGGATTCAAATTCCTCCATCCTTCATCACTTTACGCATTTCATTTCTCTGTAGACAATTCCACACAGATAAACTCTGGAATATTAAAAAAAAAATTGTACACATGTTTCGGGGGCTTTCAAGTATCTGACTGTCTACATCAACACTGACTGTGGAGTGGTGGGCCAAGATGTTGGCTCAGTTCTTATTTCCTTAGGCAGTGGTGGTGAGACTGGGATGTCTATCCTGGCTCAAAGTTGTTCGATGTGTTACATCAGAAAAGGCATCCAAATGTGAATGCGCTTGGCTTAACTACCAACTTCAGTAGGAATAAGCCAGCAGAGAGTCTGCTCAAAAGATTTGTGGAGAAAAAACACCTTCCAGAAGCAGCCATACCCCACCATGACTACACAAGCACCCCTGATCTGGCCTGTCTTTAAAAGTGACATAGCTTTAAATGTGAAGTCTGGTTCAAATGAGGTTTCCTTTGAAATTGCTATCTTCTTTAAGTAAATGTAAATGTAAAATGTAAAATGACTCCCAGATCAGCATGAGCAAAGCAAATATCCTGGTGGCAACAGAAAGTTGTAACAGCACACAGGAGCAGTGAGGAACCAAGGATGCCTGGTGTCCTATTGATTTGTGACTCAAGGTAGAGTTCCCAAGAAGATCCCCCATGTCCAAGAAGGCCTAAACTTACTGTAAAGTCACCTTCTCAGTAGGAGCCTTATCAGGATTTCTTTCTTTTGAGATCTTTCTCCACCTCTCAAATTTTAACTGACCAAAAGTCAAGTGGCACATAGAAATAATTGCATGAGCACATACGCACACAAACTCCAACAAATCCATGTGTATCTAGGACTTTTACGGCAGATACCACCTGAATACTCTTGCAAATGCAAACACATCTGCCCCAGAGCACTGGGATGGAGTGCTGCTCCCTCCTGGGCACAAGGGTGCTCAGTTGCTGGGAATCTAAAATCGCTCTAGAAGTGATGAATCATGACCCTTAAACTTCACTGTCAGTGTTACAAATAAAAAGTCAGAATGAGCTCCTTCACTCTACAAGCAGTGATAAATGCAGTAGAAGCCACTTAATTAGTCTGTGATAAATTGCATGCCCAATTAATTGTGATGATTGCCTAGGGGACCAAACCCAACTCGAGGCAGTCTGATGACTCCACAGTAATGGCACATCTAGTGAATGTTGGGAGTCTCTTTCCATGCCCTTTCTGCAGCTGTCGGAAGCTGAATCACAACAGTTAACTGCCAGGGATGTATTTCCTTGCACTAGCTTTGCCCCAATTTGACCTTTTCTTCATTTTATTCTGGTTAAATGAATCAATATTATCTTAATACAGTGTTTCCTTTTGTCCTCCCGGTAGCAGTGCATGGCTATACTGCAGATTTAAAGTGCAATCAATGAAATATTAAATGAGTGCAATGGGATTCCTCATCCCTCAGAGCAGTAGGTGAGAACCGGGAGGAAAGACATGAAAGGTGAAGGAGTTACCTGAATGTTAAATCAGTGCTGATCTGAAAGTCGTGCTTCATAAATTTATGTACAGAGCCTGGGAAGCATGACCATGACAAACAGGCTTGTACCTGTTTGAGCAGAAATGTAGTTTTAAAGTGTTTGTGCTAAACTGATGACAAAGACCATGCAGACATTGCTGTTTCAGTTTCAGAACAGCAAATGACTTCACAGGGCAGAGTCAGATCCCAAATGTGCCATCTGCCTGGTTGCGGTTTGTTTATTTTATACATGATTGAGTGTAGTGCTCATCTTGGTTCCTTTTACTTAATCAAGTTATGATAACCACGTAATTAATGTTTTTAATATTTAGCAGATAAATGAGATGAAAAAAAGAGAGAAATATCTGATGCTTAGAAATTCTTCTCAAGTGTTCAATAGAAGCCCAGATTTATTCTATGATATTTAATCTATAATTTTTTATATATAATATTTAGAATTAACTTACAGTAATAGTAAAGTTTGTTTATGAACCTTTCCTGGGATGTTAATGCACAGGTGAAACAAACCTTTTTGGCTTTTTTTTTTCCCTCCCATGTTGTTTTTTCCTCCCAGATGTTAATTTCTGGAACTTGCCAAAATTTCATCAGGAAGTAGAATAAAGTGACACATTTCAATATAGGCAAAAATATTTCACTTTATTTTGGGAGCTGAAGAATCTCCTGGAAATCTCGCGAAAAGTTTGTTTAGAAAATATATCTGGTTTTTTGCAGACATTCTACTCCTGCAAGCATCTGAATGCTTATACTCTTGCCCCTTATTTCTTATACAAATGTGGAGTTTACACTTTTGCCCCTTTTTATTTGGAAAGTTAACCTCTCCACAAATGGAACTAGAGTTTGAGCAGAAACATATGGAGAAAATACATGTTGTTCTTCTGGTTCCATGAAAAGTTATGAAGTGGAGGTGAAGAATGTGAGCTTAGTGGGGGAAGAGGAGGTCAATGAGAAATTTGTCCCTGTTTCAAATATTTTCTCATCACAGCCTAGATTGGGCAACGTTCTTCCTAGATCAGGATCATGGAACTGTGTCTCCTGTGATTTGACTTTAGCCTCTCTCGGGATGGATTTCTGGCGGGAATTCTCATATTTCTTAGTGGTGTTTTAAATTGCAAATGTTCAGATAAAGAACTCCATACATTCACAAAAAAAAATAGTTGTACAGACTTCTGTAGCAATGAACAAAGCTGATGTCTGCTATTAAGAGAGTTCTTTACAAGAATAATTTTGAAGTGGCATTATGCATTATTAATGGAGACAGATCCGATGGTGAAGCAAACTACATTTGGCAGAAAGAACATTTACTAAAAATGTCATGAAAGAATTTAGGCTGTATGCTACCAAGTATTTTGTAACTCCCTTCACTGACTTCTTGGCCTTTTTATTTCTTTCATGTCTGTAAGTAGCTTGAGGTGGTTGATGAGCATTGGAACTGAGGAAGTCTGGCTTCTCACTGCTGTTTGTCTAAAGGTTTGTTGGCTTTGACACATAAGAAGAAAGAAGCTCTAACCCAGTCCATGCCTCATTTTGTGAATTTAGAGCTTTCCCAAGGCTTCTCTTTCATGTAGGTTTTATGGAGTCAGAAAGAAGTGGGGGTTTTACCATAACTGATTCCTCAGTGGAGGTAAATTCACACATTTTTTTCTAATAATGAGTGCCTATTTCCAAAATTTACAAAATTTCAGATCTCTTTCAACCCACCTGGCAAATTTACATCAATACAAGTGGATAAATTTTGCTAAAATCTTCCAAAAAATGATAAAGAAAAATAGAAACTAAAATAGGCCATAATATTCACTTAGAATGACAGGACCCATTTCTTAGAACACCACCTTTGAAAAGGGAAGCCATGTGGGATATACTTCATCAAATACTTCATTCAATGTCATCTTTGGGAAAAAGTGTAACTTAACTGCTGTGTCTCTTCTATTTGAAATGCTGAGGCAGTGAAATGAAATAGTTACCTTTGAAATGAAATGCAGCCTCAAAGACTGGTTTACTAGGACAAAAAGTTACTGCCCAGGTGATCCTTGGCACAGACTGGAATAATTGAAAATATAAGTCCTGCTTATATATAGCTTATTTTTGTTTAAAAATAGGTAAGGGGATCCTGTTGTCCTTTCAAAATCTACTGATATCACAACGCAATATAAGTACCTAGGGATTTTTTCTGCCATACCAATGAGCGTTGGTTATAAATAAATAGCCCCACAGAAGCTCCACCTCTGGAAAAGAAAATGAGGAAGTATTTTGAATTAGGGGAATATTTACTTCCAGCACCTGAAATCGAACAGGTGGAAGTAAAAAAAAAAAAAGTGTGTGTATATATATGAAAATGGGAGGTTTTCCCACGGCATTTTTGTTATCCACTGGATATTTGATGGCTCTGCAAGCCTGACACTGAGTTCTCTACTCAATGAATTTAGGGCAAGGACCTGTAAAGGCTCTATGGTCTGAAGCTGGACATGGGCTATGACCTGGCATTCATGATCCGTAGATTCTATGACCTGAATTGCCAAGGGTAAGGAAGTTTTAATCATGGACTTTCCCAACTCCTTAGGGAGTGGTGAAGGCACAAAATATTTCTGTCAGCAGCTCAGTGGTTCTCCCAGATGGAAGAAGTGCCTCCCTCTCCTTGTGGCTTACAAGCAGACCTTTTCTTATAGATAGGTCCCTCTTTTTTCAGTTTTACTGGGATTTGGTGTTGGCCTTAGCCAACCCCTCCCTGGAGCTGTCTGAAGCTGCTGCATTGAGCACTACCCTGTCCCCAGGGAGGCTTCATAGGGATGTGAAGGAGTGGGTGAAACATGTCAGGGAGTCTTCCTGAGGAAGGGTTTAGTTTGATCTACTTTTCATGGAAGTACTTAAATATCTGTTATGCCAGAGGGAGAAATAAGGAACATGGCATTGCTCGAGTAAGGACAGTCCAGCTGGGACCTGCTCCAGGGCCTGTCCACCTTTGCTGGGGAAGCCTAGTTACTGGTAGGTGTTTGCTGGGAAATGGCACCTGTAGAGCCCAGGCTGATGTTCTCCATCTTCCAAGCAGGACTGCCAGACCCTCACCCTGAAGAGAGGGGCTTTGGGGGATTGGCAGGAGCAGAACTCATGGGGCATTAGATACGTTGACAGAATGTAAATGTTTCCAGTGGCAGATGAAAAGAGAGTGGTGGTTTTGAAGAGTGAAATCTGAGCAAATGCACTCCAACCCTCCAGTCTATTCAGGGATTTAAATCCCTCTGTGGATATTGGCCTATATAGAAAGCCACTGGACTGTGCTTTTACATAAGATCCTAAGTGACTTTGTAAGCCTTCAAGCACTTCCAAATCCTCCACTTTTGACAACAGTGCTCTTTGTACTGAAAATTTAGTATATAAAGCCATATCATATACTGGGATTTAAATATACTCAGGGAAGTTCCACATAATGGCATCTTAATGCCTAGACAAATGCAAAATTAATATACTGGAAGTCTCCGGCAGCAGTAAGAGTAAAAGCAGTACAATTTTTTAATGTTTTGTTGGGGTTTTTTTAATAGCCAGCTCTACTTCTGAGACAGGCAGAGGAAAATCTTCTCAAGCTGTAAGCTCAGCATCCCCAGAGTGAATAGGGTTCAATGTAGCATGGATAATTTGTTTGCTTTGCAATTATTTTACGTCAGTGGAGACAAATTGATTTGTACAATAAAATTGACGGTCACTGCAAGGCAGCTGGCTTTCTAAACTGTAAAAGAATTTGACTAGGTTAAGTGAGTACCAAGTTTTTGGAGTACTGGGAAGTCCTTTCATACTGGTAAAACTTGCAACAATTTTAGGGCTTGCCAGTGATTGCTATGTGAAATTCAATATCAGAGAATGCCAGAATAGTTATTCTTAATACCACTGTGAGCAGGCCCTTTGCCAGTTTATTAGCGGCCTGCTTTGAAAATTATTTCCACCAAAACAGAAATCAAAATGCAGTAAAAGAAACTGATAGTAGAACAGATGAATAGGTAGAAATGAAATAGCAATAACAGGCTCCAAGCTGCCTTCTTATTTATTAAGGGAAAATGAGATATTTATGATCCAGAGTCAGGGATGCTAGGCAACAATAGAGTTTCTAGCAGAGAAAAACAACAAAGGCTTATCTGGAAAATTGGAGCATGATCAGACAGTGAGGTGTATTTCCAGAAAATGCTGCTAGTGGAAATATGGAAGAAATAACCAATATGTTCTGCAACTAGAGTATTTGAATGTTTGTCCAAATAAAATTAATTAAATCTCATAAAAAATAAACAGCTATTGACATCCATTCTTTTACTTTTCTTTTTAAAAAAACAAAGACTTGGTTTGGCATCTCAAAAGGCCTGGCAAAATTTTAGTGCATGCATGATCAAATGCTAAGTGTGATTAGGAATGCTGTAGTACCTGGTAGCAGCCTGAAATAAGGCTTTGGTTCCACTTTTCACAACACTGGGCTAATCAGGACATTCTGTCATATTCAATTTAAAAGCTGGATATGCCCCAGAAAAATGTTGGACCTAAAAGCTCAGCAAATAGCTCCGGTTCAACTTCACTTGGATGTTTCAAGTGTTAAACCTCATTGCAGACATCAGGATTAGATTAGTGATACTGTCAGTTTTGCAAAAGTCCAAGATCAGCACTAAGTAAAGTAGAAGTTTGCTAAGACAGGCTAGTTTCTCTTTGCCCAAATTAAAAGGACCTGGGAAAAGTTGATACTGTACAGTTCAAGGACATTTGATTGGGCTCAATACATAAGGTAAACAAAGCACTCCGAGCCCCGACCAAAGTGCAGTTCTGGAGGCCAGTGGCATGATCTTGAGGTGTGAGAAAAAAAGTTTTGAGGAAGAAGGTCACATGTTTGAAGGTCCAGACAATCAGGCTTTGGCTTGACCTCTCTGCCTATCTGGGAGCAGCTCCCCCCAGCTACTCATGTGAGCGGGGTTCAGAGGTTACCAATTACTTAGGGAGGCTGAGAAAGTTGTATGGAGCTGCTCTCAGCTGCCATTTCACATTAGCTTCAGGCCACTTGCAGGTAGGCTGTGGCTCTTAATGCTTCACTGCCGGTCACAGATGTTTTCCAGCTCTCAGTCGCTGTGGCAGTGACAAACCATCTCCCTGTCCTGCCAAGCAGCACTTGGTGCCTGCCCTGTGGCACAGCTCCCCAGCCCCACACATTTGTGCATCACAAAGCGGCACCCCCACCACATGGAGGCTGTTTTAATTGCTTTAACTGCTGACCAGGTAACATTCTTCTGCCCTTTTTTAGATTTTTCTCTCTTTTTTTTTTTTTTTTTCCCTCTCTGAATATTTCAGACCCATCAGTAGAAATGAGTGAAATGCTTTAATTGGTTGCAGATATCAAGACGATTAGAGTAATTTGTGGCAACTTTTTCTTACAAATCTTAAAATAATGTATGTGTCTTCACTACTAACAAATTAAGCAAGGGTGACTTACAACCTTATGGTAGCAGAAGTATGAAAAAGTACCTTCAGTAAAAGTCTTGCAAATATAGTAAAACTTCTGAATCTTATACAAAAGCTCTTAATTTAAGAGCTTGTTTTCAATTTCCAACTTTAGAAGTTAGAATTACCCTTAGAAATTAACTGAGGGGGGATAGATTGTGTGAAACGTGCTCCCTGGGGGAGTTCTTTTGCTTTCTTCTGAGGCTGCTCTCTTGGATAGTGGCAAACAGGATATTGAACTACCCAGGACTCTGGTTTGATCCAGTATGGAAAGTCCTATTCTTTCCACTTTGCAAATAGGATTTGGGAGTTTGGAGTTTTTGCTTCGTGGAAGTCACAAACTTGAGAATGATCACACTTCCCTAATGCAAGGCATATTTTCAGTCTATAAACAAGCCAGTTTCCTTTCAGAAATTAGTCTGGTTTTATTACACATCCTTTAACTTTCCCTGGAAAATGAGTACATTCATGTTTGGAAATATTCACATAAGTGAAGAAATTTTCTAGGAAATTAAGTGAGCCACTTTGAGTTTACAGTGAAAGGCAAGAGCAGCCCTGCCTTAGTTTGTGAATGTCCTATTTCACACACACTGCCATCACATATATTTATAGTTGCTGTGGGTTTGTTTGGGGATTTTTTTCTATGGGTGGTTTGTTGGTTTTGGTTTGGGTTTTTTGTGGTTTATTTTTTTTGGTTTTTTTGGTTTTTTTTTTTTTTTTGGTAGTTGATTTTGTTTGCTTGTCTGGTTTTTTTTAATTCAAAAAACTCACAGAACATAAATGAGATTATTTTAGCCTTGACTTACACTCACTTTTTTCTTCTCTTACTCTTACCAGGTAATTTACCTCTAGGGTGAAAGGTGGTGTCTGTTAAATGTTTCACAAAGTAAATATGTGGTGCTCATAACTTCCTGTGTGTCATGTACTGCTAAGTGCTTACTGGAAATCTGCTTTCCCTGGAGCAAACAGTCAAGAATAAGGACTGGTACTTTCAATATCTGGACAAGAGGTTTGGAATATCCTGGTCACATGGCATGTCATGCTACACAGCACAGACATTGACATATCTGGAGAAACATTTGCAACATCCTGGATTTTTTCAAAAGCATCTTGACTCTGACTCATGTCACTATAGAGACTCCTATTTAGCATAAATATAGTATAAAGTATAAAGTATAAAGAAGATATACTTCTTTATAAAGAAGTATAAAGAACATTACAAATGTTCCATTTTTTTTTCCTTTTTGGCATTTTTGTTGCCACTTACCATGTGAGGTTGACTAGGGCAGCAATTATTTTTCATTTAATTTCATTTCATTTTCTACTCAAAAAAAATCCACCATCAAGAAAACCTTAACTGAATAATCCTTTTGAGAATTTAATGCTGTCACTGTGAGCTTAATAAGAGAAATGAATTTATAACTTGATATAAATTGAATTGTCACCTCTTACCTAATCTGTGGCTAGGCAAATTCAACTACTTCCACAGAA
>VZTI01004580.1:421568-586770 GCA_013397865.1 Struthidea cinerea | reverse complement strand
CCCCCCCAAAAAAAAAAAACCCACACCAGTAAAAAACCCCAAGCATAGACAATACTCAGAAAGGTAAGGGTATGACATTCAATTGAGTTTTTAGGGGTGCCAGGTTTATAGTTGTCCAATTTGCAATGTCTGTAGCCATTGCGTAGTATAATGCAATAGATATCTTCAACAGGATTACTGACAAGAGAGGAAGGAAATATAAGGATTATGTTTGCAGTGTTTTGACCCCATTTTGTGCAGATTTGTCCCTCTTCAGACACATTTTTGGGTTTCAATCCCCACTATCAAAAGGCACTTCAAAACCTTGCATAGATTTCAGGAAGAAGACTGCTTGGAATGTGAGGAAGTAGAATAGCTTGGAAAAGATTCCTGGAAAAACAGGGCTTGCAGAGGAGATTTTACAGCTCATTGCTCACTTGGGTTAAAGTCAGAGCAGGCAGATTGCTGCAGAGAATGAGAATGGGTGAGAATTGGCTGAAGATAAGGAGAAAAAGACTGGAGGATTGGATGGAGGAGGAAGAAATCTATAGGAAGAAAAGAGAAAGTACATGAAACTTGAGATGTGTTTTCAAGGAGCACAGCCCCTAAAATATAAAAACAAGTAGAAATCCAGTTTAAATGTTTGACAATAGACAGAAGACATTATTTCTACCTGTTTTACATTAACCTATGTTAAACAAAACATTTATTCCATTATATATCCTCTTATGCATGCACCAAATATTGAATGTAATACTCCTGAAAAATATATTTAATGTAGGAACATTTTTTAGTCCTTTATTTAAAGTTATTTCATATAAAAGAGAGAAACTGCAATCCAGGCTTTCATGAGTAGTATTTGGAAAACCAAACCAAAACAAGGAAACAAAACAACTGTGACATTCTTAATGCTTTAATGTATAAGTTTAACACCACCACCATTAACTTAAGGGAAAACCCCCTTACGCCCTGTGTGAAATTCAGTGTGTTTTTAAGAATATACTTCAAAGAAACATGTATTGCAGAGAGAAATATTTCTAGGAGAAATGTCAGGAGTATCAGTTAGAGGAAGATTTGGAAATTTAGACATATATGGGTGACATATATAGGATTTCATTAATGTAGCTACTTAGCAATGAAAAAAGCCTGAATATACAAGGAGTTTTTATACTCTCAGATGTAAATGTAAATATTAGACCCAGTGTGGAGGTCTTACAGAGATTCTGCAGCCATGTTCTGGATGGCTGAAGAAAAGCCATAGAGTCCAGGGAGAACAGTGTATTTAAAAATTTACTTTTTATCAGTGACAATTAAATGAACGAGCAATGTCAAAAGATATATTATTCTTTTAATTATTACTTATTAATAGTATTTTTGAAATATACATATTGACATGTCTACTGTACCCCTTCTTTTCATCAACATCCTCACCCTGTCAGCTGATTCTGCTTAAGCTAATTCAAAGAAAAAAAATAATCACAGTGGGCAAATCACAGCCAAGAAGGTCAAAGGCTGTTTCTGTGGTGCAGACTCCTCTCTTGGATGGGTAGCTGAATGGTGTTGGGAGTGTCAAAGAAATTTTTATTTGATTTATCAGGGTGAGGAATTTGGATGGCATCAAGCATTAGATCAGGTAAAGTCTTTGAAATATTAGCTCTACCAAATTTGTTGCACTTCACTGAGATATGCTGATAGCAGCCAGCCCACATAAGATTGCATTTCAGTGCAGAGTGGCTCATTTTAAAATACCCCAGTGAGCCACAGGAAGAGAGCAGCAGGGAAAGTGAAGAAAAGTTGAGCAGACTGAAGCTCTCATCTAACTTTATGTCACATGTGGATGGGGTGAGAAATGGTGCCGTGCTCACTCTGGGCTTTTCAGTCACACTGGTACACAGAAGACATGACAGACTATAATATCCACGACGAATCTGAAGGTCAATGCACAAATAATTTTATAAAAACTTTCAGCTCTTGGACAACATCACATAGATCTGATTTCTGTTATTTCTCAGGAACATTATGGTGACAGAAAAACTTATTAAAAGTGATAAACAGATGCAAAATAGAGCACATTTCCATCACGAGATCTGAAATAAAGACATTTAGGTTCAGTTCCCAAGTCTGCTGTAATACAATAAATTAGAACTAAGTAAATGTCTCAGATCCTCACCCATCCAAGTAACTAGTGCTCCCTCACCTGCTGCCTTTTTCGTCAATTGACTTTTAACTAAAATATTTTTGTCTACTGTCAGATCTTTAGCAACAGGGTTCTATCTAAATGCAATGCTATAATACATAAAATAAAATTTAAAAGATCAATATCTTAATTTTCTTTTTCCGTGTTTTGAACATATATAAAAATAAAGCCCTACCCTGGTAATTAATTTGATCAAAGGTAACATCAAGTTTTTCCACTACATGCACCACCCTAAAGAAAGGTTAAAAATCATTCAAGTGAAGAGTAGTCCTCCTCACGATGAAAAATATAAACTTACTTATGTAAAGCAGTCATAGAAGTACATTTTTTCCTTGACTAATTTTATATTTCATCAAAGTATTCATTATTTTGTTAAAAAGGCATTTTGAAAGAGGTGGGGGCTGTTTTCAGCAAGAATCTTGCTTCCTTTTGCCACATGCAGTCTATATCTAGTGCTTCAAGCAGTTTTTATTGTTGTTTTTGTTGGTTTTCTCTGGTAGTAACCAGGTAAGCAGAACCAGACCTGTGATGACAGTAATATGTTACAGTGGGTACTGAAAAAGGTGGGAAAGAGTCATAAAGAAGGGAAGGGGAAGTGGGCAGATACGGCCAAACTGCTCTTTTCTGGAGTATTCCCAGGTCCAGAACAGTGTAATGGGATCCATTCCAGCATATTTTAACTCCTTCCTTGGCAGGAAGAAACCATTTACAGATAGGCTTGTGGTTTCTACATGCACAAAATATGTAACCAGCTTCAGCAGCCTCAGCACAGACCTGTGGATGTCAGTACTAACAGGGTTTAAGAACATTTTTTTGCTGAATGTTTGCTCTCCTCTGGTGCAACTGTTTATACCTGTGCAATCATTTTGCTTTTCCTTTTTTTTTTCTGCCTTGACCACTTTTTTCTACCCTATTCTCCTCTGCATTATCATTCCTTGCTCCTCATTCATGTTTTCTGCCAGCTGTGACCTAGGTTGAATTCAGAGGATCAGATGGGTTGGGATGGTCAGATTACTTTGGACAAGCAAAGATGAAGTTTTATACTGGAAAATCTGTCTTGGTTCAGTTTTAATAGCAGTGATTGCTCCAGCTCTGCCATTTGGAGAGGCTTCTGTCTACAGCTGCATGTCATGGACTTCCTTCTGAATATCACCATCCTCCCAGTGCCAGCTGAGCATCTGGTGTTAGCACTGCGTCTTCTTCCAGAGGTAAGAAGCCAAGCCTACAAAGCTGGCCAGGAAACCCTTTTTCAGCATATAGCAGCCATGGCTTTCTCTGCCGGTGTAGTTCTCCAGCATGTTCCCCCTGCAGCTCAGTCTGGCTTTTGGCTTCCCCCAGTACTCCTCAACAGCCACCCCCTGCCTCGCTCTCCTCCTGATGGCAGTGGTTATGCCCTGTAGCAGAGATTTTTATGGATTATCCTCTACCCCTGCTGGCTAGGCCAGACAGGAGGGCAATTGCTGGGAGTAGCTGTCTCCTTCCCAGCTGATGTATTGTACTTGCTCTCTCTTTTATGTGTGCTGGCATAACTTGCAACGTGTTACTTCACTTGCAGTCGTAACTAAGGCTAATAAAATGCTATTATGGTTAATTATATTCACTGGTGAGGCACTTAAACTTTACATGAAATGGCATCCCAGTAGGCTTCAGGTTTCATAACACATGGCAGTTGGAATGGCAAGGTTTTAAAAAACATGTAATTTCATTAGAGTAGCAAGACAAGCACTTGAGTAATTTTTTTATGACGTGCTTAATGGTGTTGCCATATGGATGGCTTGTAAACAAACAAACAAAACACGATGGAAGGCTAGATGGTGTAAGGGACACATACATCTGGCAGAGGATATCCCAGCATGCTTCAAGCATTTGCAGTTTTAATAAGCACTTCTCAGCACCTTGTGCTTATGAAAAGGTGCAGTGAGGTGGTGTTCATTCATGCCCATTTGCAGAACTCACTTTTATTTAATTTTTTTAAAAGAGGTGTGTGAGGCTATTATAAATTGTCCGCAGGCTATTGGAATGTCCTGCTGTATACCAGGGAACTTTTCTCTCTGTTGACTAAAAGACATTTATTCCATTCTGGCCTCAATAGTACTAACTTCTAAGCTAGCTCCACAGTTTTGTGGAGATTACCTTTCTCACCTTTCGGGTACCTTAGAAAATTATTTCGGGACACCATGTTTATAATGAAATATCCTAGTGTTGACTTACTGTCATTAGTTTGAGCCTAGTTAAGAGTATTTTTTTATGAAATCCAAAACAATGATACAATGTTTTACGGGCATGCAGATGACAGCAAATAAAACCATGTTTACCTGCAATATCAAATCAGCGAGATCTATTTCCCTCTCCATACCCAGCTGCATAGGTGTGGGTGCTCCCAGAGCACCAGGCAGTTTGGTCATACACATTTCAGAGAGCATTTACAGGAAACACTCTTCAGTTTATCATGTGTACAAGCTTCTGCTTGTCTTTACCTGGGGTTTATCAGAGGGTTCATGCATGATCATATTTTATCTCTTTTCAGTTTTTATTCATCAGATTATTGGACCTCAGTTTGGAAGATAGTTCTGAACTTCTGGGCTAATAACTTTTTCTCAATATTTTGCAAATAATGACTGTGTCTTTGGCAAACTAGATGTTTGACAGCAATTCTGACAGATCTTTACCTGTAAAAAAGTGATTAACTTCTCCGGGTCTCATAAAGTAATTTGCACCTATCGGACAAACTGTCTCTGTTCTCCAGAACATACAGCTCGTATTAAAATGGGGTTAAAAACATATTTTACAGAAGGCAGCCTGCTACTGACTTCTGGCTGAAACTACATGTGATGATAAATAACCAAGACAAAGTGTTAATCTCGAACATGACATGACTCCATCACACAGTCTCGATTCTTTGGATATACTGTAATAAAACACTGTTCTGGTGGAATTTATATCAGTTTTCCAATCCAACCTGTTAAACACTTTTTGCCATCAGAGTTTTGAGTGGATCCAAACAAGTCTGTGGATCAGGACTGCTTGACAGATATTCACAGAAAACAAGGAGAGGAATTAATAGGATAATTAAATCCTGTGGATAGGATTGCATTTGTAGGGAGTATGGAAGCGAAGGATTAAGCAAATACATACGTGAAGTGGAGAAAAGCTGTAGGTGTCCTCCCTAAGGTGGGGAGGTAGACACGAAATAGGCAGATAGCAGGTTACTGGGGTGAAATTTGCAGAAGGACAGGAAAAACAGACTGAAGGGAAAAGGGAAGGAAAAGCTCTTCCCCTGCCAGCACAGTGGAAGAAGTGAGGGTGGGAAGGACCACGAGCAGCAGAAGCATTATGGAGAGCTTGGAGACCTTGGAAGCACTGAGATGGTCATCAGCAGATTAATTTGTGGTGAATCATCACAAAGTAGGAAATCATGCTTGTTGTAGAATAAAGGAAAGCCATCTTGCTTTTAGTTTCCCTAAGCTATATTTTGTCCTTTTAGTGGGTGAATTCAGGGCTCATTAAAGAGCAAAAGCAGTAACAACAACCTGAGGAACACAAAATGTGAGCAGAAGTTATGTAGTCTCCTGTGTGTCATTCTGTCACAGTATCTGACACATCTAACGTGACCTATAATAAGAACAACTCTGAACTTTCTTTTCTCTGCTCCTTCCTCTGCTCCTAACCACAGACTGCAGTAGTTTGGGACTGTGTGATGACTTTGGGATGTTGGCAACTGGAGACCAAGATTAAGGTGCTAAATGCTTTCTAATAACAACCAAACATAAGAGGCAAAGTGTCTAGAGGCAACATAAATTGCCAACTCTGCTTTTAAAAATATAATTTGCTAAAAAGCCATCCACAATTTATGTATGTATTTTATTTTAAAACATGTATTTAAAACAAAAAAAAGTACTAAATCTTGGCAGAGGTTTTTGGCTAAAATGCAGGAATATATTATGAACAGATTTTTACAGTATTTTTCCATGTTATTTTTGCTATATACTCCAGACCTATGCAATATATAAAATAATATATTTCCCCTTTATGTATGGAAAATAGTCATCAACTTTATGGTTTCATTAAAGCCAGAGAAGAAAGAAATTTCCAGTGTAGTTCATGATAATAGTTCCAAGTGAAGAAACAGTTGTCTTGATATTGTGAGGGTAGCATTGCCCAAGAATGACATTCAGACTACACACAAGATTAATGAATTAATCATTCAGATACTCCTTCATATTTTCAAAATATTTTCTAGTTACTTTGTTTCCAAAGACCATTTTAACAGCTCCAAAGCAAATTTCCAAGCAAAGGTAGGTACTTCTTAAATTCTTTCCTTACATTCCACTGCAATATAACACCAATTTTTAAAGTGGGTTTAGGAATCAGTGGGTATAGGTTTCTGAAGAAGAACAATGAACAAGTGTGGAGCACAGGATATTTTTGGACCTTTTGTATCTTAGAAGCATCACAGTTTGTGGACTCTTTCCTTTTCTGTCCTAGTGCACTCTGTGCTGCCACATTTCAGGTGCATAGGGACCATCACATACATGCATGCTGACAGCAATATCTCCATTTCGCAAATAAACCATAAAAGGAAGTAAAAAGAGTAAAGTTTCTCTCCTAACCCACATAGAGGGCAAATGATAGAGGCCAGACAAGGATAATAAAAGTGTATGATTGATAGCTGACAGTATGCCAGTGAAAATTTCCCTTAGGATATTGTTTTGATAATCTTTGCCGATTTAATACTTTATGGAACTGGAGATTTTTTTTGTCTGAATGGATATTTTTTGAGGGGTGGGGGTTGCACTTGTCAATCGCATAACAGAATAGGGTGCATAGACAGAGAAGGGAAATGTAAACAACAGCTCCAGGTTTGTTTTTGTCTTTGGGCTGTTGGGGGATGTTTTTGTACATGAAGGTTAACCGAGCACAGTAATGGACTTCATCACTTCTTAAGGACATTTGGCCAATGCTCCAATACAACTCATCTGACTGCAGTGTTATTACCTGGGTTTGTATCCTATAGTCAAAATGTCTTTTCTGAATTTTGGCTGTAAGGCAGCATAATATGCTTACCACTTGATGATATTTAGAGACTACACATTTGCATAGAAATTTTTATATAATTTTCCAGTCACAAGTCCATAATTTCTATCCACTTGGTCATTGTCTCTTTTATACACCCACAAAGATTTTGTGAGCATGTCCTGATGTCCGTGCCGCCTGAGACACTGCACACAAACAGTGAGTGTCCTGATAATGCTGGGATGACCAGTCCATGGGGCTTTATACAAGTTCAGTGTCCTCAGGCTCCCCCAGCCCAGCCATCATGACCTCCTCACCAATTGCACTGCTTTCTTGGAGCAGCAGCAGCTGCCCAGATTCAGGGTCCTTGTCCTCATTTGTCTTCTGGCCACCCTTTTAGCTTATCACACATTTATGTCTTGCAAGGTGGGTGAAATTGTCAAGTTTTGTCTCCTGCAGTTAAGCTGAGCCTGCAATGTACCAAAGAATAAAGCATAAACAAAACAAGCTTCTCCTGCAGAATTTTGTGGATATGACTCCAAATGCACTGAAGAGAGAGATCTGTTAAGTTAGTTGATGCCCTTTGTAGAAACAATCAGTTTTCCTTCTGGAATCTGAATGTCTTTTTTTTTTTTTTTTTACTTCAATGGCTCCATACAAAATGTTCTTGTTTTGCAAGTAAAATGTAATGCTCATCTTGCAAACTAAGATAGCTCTGAATATTAAGATACATTTTTTTCCACAATACTAATATCAGAAAAGGGGGCTCTAGAGGCAAAACAGTTTAACTGGTGTAACTCCACTAATTTCAGATCATACCTTCTGTGGCACAGATGCCCATTGTGTTTGGTAGGACAACACTTTTGTTATTGACTGGAATTCACTAAAAAGTTCTGTAGATGATGATTCGTAAAGTATTTAACTTTTTTCCTACTGAAAAAGCTTTAGAGTAGGAAAGGGTGGATGCAGATCTTTCTGCCTGTGGATCTAGCAGGGGCTACCTTGAGCACTCTTGGGCTTGAGCCCACCTCTGGTCTACCTACACCAAAGCTGTAGTAGGGCTAAATAGGGTGAGGTCAGCTTCACTCTGAATTGTACCACTTTGGTCTCAGTATTTTGATACCAAAAGGGGCATCTGATAAAAAAGAAAATCAAATAAACTGCTTTTTAATGTTTATAGATATAATGAATCTCAGTGGATGAGTGCCTTTTGAGTTTGTTTCTTCACGAAAACAATGTGCTATTCAAAGAATGATAAAAAATTACACTCCACAGTTTCACATCAGGTTAATTTATCATGGAGGGTTTTTGACTTGGTTAGATGAGATGGGTGTAGGTGCTTGAATACATCGCAGACATGTAGCCTTGGAGACTAATCCTTTAAAAATATGTCCAAGTAGCCTTTCATACAGGCATGTTCTCTCTGAGTGCAGTGAGGTTGCACTGACACATCTGTGACCTGGTGGTTACTTTCACATAAAATATCATCTGGGTAGACTCTGACTGATTCACTGGGTTCTAAAGAAGGGTGTATGAAGTTTTCTTCTGTCTAAAGTACACCATGTACAATTTTGCTACTGATGCTATTGGATGTCTTATATCGTTGTAAATAAAATGTTTCCTTTTATGCTCTTAGCCCTTTCTGTCTGCCTTATGCCCATTTCTTTGTGCCTGGGGATGACCTTGTGTCATTTTTCTTTACTTCCTTTATGTAAAGGCAAATAATACTTGTCAATTTATTTGTGGTTTTCTCAGCTGCATAGCTAATGCTCTTCTGCTTGATAGGATGTCTTTGCTTTCTGTAATTACATTTCTGCTTATGCCCTTGAGGAAGAACATCTGCTGCTTCCCACTCATGAGTTACATTTCATCCTCCTTTCCTCGGTGTTATTCTGCTCCACAGTGATATGGTGGTCCGTGATGCCCTTTGCAGAAATTGTCCTTGGTGTTCTGTATAAGGTCCTCAGTCATCGTCCTCACTGCCCCCTTCCTTCATCAGCCTGTTGTGCTGTTGTCCTCAACATGAGTGAGGCATTTGCTTCTCTGGTTCAGCTGTGAGGGAAAGGGCAGAGGTGGGCAGGGAGCTCCTACAACAATCTGCCTCAGCTGGGAATGAATGTGCAGCAGAAGCCCCAGGACAACACTTTGCAACACCCTCACCAAAACCAGCAGTGTCAACTGTCAGGATCAGGAAACATGACCACCCAGTTAGAACAGAAGATAAGAAGAGCAGGAAAAACTCCACTGCCTCTTTTTGGACATTTAGCAGTGAAATTCTGCCAACTTGGCATAATTTTCCCACCATATTTGTTGCCTTTGTTGTTCACTGCTGCATGTAAATCAGCTGAATGATCTTTTTTTATTCCTTTGTTCTCACACATTTATAATTTTCTCTCAAAGTGATTCCTTGATATTAACGTGAAAACATATTGTGTAGCAGACAAATTTTGAGGCTTAAAATATGTATTTTTTTTGAATAGTCAAAATGAACTGTTTGGAATTTTTAACATTTTTGTAATGTTTACTCTTGCATAATATCTGTTTTTATACATAATGCAACATGCTCTTGGACACCTGGTGTGACTCTTGGCTATGGTTCTGTGCAGGACCAGGAGCTGGACTCAATGATCCTTGTGGGCCCCTTCCAACTCAGCATATTCTGTAATTCTGTGGTTTTGCCTAATAATTAATACATATTTTTACATGGCCAGAACTGGGCGTGGTGTTTCCCAACCACTGAGACTGCATCAAAGAATTTGAAACATTTATGTTTCAGCAAGGGCTGGGAAGAAGAGGTCATTACTCATAGCCAAAGGGAAACCAAGAAAAAGACAAAAAGTGATAGAGCCTCATACATGTATTCTTGACTCTGTCAGACAAGCTCATGCAGTACAGAACTGGCTGAAGGCTGGCCTGCATGAAAAGGTGCTGCCATCCCTCAGCAACCCTGCCAGTGCTGAGGTCAGTGGAGTGACCTGAGTCCTAGTTTATGGAAGAGGTCAGCTACCCATATTTCCAGGGATTTCTTTCTTCCCTGGCTCATCAGTTGGGCACAGTCATTTTTGAAATAATACTGTGGCAGTATTGCAATAAAAACTGGGATATTTTTGTGTTGAGTTCAGCTGGCAGAAGTGTGAACTAGGTATGAACACACAAGTGAATAACTTTCAGTGCCAAGGGTAACTTTTATTACAAATATTTGTGCAGAACTGGAAGAATAAGGAAGTGTTCTATATTGAGTATATAAATAGATTAGTGCAGTAGCCACCTGACTGTGTGCTGCAGGATTAGAAGGACTGTGTGGTATTGGGTATTTTCCTTTTTTCTAGAAGAGGATTCACATGGGGTTTTATAAAGGATGACATCCTTTTGGGGAAAAAAAACCCCAACCACCACATTTTACTTTTAATAATAGGGAGATAAACCTTAACGTGACAGAGGGTGGGGGGGACATGAGGATGACCTGAGCAAAGTAATATGGGAAAATTGTGTTTTATCTGAAGTGCGCTTGGTGCTAACCTAGATGTTAGGGGAAAGACAGTTAACTGTAAAGGGTCCCGCTGGATATGAAACTGGTCAAGGCCATGGAAGAACCACTTGAGAAGATGGACTAAACCAAGAACAGTGAGGATCCCTTGAGACAAATGATGAAAATTACTGATTTAGCAACATACAATACAGGAAATATATGAGAAGGCCATACAGGAGATTCATAGTACAGGGGGAGATAGGCCTGTGAGCAACATGTGCAGTGCTTCACTGCCATGAAAATGCAGCTCTTTGCATGGGAGTGGATAACACAGTACAGACCCTTGAAAAAAAGAACAAGTAAGAAAATTGTCCATGAAAGGCAATCCTGAGATTGGCTTCACTCTTCATCCTTTGCATTGCTAAAAAGTAGTCCAATAAAACGGAATCTTTTTATAGAGACTAAAGACAAAACAGAAAGTGGCTCTTTTGAGACCAGAGAAACATCTCTTTTTCATCTCACACAAGAGGTGAAAAATATATTGATATTCATGTTTCAAGAGGAAAGGAAGTTAAAAGGTAGGAAATGCTGCAAGAACCAAAGAGTAACTGCTGGGACTAGTTGCTATAATTACAGAAGTGTCATCAGCCAACCTGACAGCACCAAATAAATAAACAAATATTAGGGATGAAGAGAAACGAACTGGGGAGAAAAAATATGGTTGAGGCATCAAAGTAGTTAAGTAAAGGAAAACAGGACAAGAACAGGAACTGGGGGGTTAAGAGTGGGAAAATCAAAGGGTGATGAAGAAATGTAAAGGAAACAGGAGGGAATAAGCATACCAAATGAAACAAAAGGGGAGAAAAAAAAATAGAACAAGAATCAGATCTATAAACATGGTTCAAAATTATCAGTGGCTTGCTACAGAGTGGTAACAATGTTATCTGGAAGCTTTGCTCTCATTGACAGTGGCACTGTGCCATGTGGGCACTAATGGGATCACCAGCATCTGATGGCATCCAACGATTCTGCTGTGTGCAAGAGGGGACAAGGTCTCTCCTTCCTCCTCTGCGTCCCCACTCCTCCCCTTTTGGGAGGGGATGGAGGGGATACTCACTGAGAAAAAGATAATTTTTCATGCACATGCACATACTACACACACATACACAGTTTCTTGGAGTAGCTTGTACTGCTTTCTTAGGGGAGGCATGGGAAAAGATGCAAGCTTAAATAGATTTGGGGTTTTTTTTCAGAGAAGGAGAAAAGAGGGACAAGGGACAGGCAAGTGCTGACATCTGGAGAGTGGTAACAGCTGTGAAGGCCTCAGGGCTGGGACTTTTGTTTCTGACCTTAGGGAGAAACCAGAGAGTACTGACCACATGGAGTCGTTGCAAGGAAGAGTGAGGGCAGAGGGGAGACAGAAGTGGCGGCCCCTTATTTTTGTATCCTGGAGCCTTAGTAATATATCTCTGTAAAGAGGCCAGTGCATGTTCATATGAGAAGTTACTCCATTCTGTCTGAAGTCATGTTAAAAATAACTCTCTTTGGGCCTTGGGGCATTCACTATAATGAAGTTAAAAGGATAAATGCTATTAAATGTCTGAATAATGTTGCTAACATAGCTTGTCTTCCTGATCATTTTGTTAAACTGCAGAAACATACAATCATGTCACCATTAATACTTCCTGCATGTGCAGGAAAGAAGAATAAAAAGAGTATGAAATATCAATTGATTTTAGGATGGTGTGTTTTATATTGAAGCCAGATGGATAACTTATTCTCTCATATGGTTGGTGGCGGGTACTGGAAACATCACACATTTTTATTGTTGAAACAGAGTGCAAACTATTCAGAGCGATACACCTACATCTGTATCATATTATCCTCCATGCCTGGCTGCCATCATTTTATGGACTCAATATCTGTCCAACCATTATTTTTATTGGGTCTCATAACTCCATAGTTGGTCCACCTGTAGAGCCTGTGAGTTATCAAGTTAGAGTCTTTTGCCATTGTCATGTGTCCAGTTTTTGAATTAGAGTGGTTTCCAACTGGACTACAAAGAACCAGAACTGCTATTCTTAGAGAGAGATTTTTATTTTAACTACACCCATTCCTATTTATCATTGCAGTCTGCTGGAAAAAAGTCTAATTTCCAACAAAGTGGGTTATTTTTTTGGACGGGAAAAGGGAACATGTACATTCTTCATCTCCTTTTTATTATTATATAATTGTTCCCACACTTGATGCTTGTTTATTGCTATCACATTAAAAAGCAGGAATAGTTGTCCAATTTCTGGGTTGTAAAATCTCCCTGGCATGCTCATGAGACTCACTTAGACAGTGTAGGATTATTCAAAGAGCAAGGGCAGCTAGAATCCAAATTCTCCTTTGAAGATAAACAGCCATCTCAGTACATTCTGGGCAAGGCCCTATTGCCACAGCCTTTGCTCACTCTGATTAGCACTGACCTGAACAACACCATTTTTTCTTGGTCTTCTCTATCATGTATGTCCCTCTCCATTTTTTTTTTTTTTGGCATCTGTCTACACCCTCTTTCCAAATGTCTACCTTCCCCTGACATAGCAGTTTTTATTTCACAGTAGGTACATGTTGGAGTGCACTAGGTGGTGGAAGAGAGACAGGCCCTGAGGATAAGAGAGAGGGCCTCTTTCCTGGGCCTGGAGGTGACCCTGGGAGTGCATCCAGGTCACCGCAGACGGACTGAGAGAGGATTGTGTGTTTATGGACAGACTGGGCCTATGAGAAGTGTTAATTGTAGTTTGTGGCCTTATAGGGCATTGTTTGCCTATTACCATAATAGGTAAAATCTGTGCAATACCCCAGGTGCTTGGGGGACACTGTGGTGAACATCTTTCCTGTTTATATGATGTTATATCCTGTTGGGTGCTGGTATTTAGGGAATTCTGTCTGTGCAATAAACAGCTTTGCCTTTCTCCATCTGATGAGCAAAGTCCTTGCCCATGCGTCATTACTGCAGGTACATCTTCGTGTAGCGGTTCTGTCTACTGGTTCTTTCCCGATATACTCCCTAGCTGATATCTATGACTTCTGCCTGCCTTCTTTTCTTCCTCAGCCCAGTGTCCCACCTTCAAGTGTCTCTTCCCCTGAAGCTGTCATTGCCTCTCCAAAACTTGCTTCCAGTTCCAGACATATTCAAGACCTCAGCTGAGCCCAGGCTACAGCACTCCCAGGTTCCTCCCATTGCTCTCTGGGGCACACGATGGACAGGTCCACAGCAAGTCCATGACCCTCGGACGTGCTGATGGGGCCACAAGACATACTGGCTGTGTGACAGAGGACTCTCTGATCTACAAGGTGTCCCAACACCAGGGTAGCCGCAGGCCATGAGAGTCCTCGGCTCTCCATATGAGCCCCACTAGCTGTTAGGAGACAGGCCACTCCTCACTGGTCTACTCTTTTCTGCTGCCACGCTTATCACGTGGGTCTATACTCCAAGCTCTGCCAAAATAGCTGGCAATGTGTGGCTCCCTCAATACCGTGTCACTTCCTATATGGAAAAGTGTAAGCTGACCTTTAGATGCTGCAGAAATCTCACAGGTTGCAACATGGCTTGTATTTTCAGCCACCAAAATGACAGCCTGACTCATTTTAAATTAATTACTGTGTTTTAGTTTCTGTATTCAGCTGATTTCATAAGTGTTTACAAACCAGCTTCTAAAGTTCCAAAATATTTTGGCAATTTTATGGACTAGAAGTACAAGTCTTGGGTTTTCATTGAATCCTATGGGACTAGAACTTTTATTAGGACTTTATGAGATCTAACTGGGCAGGTTCTGTGAACCACCACTGTGTTATTAGGCTTATTAAGTTGTTTCTAATGTACCCTGCAGCCTTTGCAATCTAGGAAAGAAACATCTGGTCCATGAAGACTTCCATTTGTGTCTATTTTGGTAACTACTTTAAGTAACTAAATAGAAAAATACATATATATAATGCAATGAAAACAAAAGTATGTAACACTAAAATAATTTGAGGCCAAATTAGTCACAAAACTGTATAAAATATCACAATTATTACAAGTAGCAACGACTCTAAGATTTTACCCAGAATTAGGGAAGTGAATAAACCTTATTTTTCTACTACTCCCCCATAATAGACCATTATCCATATGGTGAAAATATCTGTTATTCCCTAACGAGACACGGATTTATTTTGCCCATGAGCTCATTCTGATTCAAAGATGATCCATTACATAATTAAAGGACTAGGTCCCATTAATTGTAGTCTGTTTCTTACTTATCTTGGGGGTTTGTTAAAGACCTGGGCTTTGTCTTTTGCCAACAAAACCAAACAGTTTCAGGTATGGCACTGACTGGTTATCCACAGAGGCTGAGAACACATTGAGGAGAATTCACGTTTGCTCATCATACATGTGGAAAGTGTCCCGTCACCACTGCAG
This sequence comes from Struthidea cinerea, assembly GCA_013397865.1. NCBI lineage: Eukaryota > Metazoa > Chordata > Aves > Passeriformes > Corcoracidae > Struthidea > Struthidea cinerea. The sequence continues at coordinate 571,668 of VZTI01004580.1, read as the reverse complement.
GCATGCTCCAGACAAATGCCTGAACCAGTAGAGCATTGAGTCATACCAATATTAATATTTAAATGGATAGTATCCCATCATGTAAGGCAGACTGAGCAGTCATCGATTTTTTTCTCTCATTAGAAAGGAATTATATTAAATGGTAGTGGGAACAGTGACTTACATTTTGGAACTAGGTAGAATTAAATACAGATGGATAAAACAGGTGAAAAAGGTCCTTGAAATGTCTGTTTCACCAAGCTGACTGTAATGGAAACTTACAGTGAAAGACTAAATTTAGGCAAGTTGAATACACTCCAGAGAGCCCAGACTGCTGAAACACCCAGTATCTTATATTTTACTTGAGAAATTATTTCCTTCCACTTTATTTTTGCTGGTAGGCATTTATTCTAAGTTAGTTGTCCAAATTTTCTTAATAGCCATCTAAAACAAGAATTTCCAGGGAATAATTCAGCCACTGTCTCATCCACCTGGATTCAGCTGAGTGAAATAGACCTCTAGAAACTCCCATCTCTCTCTGCTGAGTATTGTGCAAGTCTGGACAACTGGTTTGATTAGTCAGCTAATTTAGAGAAAAACAAGATGTTTAGGGTATATTTTATCACTCCAAGATTTTTCCACAATCCTAGGTAAAGCTCAGAAAAGGCAGGATTCAGTGTATGGATGGGAGGCTGCCTTACCCTGGAGACAAGGAGCGGGATTCTGTTGTGGTCCTGAGGACCCCAGTAAACGTGGACACAATGTTGGTTGGTAAATGAAAAAAATTTGTACATATATAGGGGTGCATAACATTAAATAATTATATCAAAAGGAAATATTTCCTACTATTTAGAGTGAAATTTTAGAACTCATTTTTAGCATCAATGTCTCAAGCATGACTTACAGAAACATTGTGCTGTGTTTTCTACCTGTATTGCTCTGTCATGTTTTTCTTAAGAACGGTCTGTGATCTTGAAATCATAAATAGCACTGGAGTTAACAGGCATGAAATTTTTATTTAAGAAGAAACCAGAGAGGACAGGAATTTCAGGACAGTCCTGGACAAAGATGAGTTTTGCTGGGCCAGAGTTAGAAGCAATGTGCATTTCCCACTGCAAAAGAAATTACAGTGTGAAGTCAAACCCATCAAGTTTACACATGGATTACAGAAAACTGAAGTAGTCACCAGAACCCCTGGAAGAGATGTATTTCCTTGAAAATTTAATATTTATTTTAATAAGTCAAGCCTTCTGTCTGGAGTACAGCTATGTAAAAATGCCCAGCTAACTTGGCTGTCAGACTACACGAAATATTTGAGTGAAGGAAAGTAATAAATAATTGAATGATCCTTAAGCCCTGAAATGTTAGAATTACTGGGAAACTAAATTCTCAGTGGCCATGAAAGTTATTGGGGTAGTCGTTTCACATCACTATGGTGAAAACTGGAGTTAGATCTACATGTATTACAGATCTACATGTATTACTGATTTGTGCACATTAATATGCGCAAATAGAGAAGGAGACTCTGGCCTTAGTCCATGGGTTTAAAGGGTTTGATTTGCTTATTTAGGCTGGCTTTTCCTAGGACAGACTGTAAGACATATATTTCCATTTTGAATTGAAATAAATACCCATGAGATTTTCTTTTCACTTACAAACAGATAATTTAAAAATTCAATAGCTGTCCACTAAGATTGATATTGTCCTGGGGAGTGAAATAGTTAAGGCTTACTGGCAATTCCTTAAATAAATGTGGCCTGGAGCTTATATTTTCCTGCTGAGAAAAATATGGGTTTTGCAGTGCTTAGCCATCTACTGAGTGTAAATACACAGTTGAGCAGCACTCACTGCTTTTGATCTAAAGTTCACTCAATTTCTTGAGTATGATATTTGGCAGCTCCTGTTGAAGTCATCTCAGATGGGGTTTTGCCAGGGCCATTTCCCTCCTGACTGTTGCACTGTGAGACAGCTGCCCCAAGCCCAGGGATGTGAAGTGTCCTAAATCACTGCTGCAAGGTTGGCCACACCTCAGTCATTGGCCAGTATTTTATTTTGCTTGGGAAAAAAAGTCTATAAATACACAAGTACTGAACAAGAAGAATTAGAATCTTGGAGAAAGATGTCTCCCAGATAGTAGAGTGTAGGAAGAGAAGAAAAGGGCAGATTATATGTGAATTTCTTCACTTTCAGGAAATTATAGGAAACTACTAATTCACATGTTCTCAACTTATGTATTTAATATTGGTGGATTTTTTGCTGACTAGTTCAGGATATATTTGCTTAGACCAGAAATGCTCTTTTTGAAATTGCTTGTATCTAATTATTGGCAGGACAGCAGAGCTGTAACTGCACCTTGGGGACATATGCAGCTGAGGACAGGTGCCACCCCTGCGAGCCTGTCCCAACACACTTCCACTGCCCCAGTTATCAGCAGGGTGTGGAAGCAAGGGGATGAGGACAGAAGAACAGAAGCCCCTGTGGAAGAGGCAAAGAAAGAAAAGGCATGAAAAAGTCTAATTCAGTTGTTTCTGGGTTGTTTCTCTTTCCCTCTGCTCACAAAAGATAACCTCCATATATCCTTACACTATCAAAGGCTTGAAATAAAAGCTGAGGCAAGCATCTGGGCAGTTTTAAAGGTCAACACTGTGATCAGCTTGGCTTTGAAGATTTTAGCATACAGAATTAGAAAAATATTTGATGTGAATGCTTCAATAGTAAAGCTATATTGGTGTTAAAATGTTGATGGTTGACTTTCCTTTTTTGGCCTGTGTATCTCATGGTTCAGAACTTCGTATCTCATGGTGGAGGGTTTTTTTTTTTGAAAATTGGTGACTTCTTCATTTTCTGCCTAAAAATCTTTGTCTTAGTTGTACATTATGTAAGTATTTAAATTGAAGCCAGAAAAATGGAACTCTTTCCAGTATTTTGATCTGAGCTAGGCAAACAGCAAAACATGTTAGGGTGGGGGGTGGGGTGGAAAGTCAACCTAAAGCTCATCTCATTTAACAGATAGCAGTAAACATCTTAAAAGTGATTGGCTTATTATGTACACTTTAAGCATCCACAGAAAGCCGCTTTCCATACCCACAGTAAGGTCATTAGTGAGGGAGAAGGGAGGCAGAGAGTTAGCTGATAGCACAACCATCTTTCCTGTGCAGACACTGACCTGGAAGCTTTGTGTCCTGACATATTTTCCTCAAAATAAGAATTCTCAGCAATGTAAGGAAGAAATGTTAGTTGCAGCAGGAAAATTTGAGGAACTGACTAAATTTAGACCTACATATGCGCAGATTTTGCTCCTAACACAAGAAGTTCAAAGAGATATATTGCTACTAGGTATGACAGCAAAAGTAATATTACCACTATGCTCCATTATCATTCTTTCCAAAATCAATATCAAAACAACCCAAGTCTAGACACATAAATGTCAAACTATTTAACAAGAAGCAGTTAGTGCAGAAAAAAACACTTAAATGGCAATTGAGGTAGTCTGATGGATCTCAAAGTAGCTTACCAGGATTTATGTAAGATAAAAACAGTTTAACTAAGCATGTAGAACAAAGCCTGGGGGCTTATGGCTAAGAACGATATTAGAAGAACATCTAAGCTCTTTATCGTACCTGTCAGGTCCTAGTACTTGGCAGTTCTGTCAAAGATGGAGGGCCTTCTAAATCTCCTCATTTTCATCTTGATTTTAGGTTTTAGGTTACTTAATAAAATTACCCTTCACCTATTACTCAAAAGATAGAGTGCCCAGTTCACAAAAACATGTTTGAGCTAATCCTGCTAATCATATGAAATCTATCATTTTCAGAGTGCTTTCTCCACTTTTTACAGGTCATTCCCTATTGAGAACTGACAAGGAGGTTGTTAGCAAGTTATATCCTCCCAGAAGTGGAATTTTGGAGTGAGACACGCAGCAGAAATTAACACTTAATTAACGTACTAAAATGGCTAAACATTGAAACTCATTTCAGTCAAGGAAAAAAAAGGATATAAGAACTCAAAAATACAGAGGCATTAACTTAAACATGACCATGTTCCTAGATTCTAAACATTATCTTCTAATTCAATTTGTTTTCTTTTGGCTTTCAAATAGACTTATAAAAAAAGAAAATTAAAAACAATCATGCTTTAGGTTGAGAAAGCAGTTTTTTGTGGTTCGTGATTAATATTTTACTGGTTCACAGTTCATTATTTCTCTGTGTGCAATTGAAACCCATTTTGATTCTGACATGAATCAGTCTTTTTTCGGATGTAACCACAAAAATTACCCTATCTGAAATGAAACACAGTATTGCAGTCCTGAAAAACCCCCATACCTTCCATATAAATAGAGCTAAAGGAGACTTTATTGTCTAAGACACTTTCATTTCACAAGCTTCGGCATAAGTGGTTAACAGTCACTCAGGACATGAAGTGAAAGACCTCAAGGTGTGGCACCAATCACTCTGCTGCTCTGTGCATGTTGTCTCCAACAGCAGATAGTTCTCGTCTAGACCCAGAATCATTCCTTGAGGCTTCAGGCTGACTTCAGGTTTTCAAGTGAGTAAAATCTTTTGTTAGATTTTGAGTTTTCTTCAAACCCTGCCATACAGCAAGAGCAAGAAATTTGCAATGCATTTTCAGTTCATTTTTTAAGGGAATAACTGTCTTATGTCTATCTATCTGCCAGGCAACCAGCAACAGGTTGAGAGGACACAGTCTTAAGATGCACCAAGAGAGGTTTAGGTTGGACATTAGGATGAAATTCTTCACAAAAAGGGTGATTAGACGTTGGAATGGGCTGCCCAAGGAGGTGGTGGGGTCACTGTTCCTGGAGGTGTTTAAGGAAAGACTGGCAGTGGCACTCAGTGCCATGGTCTGGTTGGCAAGGTGGTGGTGATCGGTCCAAAGGTTGTATTTGATCTTAGAGGTCAGATCTTTTCCAACCCGATTGATTCTCTGATTCTGAGTGATGATCATATAGATAACTATGCAGTGCCCGACATCTATTATGAGAGCAAAGCCATTAAGTTTGTGGAAAAATTGCAGTCTTAATGTTAGGAAAGGATTTAAAGATTTTGCAATCATTGTATTGTCTCAAATATTGTATTCTGCTTAGGACACCCTGGCATGTTGAGCTGCAACTCACTATTTATGACCGACTGTCTTTCTCAGCTGGCATGTGACTTCATGGAGGAAAACAGATTGATTTAAAATGGGATATACCTGTAGAACAGGATTTGAGTGTTGTCACATGTGTTTATACTGTGTGAATATCAGCTTATACCTGGACAAACAGACTTCAGACTTCCCAACTTCCATAAAACTGAACTCTCTGGCCCTAAAGACAACTGCAAAGTCTCTGTATGATTATTGTGTTAATCCAAGGAGGAGGATGCATCACACTGGAAAAGTAAGTTTGCTGCTTGTAGTTTAGGTCTTCCATTTCCAATTATATCCTTGTATGGAAAATATCCCTGAGCACAGGAAATAAGGGACCCTCCAATCCTCTTCTGCCAGTTTGGCCAAAGTCCAATTAAGGCTCAATGTGTCTTCTGTACCAAAGAGATGGAAGAGACATTAAAGGGAACAACACCCATCCTTTCTGCTTATCCCTGAGAAAATGTACGTAAGTAATCATGCAGACTGTCTGCTGCTTCATCCTCTACCCCATACCCTCAGTTGTTTCTACAGCAGGATCTCAGCTGAGCAGAAAGCCATTAGAGCAAGGAAGTGGGCTCCCATCTGCCTCAGCAGGTAAAGAAATGCTCCTACAAAAACAATGTGAGCTCTCAGAGGGCCAGGCGAGTTGGGATGGAGAACAGCCATTATCACTCTGCCAAAGAAACTCTGACACAATGAGCTGCTAAATGATCTCAATCTCTGCCACACTGTGTTTGGGCTATGATTTCCAATTCTGCCAAGAATTTGGATCACAAATCTTGAATCCTGTCACTTACTTGTAAGAAAATTTGTGTTAATCCACATATATTAGTTTTTGGCTGATCACGTGCATTTATTATCAGACCAAAGCTGTAATTTGCTTTATGCCCTGGTCTTTGTGCTCCTCAAAATGCTTGGCAGCTCAAGATGGCACCACTTTTTGTGCCATGTCTTTGCACATCCGTGTGCTTTGACCACAAGCCACTTTGGGAAAACGTAGGGTATATAACTGACTGTAAAATGTCACAGACATACAGCATGGGTGCACTCAGTGTCATCTAGAGACACAGTTTGCTGAAGACAGAAGTTTAGAATTAGTGCTGGAAGTTAAATGTACTGGCTATTTCTAAGTGAAAGCAATCCTTTAAACACTTAAGAACTTGCTTAATTTTCAGCATATGACACAGACTTCAAAGAAGAGTCAAAGTCCTATAGTTTGAAGTAATGACAAGCAAGAAATGCACTGGAATATTGGCTAAAGAAGAAAATATTATTGTGGTAAGTGTTTATAGGTGCTACTTTTACATTTAGCTTTTCAAGTTCCTGGCACGTGTGCAAAAGTTCCATTTGAGATGATGCATAAAACTGCCTTTTTAGAATAAGAGTCTGAAAAAAGCTAGAGGACACTGGTATATTCTGTGTCCTTTCCTCTCTGATTAAGTATTTTTTATTAGGATAATTATTCTCTGACAAGCAAACATGGCTGTTAAGCAAATATTCGTTAAAGAAATAATCGCCTGGAACGAAGTGTTGTTTTACCACTTCTACCACCATGCCTGGTTTATATATGTAAACAAAATAATTTATACTTAGAATATACCCTGACATGGTGTCACTGGTTTCTCCTTCCCTGCAAGGCTGACTTACAGGGCCTCAGGCTTAGGTTATTGCTCTGTGGACAGACACTTGTGTCAGAATGGGGTATTTGTGTCAGAGGGAGCAATGATACATTATCGTCACTGTAAATGTGAGCAGAATAAAGGGATCTGAACGACTAAAAACAGTAATTAAAATGTCTTACTTTCTTGTATGTGGCAGTCATGATTTAACATCCAGGACAGAAACAAGCATGGCTGTAATAGCAAATGAGAGGTCAAGGATTACACAAAATCATTTGTAACACACACACATCACAGTCACCCTGTGCTTGCAGTCAGTATCTTCTCTTTTATATTTTTTTTTTACCTTTTATCGTTTATTTGGTATAGGAACTTGAGCCAAATATTTGGACAGAGGAAACATGTCAGAAGGAGGATGTGAAGAAAGCAAAGGCTGATGCAGAATAAATATTGAAATAGCTCAAGGAAGCAGCATAAGAAGTGCTTGGGAAGTGCTTGAGAAAGCATTGCAAGAGGAAGGAGGAGTGAAGAGTCTGGATGTCTTTTGTGTGAGGGATCCATGACTCTGTACATCACTCTGGGTCACCTCTCTTTTCTGTATTAAAATAGTGTATTTTAATCCCAAACACATTGTGTAAATGACTTTGACCTTGACACAAACCTTAGAAAGAGAAAAATTTAGTCATATTGCAGTGTTTTTTTCCTGAGGTGACAATATCTCAAATGACATTCACTTTCCTTTGCAGTATTTTTTTCTTGGGTGAATAGCCCACTCTGGTCTGTTCAATTTACTCTTAAAAAGCTGAAGATAAATTCCATAACAAACTAGTAAAATTTCTATTTCTCATGAATAGCTAAATAATAAACACAAAAAAAAACAACAACGTACAAATTATTAACTAAATCTCATATTTCCTGCCAAACCACTTTACCCTATAATGCCTGAAACATGACTAACTTGTGTAGGGGTCTTTGCTATAAAGCACTGACATTCATTTGTCAATAAAGCTGAGGGAAAAAAAAAAATGCACAAAAAAATGGGCCACAAAGATTATCTGGGACCTCTCATTCAGGAGTCTTTTCATATCAATCACAGTCTCACTGTCCCTTCAGTGAGAGAGTAAAATGATGGGATATTTCACCTTTCCAGATGACCAGAGCCCTTTGCTTTCAAGAATGTCTAAGTGAGAATACATTGCAGCTGGTAGCACTATTGAGAACAGTTGGATAATCCTTCAGTCTCAAGCACTGACAGGGTAGCTTCAAAGCATTCCCTGTCTATCTCTCATCCCTGCACGTCGGGCTGCGCCGTAGGCAATGTGACAGCTCAACATATGCCGGGTAGGTAAGAACGTATGTAGATGGTCAGAGCTGGATTCTGTCTCAGGGAACTGCTGTATGGATCTGTGTGCACACACACCTGCGTTTCTAAGGCATGGGGAGAGTGAAAATACGTGTAAGGTTCATTTGTTTTTACACCTATGGGTATTATAAGGAAAGATACAAAGGTTTAAAATTGTTTTGTTGAATCTCTGCTTGCACGTGGGCTATTTTCACCTGGTTTCTAACAGAAATTAATGCAGCTGACATTCATAAGATTTCCAGATTTCCAAATAATGATTTCATTGTTTAGATTAGTTTCTTGCTTGGGCAGAGTAGCTGGACCAGACGACCTCCAGACATCACTTCCAAGCTCTGCAATTCAGTGGTTCTGGAAGCAATGTGACAGTGAGCTGTAAGGTACACTCTGGCTGAAATTTTAAGGTCTGTGTGAGCTGCATTTGGCACTTCTCCAAGTTCAATAGGCTGTCTCCCCCGGTTGTGAACACCCATTGAGAAGGAGGAAGAAAGGGCACGGGGAAATTCACCTCTCCAGTGTGCCATTTCTTCTGATTTTCTCATGTTTAGAAGTGCAAATAGTATGATCACATCCTACCAGAGCAAAATGAAACTCCTTAGAGATTTCATATAAGACAGGTTCTTTGTAGGACTACCATTGCAATGATGGCAATACAATGATGGTGACGCATCTAGAGCAGTAAGTAGTGTTTCTGAATAAAAGAAGTGATATCTTTTAATACAGAAACCACTTCAAATTCTTCTCGGTATCTGCTATTTACAAGGTTGATTTTGTGTTCTAAAGACAGAGCTCTTTTAGATCTCGGTGAATCAGATTAACTCCAGTAAAATTCATGAACTTCTTACAGAAGCTTCTTACAGATGAAAAGGAAACTAGGATTTGGCATCCCACTTTGCATCTCATAATCCTCTCCTCTGCATAATTCTGGTGATTTCCATTTCTGAGATACAGGAGGAAAAATGGTAATAAAAAAGTTAATTCCACCTTTCATTTAAGTAATAATATTGTTTGCACAAAAAAAAACTCAAAATAAGTAAAAAAAAAAAACCCAGTAATTCTTATGCTTCCTGCTATTTCTTCTTTTGCAAGCGATCAGGTGTGTTTTTTTCTGTCAGCAGTTGGTAAAATGAGGTGATCATGGTAACCCTAGTACATGCTAGGTTTTTCCCAACACACCTTCTGGAGTGCAACAAAACAGTGAAATTCATGGGTGGTCCAGAGACTCGCTTGTGATTCTGCTCAAATAGGTGACACAGACACCTCTTAACATCTTAATATGAACCATAGCCTAGAGGAGAGCAGGTGTGTTGTGCCAGGAGTGTGGGGTATTATTAGCAAATTTTACAAGCTGCCACTTCTGTGAATCTGACTGAAGGAACAACACCAGAAGTTTCCACTGACAATAAAAAAGAGGAACAGTACTTTAAATTATTTGTCCAATGAGATAAAATTCTTCAATCCTTTTGTTATTGCTTCTAGATAAAGAGGTTAAAGTGCTATTTTTTGTTATTGTTTTAAGTTGGGAGCTTCTTTTAAAGTGACAATGGTTTTGCATTTTTTCAAGTTTCCTGTTTCTCTAATAAATGAGGGGAAAAGAACCCCAAACAAAAAAGAAAGTGATTCCCTCCACCCCTATGTCTCCAGAGGAAAAATACCAAAAAGAAGTAGAAAAAAGTCTAAAGAATTTCAATTATACAACTGTTTGACATAACATTTGTTTTCTGGACTATTCATGAATAGAATAATAAGTCAAATTTGTTATTACAAATGATTCATGCACTCAATCTTTCATCTCACAATATCATAACCAGCAAGACCTCTGGTAATGCAGACAGTTATGCTCCTTTATAATGCTTATTAAGCTAGTTAATTTGTACAGTTAGAAGCTTGTTAGAAATGCTCACAAACATCAGGCTTGAAAAAACATGGAAGAGTTAAGACTAGATTAGGAGTTGTCTCATCAGATTAGACTGCTCAAACAGTGAAGGAAAAAGACTGGAACAAAAATAAAAGTCTCCATGCAGATTGAATGAAATTAGGGCTAACCAGACAAAACAGGAAGCAAGGGAGCCTTCCAAACTATGCATTGGTGCTAACTCCTCCAGCCTGTGCCCAGAACTCATGCCCTTACCCTTGTCATCTGCCTGGGGAACACCTCTGGCTGGGAAAGGTCCTCGGCTGCAAGTCCCTGTATGCTGAATGAGTGTTCAGGGCATCATCCCTGGGCTTTGCTCTTTCCTTACACTTCTCCAAGTGTCTAGTTTTGGTGTTTCTCCCACCTCACCATGAACAGATGTTAGTGCTCTGAATGCTGCACATGCTTCTTGACAGCCACCAAGGAGTGAGAGGGCAGGAGTTTGGCAGTGATCCCAAGAGGCAGCTCCTGCAGCCTGGGGCAGACTCCTAGCGAGGATGAGATGGACAGACGGGTACCATGAGGTTGTGCGGACCTCTGGGGATACCAGCTCAAGCCCCAGCAAAAATTTGACTATTAGTCCTGCAAAATAAATGACACTGCAGCTGTGGACAAGCAATGGGCAGATATCTTGACTCTAGAAATTGCAACCAAATAAAATGCAATCAGAATGATCCAAGAAACCATCTATTGGCTTCAGAAGTTATATGAAAGTTAACAAGTGTGATTTTATCTTGCTGGTTTTCCCTCTTCTGCCCGAGCACAAAGTACAAAACAGGGATGTAGATGACTAACTCATTTGAGAAATTGTCTCTGCCCCTTGATGAGTAGAGAAGTCTGTTACCATGCTGGAAACCCCTGCCACAGCTCCTGCTCCTCCAAACACTTGTTTACAACTGTTTGAAAAATACTCTGGAACAAACCACATCTCGGACAAGCCCCTGACAGCACAAGTGTTAGGTTTGACTGGGCTTCAGATCAGTCTCAGGGGATGTGGTCTGGCTCTGTCCCATCCCTCCCAAACAGTGTGACCAGCAGGCCACTGACTCCTCCCCAGCCACATTCAGGGTGGGAGCATAAGTTTCCTCTGGGACCTGATTGCTGTTCCAGCTCTGCTGATTGAACAGTTTATTGCAGGTCATACCAGTGTCTTGCAATCCTTGCCTACAGCAGAAAAACTCCAGGAGTCCCCCTTGGGAAAGTGTGTTTTACAAGACTTGGCCTATTTGTCTTTGCTGATGTTATTGACTATATTGCCTTCCACCCATATGATCACTAATTTATTTCTCTCTCTCAAACAGGCGTTTGTCTTCCATCTTTTATTGGTTCAATGAGCCACAAGTTGGAAGGGAGTTTTCTATGCACAGCAGGACTACCGATGAGCAGACACCCAGCTGTGGGTGGGATTGAGATCCATAGATAGGTTTCTTCCTAATAGCTTCAGTTCATCATGAAAGCTGTAGCTGTAATTTCCATTCTTTATTACAATAAATGTTCTTTTCTTATAACCCCCTTTCTACAGAACAAAATATAGACATTATTTTCCTATAGGATCATATCCTAAATATTGTCAACATTGACAAATAATGTCCAATATGTTATTTCACAGCTTAAATGAGATTGCCTTAACATTAAAAAAAATGGTTATATTTAGATTTTGGATAAATGAACAAAATAATAAAGATGACTGTTTTTCATTCCACACATTCAGTAAATTGAGCTTATATGATAACTTTCATAGGATAAATGTTAGTTTAAATTATCTGCATTTGACCTTTAAGCTAGTATTAAAATGCTAAACCAATTTATGCTGTTAAAATGCATTGAACAAATTATATGACAATAACTCTTATACAATGTGAAGCAATTTTGATGATCTTTAAAGATAGTGGATGGTATTTATGATAACAGCTCTAAGCGCCTTTATATCACAGCTGTGGCGAGGCTTAATGTGGCAGGAACTGTCAGACTGGATCAATACATGCTTTTCAGGCTTCTTTTGGTGCCGTAATCCAGCCCCTGCAAGAAGTGACCTCATGAGCTGCCTAAGCTCTTGTTGTTCTTGTTCTGTTTTGTTAATTGAAGAATATCGAGGCTTATGAAAATGACAAAGCTGAGCAAAAGCTAATTATGAAAGAAAAACAATAAAGCCAGGGGTGAGACTAGGTCAGCTTTCAGTGGGAGTCCAGAGTCTACTATATTTTTTCTGCCATCTGTCTGCTGGTGTTGGAAAGAAGAAACTAACATTTCTTGCATACTAAATTAGTGAGTAAAACCGAGCAAGTATTTTAGTTTTTCCAGAGAAGCCTTTGTTGTTTTAAAAAGAAATCCATCCATTCACTAGGAGGAAGCTGTAGGTGACAACGAACAAGCTGCAGACAAATAAACCGCTTGTCTTTTCCATTTAGTTCTCTCTCATTTTACCTGTGCCCCCCTCCAAGCCCCAGCTCTCCGAGTGCCTCTCGCAGCCGGGCACAAGGGCTGTGGGATTGGGCCCTTTAGCGACACAAAGGCAGTAGCACCTTGACTTATTCAATCTAACAAGGGCTGCAAGGATAACAAAAAGAAAAGCTTTTATCATGAAGGCGGAAACATCCTCAGCAATGAAAGTGAACAGTGTTAGAAACCTCAAGGGAAAACATAACCTCACTGTTAAAATGAATGCTTACTTTAATTTGAAAGCCTTTTGTACGGAAGCGCCAGGGCAGACAGCTTAGCGCGTTCATCTGCTCAGGACTCAGTTGACTGTAAGCAAAAATCTGACAGATTCCTAAACTGGTGTGTAAGAGATTGTCTAATACCTGGACAGAGTCACCAACTAACAGCTGCAAATAATTTCCCGCACCTTTTCTTAAATATTTGAGTAATATACAATAGATTATTAGCCATAAAAAAAACCCCTCTCACCGGGATCCCAGTCCTTGAGCAAGGTCTAATACTCCCGCAGAAATTCTGTCCTTCTCTGAGTCTCAAGTTTAATTATCACAGCAATTTCTGTCTTTGAAAAAGTTCTGCTACACCAAAGCCAGATGTATATCTTATTGGCTAACAGCTCCCTATGCCTCTCATAGAAGATGTTATGCTGAGTCCAGCTGTACATTATACATTTGATATGCAGACACTAAATTAAAATATAAATGGACTATGTAAGTGACATGTGGTTGATGTTAATGTTAGAAAAACCTAGAAATGAGATTAAAAATCTAACGTAAGCATGTAAAAAGTGCCTTATAGTTTTCTAGAGGATGATTTCATGCTGCAGGAGTTTAGGTGTATGTTTTAAATGCAAGCTATTAATATTTTCAAGCAATCCATAGGAGATGATACAAACGTATTCCAGAGCCATCTTTTCTGCATCTGAAGTACTTGAATATAATGTCACTATTGACATATGAGCACAGCTTTCCTTTTTTTATCCTTAAATGTGCAAATGGAGTTTATTCTTTTCCTTAAACACCAAAAAATCACAGTAACAGAAGTGCAGTCCCAATAGCCAAGCAAGTTTAACTGAAGATCTCCCAGTATCATAAGTATGTATAGGATAGTATATTCCTACTTCATGTTATAAGCAAAATAATCTGGTATTGACAAATCATCACCTAAAGCTGCTTAAATTGTGTTGAACTACAAAGACAATTGGAAAGATATCTTAAAAATGGATAGAATAAGGTATTGAGTCCTGTCTAAGAGCTTAGAGAGAAGTCTTTGAGTCTCTTAAGGACCAAGCAAAGAAAACTGACCCACAAGGGATTTTTGCTCAGAAAGACTGCATATAGATATGTGGGTACAATTAAAACTCAGAACTGAGGAGTAAAACTTGTTGTTTAAAATTTGTTTCTGTTATTTTCCAAAAGCATTTTTGGATTTTGTGGAGGATTTCTGCAAACTGAAGTAGCCATAGGAGCAGGCATTTGGGAATTTTTCCTGTGTACAGTCCCTCTGGACAGGCTGGGTACACTCATTTGCAGCAGCTCTGGGCCTGATAGCTTCACAGCCCCACGAAACAGAAAGGTGAGGATTATATTAAAGAAATACTACAGTAAACAATAGGGTAGAAGGAAAAGACAGCAAAGCTACCAAAGCCACCCAGGAAGAACTCCTGCTGTCACAGTGCTGTCCTTTGGCAATCCCAGCCCCTCTCCTTGCAGGGTGTCATGGGGCATCCTCAGCATCCCCCAGCCCAGGTTTGCCCATGCCGGGGTCAGTGTGTGCACGCAGGCATTCAGTCCCTGCAGGCATGAGGTCCATGCAGGAATTCAGTCGAGATCTGCAGCTCTCCAGGGCCAGCCGCAGAAGAAATCCTGGCCTTGGTGTTGTCTGAAGCGTGTGTTGCAAGTCTGAACATCTCTGGGAGAGAGGAGTGATGCCCATGACCCAGCTCTGCCTGAGCCCTTCCTGACTGTGACCTCACAGCCTTCCCTTGGGATGCAGCTGCCAGCTCACCCCAGCCTGGACTGAAGCTGGGGCTCCCCAAAACCTGCTTTCCCTCAGCCTTGCAGTGCCCAGCCAACCCCAGCCTCTGCGTGTTCCAGGGCTGGATCCTGGTTCACAGGCAGTTTTGTAGCTGCATCTTGTGATGAAGAATTCACTGGGGTTGGGGGCAATTCTGCTGCATCCCGTCTGTGCTGGAGCAGCACACCCGCTCAGGAGAAGCAGGGTGGGCTTGTTTGGGTTTTGTGGGTTTTTTATGTTCCCTCCTTTAAACCAGCTGAGAGAAACAAAAAGGCTGTTTGCTGCAGCACTGTTTTAGCTCCCCTATCTCCTTCTTTTCCTCATCCCTATGGGGCTCCTTACTGGAGCTGGGGACACGTGCCTGTGGAGTCCCCACTAGGCACAGGCAATCCTGTCTAGGAATTTTGGCCATGGCTAATTCACATTTTTGGGCAAATTCCCACTGCTTGTCTGCATCTCAAGATTGCAGGTTAAGAGCAGGCTCAGGCTCCGGTTTCCATCTGCTGCCCCTCCACTGCAATCTGTCTTGGAGAGCCATCCTCCAGATGCTTGAGGAAACCATGGCCATTTTTTAAAAGGTTTAATGTTTATTATGAATAATGCTAATTATTAGTAGGTTTGGAAGAGTCCAGTCATTAACTGAGTATTTTTTTCCTTAGACTTCGCTCAAATTCAGAGGTCTTCCAAATAACTCACAGTAACAGTGGTGTTTGTTTCCCACTATTCATGGGTTGAAGAGAAATTACTTCCAATCTAAACACGTCTTTAATCTAAAAGCAAATATTACTGCATGAATCCAACACTGGTCACATCTTTTTCCAACATGACAGGAACTGAACCCAGACAGGATTTTTTTCTGTGCTTATTAAAAAATCCTTTGAAGCTGAGAAAGTTTATGCAGAATAGCCATGCTTAAGGAAATCACATTAGTGTCTGAAAAAGGGACACATTTTAATTTCACTCCCGTTATCTTTGAGGAAAGAAAGCGGTGGACAATAACCGACAACATGAGAAAATGGAAGTGCTTTAAATTGGTAAGTCAAAGCTCTTTTTTTTTAATGCAACAAATAGCCAAATGCATCAATTAAGGAAGCTCCAGGAAGGAGCAGAAAAGAGCATTAAGCAGAGAACACCAGGAGGGAGAAAGCAACATGTTAAGGCATCTAAGGAACTGCAGAGAAAAAGAAGTGTCAAATGAAATATACTTAGTGATGTGAAACATACAGTCACCCGACATTGCTTTGCATTATAAAATTAGAAGACAGCCAGAAAGGAATTTAAGATCATGTAAAATGGAATGGAATAAAGAACAGGAATTCCTGAAGCATGAAAAAGCAGCCTGCCAAAAGAAGCCAAATACACACAGTTATATTGAGTACACTGGGTTGTTGGGTTCTTTCTCCTTGGTGCACACAATCACACTAAAATTTAAAGCCTGTGCTCTTCACCTGTTCCTGGATCCTGATTCTTTGTGCACTGCAATCAACAGGCCCACTCCAACCTCCAGCACTGAGAGCAGCCCTTAGAGCCCTCTTCTGCACACCTGGGGGTTGTTTACCCGGGGGCGCCCCAGTGTCCCAGCCCAACCAAGCAAACACTGCACATTTCTAGTTCCACTGCCTGACCTGCCTGTGGTCCCACTGCAGAGTGTCCAGCAGCCTCACACGGGGTACACAGACCAGGACAAGGACAAACATCTTGGTATTTTATAGCTCTGTGCTTTTTCATTAACACAGGCCTTTTAAAAACACACCACATAGTGACCTTCTGGAACCCACTCCCTCATGATGATCATACTGCTTGATCAATCAACTCTTTGCATAAGGAAATGCATATTTAGTTATATATATATGTGTAATGCTATATTGATTTATGCATGTGTAATATATACTCAAATTGCACTGGAAATTATATGTAGTGGCACAGGTGTATATTCTTATTCTAACTCCAACATTCTGGTCTTTGGATTATGTGCTATAAGCAGTACTTATTAACATGAATTGTATTTTCTTATGTGTTCAGCTTTAAATAGGTTCTCATTATTTAAACAGGATTTTTTTCCTCTGTAGACATCAAAAATGAGATATAGTATGGTCAAATATTTTAGTATATTCAGAGTAATTGTTAGTTCTTTTTCGAAGCCACACTCTATGCACAGAGAAGGGTTGTAGCAAACAGCTCTCCTAGTCTGGATACACTTGTTATTTGTACGTAAGAGCAGAACACCAGCCAGGCCTCTCTGAGCAGAACTTTGCTGTCTTTGGCTGACTGCTATGTACATTGCAGGTTACCTAAACTCCCTCTGCAGTCAGTGAAATCACCTGCAGAGGACAACTCCTCCACCATCTTCTAGGCAATTATTTTTGGTCCACTGACTGCAGAGAGCCTAAACAGCTATCTTAAGTCTGACACCTAACTTTTTCAAACGAATGGCAAAGTAAGACAAAGCCCTCCCTTGCTGTAAGGGCCTGTTTGAACACCGACAAGAGCAGAGGAGGGCTACTAGGAGGGAAAGTGAGAATGCATGCACTGGACACATGCATATATACATCAAAAATTTTGATCACGTTTTATGTGGGAAATATAACCATGAGAAACAGATGTTCCTCTCAGATGTACCTTCAACTTCTCATGCCCTTGTCCCATCAGGGACTTTTTCAGGAAAGTAACAACGGTGGATAATAAATCATTTTTTCTGTAACTGGGAAAGAAAATGAGAATTTGTGAAGCTGAATTTGCACTGGTTTTCTGCCTGTGGAGCCCTGCTGATGTCAGTACTGCTTGGCCTGGTTATAAACAAAGGATCTGGGTTTTAAAAATTGATGCCTGGCACATACACTTTCTCACAAGAGTATTGTTCTTCATGATCCTTAAGGTTGTGTTTGTGCTTAAAACCTCTTCAGCAAATTATAACAGCAGCCACCAACTGCAGAAAAAGAGGAGAAAGCTAGTTATTGTTTTCTGTCTTTTAACCTCTTCCTCATACACAAAAGCAGGAGGATGGAGCATTGTTCAGAGCTGGTTATTACAAGGTAAATGCTTACAAGGAGAGATGTACCAAGACAAAATAAGTGCATTTGTAAACTGCTCATGGCTATGCCACAAACAATGCACTTGCCTTTTACACAAGTAACCCTTCAGAGTGCATTTGCTCGCCGTGTCTCGTAAGAGCAATAACACTCTGAGCCATACCTTTTCATGACTTTATTATCAGTAATCTTTGTTAGCCTGTCTCTCTTCATCCTTGATGTCAAAGTTACAATGTGCACAAAGCTGCCAGGCTCCCAAGTCACACCTGGCCCTCAGAACATATCACACCTATGTGCTTGTATTTAAACTGGCTTCTTGTCACATTTTTACCTGGACTTTCAAAATGCTCTTTCCAATCCATGAAGCTTAGCACAGAGTCACCATTTTTGTGCAACAAACCATTTCTTCCTTTCTGTCCCATTTGCTCTTTAACAGTTCCTGGCAAAGGTTGTCTGGGGTCAAATCTTCCCAAATGACGCTGTAAACTATAATCTCTTTTTTTCTTTTAAAATTTTAGAAATGGGGGAAAGGAGAGATAGACAGATTCAAAAACAGATTGTTAAGTCCAGGTGTAAATTCTGTAATAAGTTACTTTTTTAATATCACAGACTCCAAGCCCCAAATTACATTTTACAGCCTGGGATCAATTCATGGGACCTCAAACCAGCAGCTCTGGACCCAAACTTGGAAAAAGCTTAAAACATTTTGTTTAGACACATTAGCAGAATTTAAAAGTCGCTATAAATGTAGTCAAGACCTCTCTGTGCCATGTGAGGCTGTTTGGGGTTGAGGCTAGGTAAGGGTCTTTTTAGATAGAATACAACTGCCATATATCTATCTCCACATGTAAAAGAGGTCTGGAAAAAAAATGTTTAAAAGTTATGGGGTTTTTTCCTGCTGAACAGTCTTCAAAATAATCATTAATATTTGCATCAGTATTTTCCAGTGTATTTGCTGAATAAAAACTGAGTTTTGGTTGTATAAATTTGAAGTTTTTCTGCGCTTTGACAACATCAGGCACTTGGTCTGCATGTGGGGATTTTCTATGGAAACAATCAAGGGAACCTATGATTTCTTCAAGACCAGGAGCAGGAATGGAAATGTTACGCTGTGCTAATGTCTATGGCCCTTTGCATGAGAGGGCAAAAGCAGGAAACCAAGCAAGACACAGCCATGGTCAGTCTATTATTTATCTCCTTAAAGATCACCATGCATTGAGAGACAGCTTGTGGATGCTGAAGTGTTGTCCCTCCTTGGAATACTCTGGGAGGGTTTGGGGGTTTGCTTGGTTTACTTTCTCTGAACCAGAGCACAAGAGTGCTGGGAGCACCAGGAAAGGACTGCCTGGAATTGATTTCCAAAATCTTTTCTTGCTGTTTTCCACTTAGTCCGTTCCCACCTGGGCAGAAGGACGTTGCAGCAGACTGGCTTTGCCAGGTTGCATGCAGTTAGCCCCCAGATTCTGCAGACCAAGAAGATGTGAACTGGGGCATCACCAAGAGTGGGCTGGTCACTTATAACTGTGGCCATTGATCCCTTTGAGAGTGTCCTGCCCTGGTTCTGGAACTGCTACACAGACCTGGGGGACTCGGAGAAACTTCCAACTGGCCAGAAGTTCCTGGTGTCCCATAAGCAATAGCTCTGCTTGTTTCCTAAGAAAAAACTCCACAGCACTGAGGTTTTATCAAAATCCACCACATACATCAGCAGTGCCTGTTACACAAACAATAATTCCAAATACCTGGCTAAGTTCCTGGATTCAAGATCCGACCCCAAAACATGTGGGCCCATATTGCTTTGCTGCAACAGTAGAATTTGCCAACTACTTTTGAGCAAATGGGGGGAAAAGAAAGGAATAAAAACCCTCCTACAAATTCAGACTCATTTGAACCAAAGTCAAAACCTTCAAATTTTAAAGGTGATAAGAACAGGCCATGAGTGATCTGTCACTTATTGTGGAAGACAGAAACCACATGTTTCTCTGGGCTCCAAGATCGCTTCTCTGCTCACTCTTCTGGCTCTGGACTAGCAGCAAAAAATCGAGGGAAGCCAAGATCACAAATATTCCTTTCTCATCAGATTTGAGCCCTTTTAGTGGAGGAGTATCTTGTTTTGCTAACTCAAAGCTCTTGACAATCACTGTAATCTTCAGAACTGAGATTTCAATAATTAAGAAAACTGTGTGCAAAAATAGTCAGGCACGCCATAATTTATTCACTTCATCTCCAAAAAACAAACATGATATTATCTTAAACTTAGAATTTAAAGCTGCACTTCACATCTTTATCAACTGTCATGTAACGTCCAATTTTCTCTCATTTTCCCTGGAAAAGCAGGTTGTATCAATGCTATGTGCACTCTTGTGGAAATGAACTGTGAGGACAAAGTATAGAACTGATAAGGTTTTGCTTTGTCTTTGCCTCTCAGCTTTTTGGAGCTAGAGAATGACATGAAAACCAGCTCTCTGATAAGGGAAATGATTAGCATTCTTCTGAAGTCGATAGAAACACATGAGCAGGACCCAGGAAGTTTTGTTTGATTTTAAAATTATATATGTAAAGAGAAGGCTGTCAATTGATAATGGACGGTGCTCATGTTGGTGTTTAAATAAACAATTTAAATTAAATGGTGAACACAGGATGGTAAATCAAATGATTACCCATCACTGAAAAGGTCAAAGTTCTACTGCAAGTAAGTGCCAGGTACATACTTAAAAGGCCAACAAGCTGACTCTGCTTTCAAATAAAAAAAGAAAAAATACTTAGACTGTGCAAACAGAGCTTGTAGTAGCATTAATATTGTCTGGTTTTGCAGTTTAAACATGTTCTGCTCAATTTCCTACACTACAGATAGTTTATGGGCCTTAATCAATGATGTATGGTCAGCATCCACTACACTTCATGACAGAATGTACCTGGCAGGATCTGTGCCTGCCACTGGAGATGCCCAGCAGATTTCTTTGATCTCCTCTTTTTGTGTTCAGGCCATGTCCTTTGGAGGGCAGATCTGTGTTACTGTACACCTATATCTGTTTTCGATTTAAGCTAGGCAGCCTTGCTTTGTAAAAAGGCTTTTTTTTTAAAGTTTTGTAGGCCCCCAGGATATCTCAGTTCGCAGAGGAAAGGAATATTCTCTTTCGCTGTTTCCCAAATCAGTTCCCATTCAAACCATTTTTTTACACAGTTGTAGTTCCTTATCGGAGGACCCTGTGCATGCTGCATCCTCCTAACAGTTCTGCTTCACAAAAAACACAGTACTCCTAAAGGCCTCTCCTCTTCACGTGGCATGAATAAGTGCTGGGGAGGTCACGGGAGGGAAAAAAGAAGAGGGATATTTGCTACTCTGAAGAAGTAGCTTGTGAAGAAAATGCTTCTCTCCTCTGCTTGGGATGACTAGGGAGCCTGGTGGACCCTGGTTTTTTGACGCTCATGTGAACATGGTAATCCCTGAGGGCTGGTTGTGCTCAATTCATCCTGGAATAAATTTGCTACTGATGGTGCAGATTTTGTCCTTCCCTCCCCACTGCCCTCAACAAAGCAGGGAAAATTACTCAATTAATTGCCTGGCGGTTGCAGGGGCTGCCTGGCAAGGGGGTACTGCCCTTCTGCGCCAAACTAGGGATATAAATTTTTCCCTGTGAGCAGAGCGTATTACGGCTGTGTGCTCTGAGGCAGGGAAGTGCATGCATGCATGTAATAGGCAGCTGATCATTCCCATGACAGCTGCTGCGGGGGGAGCGGGGAAAGGTGTGCCCATCGCCCCGTGCCGCCGCCTGCATGTGACCCCGGGAGGGAGTCATGCAGGCGACCCTGTGCCGAGGGGATTTCTCAGCCCATGACTTGCTCTTAAACGAGGACTTCCTCCGCTGGATGCTTATATTCAAGGCGGCGAGTCATGTGCTCTGTTAATTTGAACAGTGGGATTCACCAGATCTGCGATGGATGGCTGTTTAAAAACACAGTGTGCTTCCAGCTCTGGAACATAGGGGAGCTATCATTTAGTTTTTAGCTCTTTGGCAGAAGAAAACTGTACATGAGGATGAGCAGGTTAGATTTGACTGGGTAATTACATATTATTTTGCATGAATAGAAATGTCACTGCTAATGACAGCTGTGGTGTGCTCCAAAATATTTGGGATTAAATACGTTCAGTTTTACACACCATATGCACATAAATATTTGTAAACATTTGTATGCTTTTAGTTCATCTGAGCAATTTATTCAGTATTACAAAATGCAAAGCAGTAATTCTGAAGACTTCATGCTCCTGTAACAACCGACCTGGTCTGTACTAGAAGAAAAGACTGTAAAACACAAAAGCGTCTACCACCAATTCCCCTTCCCACTCCTCCCTCCTCCCTCTCCTGCTTTATTCAGAGAGGAAAATACTTTGACCTCTAAAAAACAGTGCAAAACAACTTTTAGCATTGAGCTCAGCTTCTCAGGAACCTGAGCAGGTATGTCCATGCCACTGGCCACTGGTTCAACTGCAAAACTTGGCCATGGACAAAAGATTCTGAACTCAAGTTTTCTATTCACAAATGGAAAAATGGTCATATTTATCTTTACAGCTATTGTGTGGAAGCAGTTACGTGTAGGAGTTCTTGAACCTACAGCTGAGTTTGAAACCAAGTTGGCCCTTTCTGTTTTGCAATGAATGTTTTCCATTCATTTTGGGGTGGATGAGCTTTCCTACTAATGTCACTGTGATCATTTTCCTCACCCATTTCTGTGGGGAACATTGTCAAAAGGCTTTCCACAGTTTCTCTGGGCTAAAGCTGCAAAACAAGGCTGTACAAAATACTTGCCATACAATTCCATAATTAATAAAAAACTAAAGGATTTTTTCCATCATTCTCAGAACGGTTTTTGAAGGACAGATGGAAGAAGCATTTCTGTGAGAAACAGTAGTTGACATAGAAACTTTTTAGATGTCTCCAATTAAGCTGAATTCATTTTAACAAATTCCATTCTGGTATTATTTTAACTCTGAAAATCAGACCCTAGATATAGCAGAAATGTACTAAATCCTATTTTTTTTTCAACATAAAACATAGAGATATATGGCTTCATTTCTTTACCAGTACTTGCTACATGCTAAAGGAAACAGTGTCCTATTTGGGAAGTTATACAATCTCACATTCTTATTTCAAACAGTAATTTTCCTACACAATTTCTTGCTTGAGTTGCTACCACTGCAATTTCAGATTCAGTAGGATCTGAGTTGGTGGAAAAGCTCCCAAGATAGAAAGACATGGTCTCTGCTCATGATACGATTTGAAACGAGATGCAGCATGTAGGTTTTTTATTTCATTTGTACTCATTAAAGCATAAGCAGTTGCTCATTCACTGTGTCTTGGCACACAACATGGATGTTTAAATTGTTATGAGAGTAGGGAAATTAGGCAAATAATATCAGCCATAAGTGAGTACCCATTCTGGAAAGGAGACTTCTATATCTAAGAAATTCCTATTTTCACTTTAAGGTTGGGGGGTTCAAGTTGTGATGGCTCTGTTTCAAAAGGGAAAAGAAGAGATGCAGGATTGGAATTGTTGCAGTACAAAACCAACTCAGTCTATTCAATGCAGTTTATTTATATTTCATGAAGGTGAACAAAAGTGCTCTGGAAAAGGCAACAAGAGCACACCACAGGAGGAAGGCAAACCTGGCAGAAGTCGTTCTGCCTCATGGCCTTCATCTAAATTTCCTACTTCCCTGGCTCCTCCTGCACTGTTTGGAGATGAGCAGACCTTCATCCCCTTCATGGACCTTTCCAGTGGTTTTCAGTGCCCTTCTTCAGGTGTATTTCCACAAGATCCAGAGGATACGCATCTCTTTTTACATGGCTGCTGGTGTAAAGCTTTCCAATGGTTTCAGCAGGCTCTGAGATGGGCTCTTAGAGCATGGTACTACTCATTTTTCAATCACTAGCAATCCTGTCTTTCATTTCAGTGATTCAGAAAATAAGGCCCTTAAAGCAGAAATTGCCAGAGTATATTGAATGCAGAACCATCCTTTTAGTGCTCTTTCTTATTCCCTACAATAAACAATGCAATTTAATATAATTTCCAAATCTCAATTTAGGAAGAAAAAAATCTCATTTAGCTGTTACTCTCCCTCACAATGGAAAGCTGCCTCAGAGCATGTTACATTTCAGAGGAGCCTGTGAGATTTTGTTTTAATGGGAAGCTAAATTAAATGTTTAAATTTTAAATCAACAACAGAACATGTTCAAAGAGCTATATTTATAGGTTTTAAGTGAAAAATGCTCTGGCATCACTTTTAAATAATGCTGGCAAGCAAGGGAGGAAAGAACACCACTCACTGATTCTTTGCATGGCTTAGTCCACAGCCTTATCCAAGGCTCATGTATAATGTGAGTTGTTGGCTGTGATACTTTGGTAGTAGTGCTAGTGGAATTCACTGTAGGCAAAGGCTCGTGATGCTAAACAAAGTGGACAAAAGGCTTTTACAGAATAATAAAAATAACAAGTCGCCATTTATGACTTAAAGTTAAATGTTCTCCATGAAGACATTACCCAGTAAATAACTATGTGGGAAAGCCTCTAAAATATAAATGCCCTGGCAAGATGGAGAAAGCACTGAGGGTGATAAAAATGCTTAAAGTCAAAAAGGTGAAAAAGGACTTTGTGTCTTGCACAAATCTCAGAGCTCTTTGCTGAATTACTTTGCTTGCGGCTCTCAGTTCTAGTTCAGCTTATGTAGCCAGGGAAGCAGAGTCCCAGTTTCAAGTGTGCTGAAACTATGTTGGGATTTTGTGTTCAACTAAAAATAATATTGAGCTTGTGTTTCCACGGTGAACATGAAGAAAATGTCTCCGAAGTAGAAACAAATATAGACAGACTGTGGGCAAAGGAGCAGAAAGAAAACTGCAAATGAGAAATTAATGACAGAAACTTCTCAATGCAGACTAATTTTTTAGTAATGTTCCAGGTTTAGTGAAAAACATTTTCAGAAGGCTCAGACTGAGGCAAAGCTCAGGGTGAATTGCTGGATCCCCAAATGAATCCTGGTAGGACAAGTATCTGCTTTCAGCTGAGGAAGGCTGTACCAGGCTTTGTGTATCTGATCACAGGTATCTCAAGCAGCTGGCCAACAAGTATTTGTAGCTATACTGTATTTCCTATAGCTATTTGTATTCCTGTATCCCCGTTTTCTACTGGAGTACAAAAAAAGGAGACAGTACAAATCTGTGTGAATGGTTTAACCTGAATTAAGTGATGTGATGACACAGAGTTGACTAACCTCACTAAAAGAGGCCAAGGTATGCAAAATATTGTGGGAGAAGATTTGAAAGCATTTGCGTTTTGCAAAAATTAAAGTGAGTCCAGTTTGTTTTGTGAAATTTTTTATTGTTATTATCTTTTCTACAATTTTTACCAAAAACCTTCACCAAAGAGCAGTTAGAATTCTTTTAATTACCACTAAAAATGCACTTTTGTGAAAAAATGCTAAAAGTTAGAAGTGAATAAAACAGCAGGGGACAATATGGTGGGGGAAAAGGAAGTTTTGATGATATTGTCAATTTTTAAGTAATAGGGATTTTGCTTTTATAAGAAACGGAAACCAAAAACTGCCTTGGTGAGATTAGTCTGTGGGCACTTCTCGGAGTGTCATTCTTTTTCAACAGTGCTGGCTAAAGATATAACATCCTTATCTCACCTTTAGCCATGAGATCTTTCAGTTTCCAACAGAAGGGTATGTCACTGCAGCATTACTCTCTATGGCATGAATACTTGGTTTGTTCATTGTCTGCTTTGTTTTTAAAAGAAAGGTTTTGCCAGAAGAAAACAGTGGACCTGAGTGCACACGCAGTTCTCAGTCTGCCAGAACTCACATTCTTAAGCCATATATTCAATGCTGTAAAATTGCTGCATGTCCCACTTCTGCCTCATTGAGAGGAGCTTCAATGTCACCTCCAGGACAGAATCAGTATAAACCATCAAACCAGCCACAGATGACCAGTACTGAGATTTATGTCTGCCCCATTTGGCATTAGGCTGGGAAAATAATTTTACGTCTGCAAACACATTTAAGAATGTGAAAAAACATTCTTTCTAAACTCTGTGTGTAGGTGTGAGTGATGGAGAAGATAAGGGAATAAAAACTATTTTCGATTATGGTAATGATATTCTATAACCTTATTAAAAAAAAAGAAATAAAAAATATTCCTCCTTGCAATAAGTGTTTCACTCTAAACTAAAAATTGTTTACCAGGTACCAGGAATTCCCTCAGAAAAATGGGATCTAGACAATGGTATTTCTAGTTGCATTCCCCATGGAATATAGGATGTACATCCTGATGTTCCCAGTTGCCAGGCTTTGGAAATTTGGGACTCTGGGCCCCTAGCTGTATAACCAGCCTGCCAAGGAAAGGAGAAGATGGCTGATTTCAGAAAGATGGCAGAAAGTAACTAAGGCAAGTTTTGCTAGGAGTGTAATGTTCCCACAGGTCTGGATGAACTGGAGAAATGTTCTGATGGGAAAGCATCCCTAAGGCCCCAGAGGTGAGTCTGGGTGGCTCAGGGGAGGTTAACATAGACCCATCCTCTGTAATCCCCTTCATCCCCCCAACACTCTGGGTTGGTGATGCTGTTCTGAGCACAGACAGTGAGTATGACATTGATGGAGGCATGCCCTTAAGGACCATTTCTCAGAGGTGCATTTCCCCCACCAGCTGTTGAGAATTTTTTCAAGCTGTATGCAAAGGTACATTAGGGAAAAGCATTTATTAGAATAATGTGGAGATCATCTCTAATTAAAGATTACATTTCTTTCCTCTAAGCAAGAGCAGAGTTCAACCTCTCTGAGGTTCTGTTCCATAAACCTTTCCTCATTTCCTTTCTAAGTGTTATCTTCTCCACATGCCCATCTGCAGCAGTAGCTCTGACGTACCCGTGGTGTGTCACAGCTTCTACACCCCCAGCACAAGGGCAAGACCAGAGGTTGCTGCAAGCCAGGCTATCTGTAATGAATTTCATCACGCTAAATCTGAAGCCGTGATGAAGATTTAGAGCTACTAAACTATCTTCCAAAGAGAGGGACTGGCCATGATGCGTCAGTACAAGGTTCTATTGCTACATGCAATTTGGGTTTCAAAAGCAGGAAATGTAAAACCAGAAGACCCCAAATGAGCAAATACCCAGTGAGGAGACTTGAGCAGAGAAATACAGAAATGACACAGGGAAAGTGTACGTACTCAGAAGCACAGCTGCTGAAAGAGGAGGGTCACGTAGGAGATGATGATGTCTGCTTCTGTCATTCACGTTACAGCACTGCTACCCACAGGGATGGTGTTTAATTTGAAGATCACCTTCACTAAACCATTTCATACAGAATATGTCACAAGGTAAATTGAACAGCTAGACATATAATCAGACAGAATGGCACAGTAAAATAATTAAATACAGGCAGCCCCAGGATGCGCCCTGTTTAATGTAGAAGGCTAATTGGTATTCGAATACCACACGGTGTGTGTGGAAGAAAGACAGTGTAACTAATGTACCTGTATGTTGTGTATAATAATACAGCAGGAGACCTTGAGGGTACATCTTCCCCTGAGGATTTTACACTGCCAGCAGCTGATACCAATAACAACAAAGGAATTAATTTCCCCTGATATTTTCCTGACATATTCTATCCCAGTTCCTGCTTCAGTGCAATCTGTGTGAAGCTTCAAGAGGGATATGGTGCATTGGAATTAAATGCAACTTATAAAGTACACATATCCTATTTTTAGTAGTAAAAACCCAGCAGATAGAATTGTGGTACCAGACTATAAATCCCTGGTTGCTTGCTTTCATCCAGTTAATTTGAAAAACTTAAATAACCTTCTCTCTATGAAAGACATTTTTCCTGTTATGATTTTATGATGCTTCCATTTTCAACAGCTACAGTTTTCTGACTTCAAAGTACATGGAGGCATATTTGTGTTGGCTCAGAAATACTGTTGAAATCATATTTCAAAAGAAATTGATAAATACATTAATTTTCACATTTTTGTCTCAAAGTAGCTAAATGACAAGCCCTACATTTATTTTTCGGTTTTGGTACACTTAACTGGTAATGAATAAAATATATTGAGGCAGAAGATACTTTTTATATATGCGGTACAAGACAAGATATTTTAACTAGATTGTGGAAAACATTTGCACCACAAATACAAGATGTGAAGAGCACTCCTAAAACAAGCAACATCCAATCCTCAGAAAGCAAAAAAAAAAAAAAGAAAGACAAGTTGCAGTGCACACTTGCAAGGAAATATCGTGGTCTGAGCAGTGGTTATACATCTCGGATGGTGTTATCCCTGCCCTTGACAAACAGTATTTCACTGCTCTGTAACTAGATAAAAGGAGCATTTATGAAGTAGAGCTCTATGAGTGTGAATAGGTAAGAAAACATGTCCATATGCATACAGATATATTTGTGATGGTGGTCTTTAAAAAAAAAAAAGTATCTTAGAATTGGTTATAGCCTGACAGCTATAAATATAGTAAAATACTTATTGTCATGCATAGTCACACTACATCAGAAACAGTGTTCTGCAGAATGATATTTGCTCTCTCTTCCTCCTAGAAGATTTTCAATGACTGACAAGAAATCCATTTTGCATCCCTAAGGGTCATTTCATTTGACACTAAGCACAGGTGTTTTTCTGCTTCCACTTGTAGGAGGAAAGAAAAGTGAGACAAAATAGGGGCATACATACAGAAGAAAATTAACTAAGGTTAATCCCAGGTTGGATTTCAAAACTACTCCATGGCACACTGAGTCACAGTATGGCTGAGTTTGTCAGGGACCTCTGGAGATCATCTGGTCCAAGGCCCCTCCTCAAGGCCAGGATAACTACAGCAGGCTGCTCTGGACCATGTCCAGTCAGGTTTTGAATATGTCCAAGGAGAGGGACTCCACAACCTCTCTGGGCAACTGTGACAGTGTTTGACCAAGTTTTTTACATTTAAATGGAATTTCTTGTGTTTCAGTTTGTGCCTCTTGCTACACAAGATACCACTGAGAAAAGTCTGTTTCCCTCTTCTTTATTCCCTCTTCTTCTTCGCTTGTCAGACTAAGTGTTATCAGACAGTTGTGAAACTGAACGTCAAGTGCAGTGAGTTCCAGCTGCAATGACTGGAAGGCTGGGTTCCTTAAACTAAAAATGGAAATTCTCTGAGCTGGCCTCCTCCAGTTTAACACCATGTGCAATTAATTTCCTCTTAATCTGGTGGAATGGCTCACTTATTCATGAAGGAAAGAAAGAGAAAACAAAGGAAAAGAAAGGGAGAAGAGAAGAGAAGAGAAGAGAAGAGAAGAGAAGAGAAGAGAAGAGAGAAGAGNAGAGAAGAGAAGAGAAGAGAAGAGAAGAGAAGAGAAGAGAAGAGAAGAGAAGAGAAGAGAAGAGAAGAGTGAAGGTGAAGGCAGAAGCCCCCTTGAATGACTTCATAGAAAGATGTTTTGCTGTCTTAAAAAACAAAAAGACTTCAAAGGTCTGGCAAGTCTCACTTCCTATGTAAGAAGCTTCCTCAGACCATGGCAAGAGTTCTGCCCAGATGGCTTTCAGGCTCAAGTGGAAAACCCTAAGTACCAAAATACTCAAAGATATTATGCTATCTAGTTCCCACCAACATCGAGGACAGCTGGGTACACACAGGACCTTATCTAGACCTAAAAGAGCTGATACCACCTACAGTACTGTCTTCAGCAGTATCCATTACCAGCAACTCAGTATGCCTTAACTGCAGAGCAGCCTGGCCTTCTTTAAAGAGTCTGGTATTTAATTTCAGTAGTGGTGGTTTTGGATGTTACAAATCCCACATTTGTTCCTTACAGATGGCAAAAATAATAGTAGTTCAAAACAAGCTACTTCTGGCACTTTCAGCAACCTGGTCTAGTGGAAGGTGTCCCTGCCCATGGCAGGGGGCTGGGACTAGGTCATATCTAAGGTCCCTAACGGCCCAAACCATTCTATGGTTTTTATGATTTCTATGAACTTTTCCTTCATCATGAATTTATGACTTCTCTCATTTTCATATCCTGACTGCTAAAGCATTTTCAGCTGGCAAATGTTGGTAGCAGCTAGGAACAGAAAATGCTGGCTGAAAGGCCTTGCACTATAGGGACAAGAACTGATTCAAGTATGTTCATTCTAACAAATAACAATTATTGTTTTAAACTCTTTATTTACTGAATAAAATAGCAATGCCCAACAGGCATTTTAGGAACTGGCAACAATAGTTATAATCTGCTTCCAAAAACTCAGAACAACTTGTATTCTCATTGAAACAATAACAATTTTCATAATGGATAGGCCTGTCGAGTAGAAAGGAAAAGAATAATTCAAATAATGATTATTACAATATGCGCCAGTTATACACAGAAAATGTCACATACATAAATTCTCTTCCAGTCTGTTCACAGCTATTCCCTTTGGTGCTATCATTTCATGATAAATTCTGTTTACATTCCCTTACTTGAAATCCTTTTATTAAAAACTCCCAAAACACAATACAATGCTTTTTGGGCGTACTTAGTAAGAAAAGATTGTGGCAGATTCTTTGCACTACCAGGTTTACTAGGCCAAACACCAGAAAAATGCTAACAATATTGAGGGTGACCTCATTGCTCTCTGTAGCAGGGAAAGCAGAGAGGGAGGTACAAATCTCTTCTCCCTGGTATCCAGTGACAGGACAGGTGGCAATGGCTCAAAGCTGCACCAGGAAAGGTCTAGACTGGACAGTAGGAAGCGTTTCTATAATGAGAGGCTGACCAAACGTTGGAACAGGCTTCTCAGGGAGATGGTTGATGCCCCAGGCCTGTCTGTGCTTAAGAGGCATTTGAACAAAGCCTTTAACAACATGCTTTACCCTCAGGACAGCCCTGAATTGGTCAGGTAGTGGGACTAGATGGTCATTTTAGGTCTCTTCCAACTGAAATATTCTTTTTTGTTCTATACTATTGAATATTTCGTGCAGTAGGCATACATAGGAAGATAAAATCCTCTTCCCAGTCATTTTCCAGCAAGAATGGAAAAAAAGGGCCTTTTGCATACACATCTCTTGACCTGGCTAAGTCACCACACAAAGGGATGATGTGCAACTTCCCAGTCACAATCTGATTCCATTTTCCATGTCTTAGTCTAAGTCAGGACTGACTTAAAGATGCTTAAGTGTGGGATTTACCAAGCACATACACTAGAACACTGCAGGATGCTTTGTGTTATCTAACACATATCCTTCTGAAGAGCAGCCAGCCTACCCCACTTCCTGAAATGGCAGTAATTCCCTGTGTTTGAGCACTCCAGAACTGCTCCAGCAGACCAAAACTGGAAAACTGTTTTCAGTTCACCTCCAAAAGTTTGACTGCTTTTGTCTACCTAAGATATATTCTGCATATTACAGAGCAGAGTTTCTCATCTGATTTATTAGCAATTCACCTTGCTGTGAGAAAGAGTGAGAGAATGAGCACTCATAGGCAACATACACAAGACTCTCCAAAGAGATTTAAAACTCAAAGCACATGAAGTAGTTGCACAAAGCTGTGCACATCAGTTATACTCCTCATCAATCAGACCCAAAGCCAAGATTGCCATCCACATGACTTCATCTATACAAATTTCCTTTAGGGAAAAAAAAAATCCATGATCTTTACTGAAGACAATGAGTGTTCTTGTCTTTAAATTGAACTTAACATAAGCATCTCAGCTATCTTTCAGTAAAAAACATACAGAAACAAAGTGGCCAAGGATCAAAGACCTTATTTCCCCATCAAATACTTTACTGTGGTCACATTGATTGAAATGTCAAGGTGTTAATTTCAAGCCAATATATATTTAGTTTAAAATTTACTTATATATAGAAGATATGCACAAATGTCTGAAAGAAAACACAACATATTTAGCTCTGAAATGTGAATTTAAAATTAAGTATTTAAAATACTTGACCTCACTGTGCTAGATATTTTTTAATCTGAATGTAAGGGTTTTTTGCCCTTGCCTTCAGCCACAATGTCAATGGTTGTGTTTTTCATGAAGCAGGAAATACGTAGGTAAAGGTAACTTTGAAGTATATGTGCAGTGAAATATTTAGCCAAACAAACACTATTCTAGGGTGCTTATGGATAGAAAGTAGTAAAAAATATAAAATACTCCCTCAGAGAAAGAGAAATTTCAGTGTGCTGAAAAATACGTTGTGCTCATTCTTTTGCTTTCTCTTTCACCATTCTGATTTCCATTACACCCTTCAAATGTTTAGAAGTTCCTCCCTGAAGGACTTTCTGGTTTCTCCAACTTTCATAACTCCTAAAAATTTGAAACTTTCTCCTGCTATTTAAAAGCATCATGTAATAAAGCATATGTGTTTCAGCTGTCACTGGTAGTTACATCAGGCTCTGTGTGACTCATGCATTATGTTAATTCTTTTTATTTATTCTAAAAGGACATTTACAGAGTTGGAAGGAGGTGATTTTCCTTATCTTTATACTCTCTAGTTTACCTACCTGGTAGGTAAAAAATCACTGTTCTGGCAGAGATGAGAATCAGTTTGAAGCTGAAATTTACAGCATGTAAAACTGATGAAAATCTACACAGAGAGAGGTTGCTCAGTGGCAGTGTTGCAGGGCCCCATCATAATATCAGCTGGAGTCAGCACTGCAAGTAGATCCAGTTTCAAAAGCAGCTTTCAAAATTGTTTTCTACCACTGAACATTGCTGTTGCCAGGTATTGACAAAAAGATGAAGTTCAACAGCACAACTTTCCACAAAAAAGCAGAGAAATGCAGAGGCTGTTTTGTATGTCAGTTTTTAAGAATCCTATCATTTTCAGTATAAGACAACCACTAAAAAGAATTGTTCATCACAGTTTTAGAAGTGTTATCTGATTCTTTGCTAAATAACTCCACAATTCAGTTGATTTTCAGTGTAAAATTGAATTCCCTGTTCAGCTTTTATTCGCTTGTTTTTAAAAGAAAATGTGAAGTTCCTGTTCTCCTGTATGTGTCAGGAGTAACTCCAAATCAAAGGGAATTATCTGTGCTCTGCAGGGAGATAAATTGACCGTGAGCCTTGCAAACCACAAAACTAGGGAAAGGAAAAGTAATAGCCCATGCTTAAGATAAAATCTGCAGTTGTGCAAAATGCTCTGTGAATTCCATCTCATATTATAGTACAGTTTTAATAAAGATGAATGTCTTGCAGAAAATTCCACTTAGACAATCATCTTGGCATTCAGAGATGAGAGGAACAATCTCTACTTAATACCACTGGGAAAATGGACCCAGTAACTCTCTTTAACTGCTGTTTAAACACTCAGAAGTCAGCTGGAATGGGAGTCCTTCTCTGACTCTCAGCTACCAATGGGCATCAAAGTTCCCACCTGGGCTGTAGTTATTAGCTTTCTCCCAATGAGAACCAGGAGCAGGAGATGATTGGTGGTTGCTCAGAGAATGTGTCAGCTGGAAGAGCATGGAATTTTGGAGCTCTCAGGTCAGGAGTGCACCTGAAAGAGCACCCTGGAGACTGCCACAGCACAATTTCTGTGCCATGCAGGTCCTCAGAGAGCAACTGAATTGATCATCTTTAGCAATTCTTAATCCCAGAAATGCTTAATTTTGCTTGACACTTCCATGTTAGACCAGTAAGTACCTCAGGTGGTCAGGCCTGGGGGCCCTGTGTGGAAACACGTGTTTCATTCTGTATAGGCAGGTGTTAGAGACCAGAGACAGGGAGATGTGTGGGATTTCATGGCACAGAACTCAAGGTGTTGGGCCTTGTTATATAAGGACCTATGTCCTGGGAGGGATACGAGGTTTGGCACATCCTGAGCACATTCACACGCAGCCAAGGCTGAGATTAGTACCAAAGGCTAGAGCTGTGGGCACGTTCCCTTGGAAATCTCTCTAGAAAAGCTTACCTTCACCAAACAGCTCTAGTCGATGGAGTCACAAATTAAGGATCAAGAATCTTCTTACCCTGAGGAAATCCAAGTCGATTTTTTGACAGGAAGAGGCAAACTCCCAGGTGGTTGCTTAGGCCGGGTAGCAGGACAGTCATTGTTAGCCTTCCTACTGAAGTAAAACCATTGTTTTCTCTCGTGTCCAACAGTCAGAGCATCAGCAGGAGGGCAAGCTAAAGGGAATTGGACTGCACAGACCATGGCTTTGGTACTCAGCTGGAAAGATGGAACTGGGCTCTGGTCCCAGGACTATTCCCATTTACAGCTCTAAAATGTAGCCAGCTTTGCAGAGCAGCTGGAAAACCACCAAAGGACCACAGTTCAAGGGCAAGAGGACAAAACATAAGGTATTCATCTTCCACATTAGGTCCCTGCCACTTTATTGTAGAAACAATTATTCTCATTTAGTCTTCTCTTGTTTTGGTGAGAGCTGCCTTAAATTTGGGGTACCTTAAAAACACCATCAATGAAGGAAGCAGAGGTCTTCAACCCTAATGGTTAAACAGAAATGGGAGGATGAACATGGGTTGGCATGGCCACTTGTCCTTGTGAATTCGAATTACCTCTGGAGATGTAAGAAACTGTACACATTTTCCATTTCCCAGGCACATATTCAAACACTTCCATGCAAATACCTGCATTCTTAGGTGAAAACAACATTTACTAATCTGAGTGGGTCTTACAAAAGGTGATTCTTGCTCAGTTACATACCTATAGTCACAAGATTAGCTGATGTTTCGAGTGGATAAAAGTTACACATTGTCTTGAATCAGAAATCTGAACTCCCTCAAGAAAGAGATAAAAAACACCACTCCAGCTTTTGCATTCTATTGGCAAGGCTTTAACCCTTTGGAGACATCTGATTATTAATCAATCATGCAGGAGAGAAAGGTACTCTAAAAACCTCTACTATATCTCTGCTCCTACTAAACTGTCTCGCTGGGTTAACGCAAAGAAAATTACTTTCTGCAATGTTGTGTCTGTCTATGAGTAAATCAGAGAGAAAAAATTTTGTTCACGTACACCAAACATGTCTTCACTCACCACCAGGAATGTTCAAGATACACTTGAAAAGTAGTTGATTTCATGTAATCTGTACCCTATTTCTTGTCACTTTCTCTAGATGCAAAAGAATCTGCAGTTGTCTAAATTATTAATTTCTGCTGTGCCACAAAAGTGACATGGAAGGGAGCCCTGGCATCTGCAAAGTCCTGCCATTGCCCCTCATTCATGCACCTGCACTTAAAGAGCTGATCTGCTGCAATTGCACTCCCTTTGTAGATCTAAATACACTGCATGTGCGGGGCAGAGGGTTGTGACATGCCACAAACTTCTTTAATTTCTGCTGTACTTTGACAGCTATGGTCAACAGGACACCCTTTAAGTAGTGAATCCTGGATTCTGGTTTCAGGCCACTATATGTGTGAAGAGATGATTTATTATTCTTCACCCTTCAACATGAATTTTGTTGATTTCAGTCAATGAACTTACCTCTATTTGATAGGCAGAAACTTACCTGTTAGAGAAGCTCCTTCTTTCAGGCAAACACTATGCTGGAGATCACTGGATTATGTCAGGTATTTTCTTCATTTAAAAAAATGCTACAGTACACTATGGACATATGGATATAAACTGATCTGAAGTGAATAGATTGCAGACAAAATTCTTCTCTCATCTGGAGTAAATTCATTGGCTTCAGTGGAACTATTCTGGATTTACAGTGATGTAATTTGGAACAACATCTGGCTTCAGATATATAAGAAGGGCTCATTGTAATGGTTTATATCACTGACTACTTATTGCATACTTTTGCTATGCTTTTCTTAGCTCTTACTAGCTACACTTTACTTGTGGTTTTACGTCTTTCTCTTGTATTTTACGCAAAAACCTGTAAAAGACTTGCAGAATGAGGAAAGAATGCATTTCCTGCAGGTCACCACTGTGTGGCATCTCCCTTAATTTAGTTAAAAACACAGTCTACAATTATTTTGCCTTTTTATTTTGATATTGCATTATAGAAGGCAGATAAATGAAAAGTCCCCTCACTTGACAGAGTGAGTCATTCAGTGGCATTTACCTGGAAAACACCTTTTAATTTGTGTGGATTTTCCCATATAGTCCTCTCTGTTCTATGGCCAACAGTATGCTGTGTTGACAGGCATCCATTCAAGTCACCTTAGCACAGGTTTGTTATTATTCTATTATGAACAAATAAGTCCAGGGCAGAACCTGTGTCCTGTCAAACCAAACTGCCTCTCTTTATCCAAGTCAATAGGCACTCAGTTTCACTGCAGGGTACCGGGGAGGGGTAGGCCGAAAGGCACTATTTGCCTGTCACTCTGTAGGTATCTTCAGTATGTCCTTTTTTCATTGCAAGGCTTTCAGCGTCACATTGTGAGCACCCTTACCATGAGCTCTGAGTACAATCTTCTCCGAATCTGCTAATGTGATCTTTTGAATTTTAATGGAAGAGTGTTTAATAAAACTACCAGACAATGGGTAATAAATATGCAAATACACCAAATACCATTTAGAAATCAACATTTGCTTTTTTACCACACATGCAACTGTGGTTTTCTGTTATGCAAAACTATAGCATCTGAGCTTTAAATGGTAAAGCTGTACTTTGCAAATATGTTCGGAAATATTCACACATGTTTCTGTTTAATCTTACAACACTTGTTTTTCCAGCTTGAAAATTTAATTCAATTTTCGTACTTTACTTAATTAATTTTAGATATGTAATAAATATATTGTTTTAAACCAAGTAGCTGCAAGGTCAGCTGTGGTAGCCAAAAGCAATATTTGCATCATTTGCATTTCTTTGAGCTCCTAATTACATGGCACTTGCTTCAATAAAAGCTAATATTACAATTGACTTTATTTACTCTACTTCATTACATCTGGCTTCCTTTTAGATACTTTTTTCCCAAATCTACTCACAGAGAATATATAAATTATATGCCATTATCTTTTTTTTGAAAGGCAACTCCATCCATCATAATGGATTACAAATTTATCACCTTGAATCAATTTCTGTTCACAAGTTCAAAAGGAAATATAAGTGCTTGAGGGCCCAGAAATATTTATTGTACATGTGGATATTATTAAGCTTTATTGAAATCCTTCACCAATGAGAATTGTTTCTGTTTCATTTTGCAACACATACAGCACTAATGCTAAAAAGCCAACGCCTTTATTGTCTAAAAACTAAATTGGCAATGCAGCACTGATTTTGAGGACGACTGATTCTGACTAGATGCACTAACATATTTATGCAAGCATTCATTTAATTAAGACATGACAACCTCAGCTTGCCTAATGTAGTGAAAATTTGTTTCGACGTAGTTTCTTGTATAACATTTTCCCACGATGATGTCTATTTTCAAGTAAAAAATACTTCTGCTAGCAGCATCAACAGTAATTCACTCAGACTCTTTTCCTTGTAATAGAGCAGAGAGAGAAAATGGAAACTTAAGATTCATGAGAGTCTTGGTTTAAGACTTAGTGACAAGACTACATCTGGTATCAATACAGTTCTTTGGGATCTTGACCACATCTTTCATAAAGTGGTAAGTTCCGCCAAAAGGACACATCTGACTGGCTGCTAATGACAACCTCCGAAACGCCGAGCCAGTACAGGGGAGGAATGCAGTAACGCTCTGCTGGAGGGAGAAAACAAAACTACAACTCTATTTACATTTTTACTAGTGGTGTTAATGGGAAGTTGATCTCTTAAAGCCCATAGTAAGACACGCTTTCTTTGAAATTGTATAGCACCGTGTCAGGAGTTAACATGAGAGGTTTGTTGGTTGGGGCTTTTTTCCCCTCCTTTTGGACTAATTTCTTGCTATACTAAATTAATTAAACTCCTGGAAATATTTCCGTTTCAAAGCAAAAGATTTGCAGCCTCAGAAGGAACAGAGCAGCTGAGTTGTTGTGGGCAGACAGACGTATAGCATGGGGCAGTCAGACGTGATGTTCAGTGGGTGAGGAAGCCACCACGAGCGCTGCCGACAGAGCTGTGCAGCAGCCGCCCAGGTGCAGATTTCACTGCTTCAGATACGACGTTTGTTTTGTTAAACAGCATGACATATTGGTGTCCAATGAATTTCCACTGGGACTTTAGAGGGCAGGTTTGTATTTTTCTTTCTAAAGAAAGAAAATCAATCTAAAAAGAAAGAAATCTAAAGAAACCTAGGGACTGTCTTTTGCAAGGAGTCATATATTTCAGGAAAAAAGATGAATATTTCATGATTCCAAGTGTTTGGAAGTGGTGTTCTATCAGGGCTACCTGTGAAAGAATTTTACTTGAAAGCAGAGATGTCTCAAAATGAGGAACAGATTTGTATGACTAATGAAGATTAAGATGAAATTTCACACAGTCTTACCAGTGACTTTAGCTATTTCCACATTAAAGAGTCAATGTGATGCCAGCTTTGTAAAAAAATTTTCTTCTCAAATACGTATACCCAAAAAAAGGGTTTTGTTTTATTCCAAGGAACTTTAGACAGATGAATCCAATGTATGTGCTGTATAACGATATTGAATTTGGGACTTTTAAGTTCCAGTGAGAATGTTTCATGTGGCTTTCTTAGTAAGAGCAGATTTAAATCTGGTTTAACTGGCCAGAGTAGATTTTTTCATCTGAAGTCATCTTTTACTTCCATAAAGTAGCAATCCTAACTCCTGTTCCATTTGTCAAGGATATTAGGATGTGACCATAAAAACATTTCAATCAACGCATTGGTAAGTGTCAGAATTTCCCCATGCTTTTGACACTTCATTTAAGATAGAGGAGCTGATGGGAGCTGATGGTTCATTGTCTGTGATGCAGGGGCATATTAGCTTTACTTAATGGAAGGGCTGGGAAAAATTACTGGTTACATGAAGTTTCCTTTCCTCATCATAAGTTTGCAGCCTGCCTTGTTTTACATCAGGTTTGTGCTGTGAAACTTATCTAAAATAACTGTGTCTGAACATAGAAAATCCCTTATCATCACCTTTCAGCCCAGCTCATGGCATGATGGAGCCTGAGCAAAAGAGTGCATCCAGACTGGTGTCTGGCTGGAGGAGAGGTCATTCCACCAGAAGAAAACTGTTCCTGAAAACACATTGTGCCCTTGTGAAGGGTGTCTGCCCTGGCTCCATCAGCAAACCTGAATGGCAGAGGTTTGGTAATGAAGTCGACATTGAGCCAATAGAATAATCCAGGACTTGGTCCCATTCAAAGATGCCCCTTTGCTATTTCACTCACTGTTTTATGTCTGTTGTTCTGCTGGGCTGCACACCCTGCCAGTTTTAGTTCTGCGCTTCCATTTGGTGTTACTGAATAGCTGAACATCAAAAAAAGAAATCCTCTTATGGAGCAGGCGAGAAAGACTTGCACCAAGTAGTGCCTATGCCATATTTAATTCAATCAGTATTAGGTATTCAGTCAACACATGGTTCACTTCAGAGCTTTAGTGATGCTTTAAGGAAACATCAAACAAAAGTGTGAATGTCTATGTATACACATATCATATGACAAGAACCTCTGATGTTTAAAGGTTACAGTTTGGTCCAAAAAGCTGTATCTGTGTAGCATTTTCAGATTTATTAAATAAATCAGATGCTACAGAGGAATGGCCTCCTCTGTAGCTCCTCTGTAAAGACACATTGAGCCATGATGGTTTTTCACATATTGTGAATGAAATCTATTTTGTACAAGTCAGCAGTTCTGCAGTTCTAGTTAGCAGGGTATCAACCATTAATAACATATATCATGCATCTGGAATGTTTATAATGTTTGTATACCAAGGGAGAGAAATTTATTGTTATGATAAGGGCGGGGGAAAGTAATAAAATTATTAAGTTTATCCCAAGTTTCCACTAGCTGTTCTTTAATTGCTGTCAACTGAGTTCAAAGTGTTACAGGAACCAACATTTTCTCCTGTGGCACTTTTTTCCTTAGATTTCTCATGCATTCCCTTTTCTGTGAAACTCTGCTTAGTAAATATTAATTTACCCTCAATTACTAATGACAAGTGAAAGAAACCTTTGCATTCATCAGGGCCCCAGCCTTAGGATATACGTTTGTCCTT
Organism: Struthidea cinerea; assembly: GCA_013397865.1. Classification (NCBI taxonomy): domain Eukaryota; kingdom Metazoa; phylum Chordata; class Aves; order Passeriformes; family Corcoracidae; genus Struthidea; species Struthidea cinerea. The sequence goes on along the minus strand of VZTI01004580.1, from coordinate 532,117 downwards.
CAAAGCGTTCAACCATTCAACAATTAGAACTAATAGCTACTCCAGGCTATCAGGGCTGAAACACACAACACTCCCCTAGTGCTGAGCTCTTGGCACAGGCACTCATGGTGGTCTTACAACCTATTGACTTCATCAGCGAAAGTTGGAAAAGGGATTTGGAAAGTGGACAAATTAGACATGGAGTGATTGTCTAAAATGTGAGAACACTTACGGGTTGGAGAGAGGAACAAGTCAATTAGTCCACTAATAAACCTTAGCTATGTGAAAGCTCCCTCACTTCTCACATGAAAACAGCTTGGAAGGCTGAGGATTTTGCTAAACAAAAGCAAAACAGATAAATAAATAGAAAATGCTAAACCAGGAGAATAAGGGAATGATTGATACTGACACTCTGGTATGTTTCTGTACAATACATTAAAAGTGCAGCTTCAACCCTTAAGCCTTCTTTGCTGGGAGCTTCATCTTTAAACAGAGAAAACCCCCCCAGCCTCTGCAGAATCAGCTGAGGCTTTGTTCTTGGAGGTGGCTGCAAATGCCCACACACACAGACACACACACAAACAAACATTTCCAATGGTGACCTTGTCTTCCTACTTCACTGTTCTCCCAATATAATATGGAGAATGGTTTGCTTAAACAGCTCTGATTGTTTTTCTTTAGAAAAATATAATAGATAATTTATTTTATTTTGTTTTCTGCTTTCATTATTTAACAATGAAGAAGTTCTCTTATTGCAGTGAACAGAACAAAAGCATGTAATGAAACCATAATATTATTGAAAATAGCAACTTTGTGGCCAAATACAGTATGATAGAAGGCTTTCATGAGTACACAGATTTGTTCTTGAAAAGTGACTGGAAATGTTAATTATATTCCCCTTTTTTTAATATTTATATATTCAAGCTTACATATTTATTAATGCCACATATTTCTTACAACTATAATTTGTGGGAGGCCAGAAAATATTGATATTTTGTTTAATTTCTAATGGAGCAAAAACAGGTTTAGGCATTGGGAGAAAAAAAACCCAACAAAATAAAACAAAACAAAACTAAACAAACAAAAAAACCCCGAAACCTAACAACAAAACCCCACCAAACTAAAAACCAAACAAAAAACCCACCAAAAAAACCCCACAGCTTTATTTATAAGAAATTATAAGAAAATATAGAGATGGCTAAGCAGCACTGCTGTTTTTTGAAATGCCTTCCCAACAAACCGTCCAACAATTAGACATATCTGAACTGTAAGCAGCTACACCCAAGACTTAACTTAGTGCTCCCTGGACACCCCTCGTCCTTAACCACTGGCATTTAATGGTCACAAAGGACCTTCCACTGAGGGTCCAAGTCATACCAGGATACCACCAGCAAGGGAATCTAGTGGTTCTATTCACTCAATTAGACTGAAGACAATGACAATGAATTCTTAATTATTTTAAAAATTCAGTGTTGCTAATACCAGGACCAGAGCTAAAATCTATTTCTCAGAGAAAAACAAAAACAAACCACCAAAAACCCTCTAACTCTATAATTTTTAGTGTGACACAAGTATTAAACACCATGAAGAATTGTTTCAGATATATAGGTTTTTTTTACTTCTGATATCCTGTGTATTATGCATACCCCATATATTATACATATTATATATAAAAGAAATAAAAATATAAACAAGAAATAAATGACGCAGTGTTGATTGGCAAACTAGAGCTAATCTCATGCACAAGGAAGGAACAAGGATAATTGTAGCACCTGAGGTTTTCTGACCTCTGTAAAGTGGATATTTATAGAGTGTGGCAAAATTAAATTACAGCATACTACATAAAGCACTATGAACTCGACTGTGTGTCAGTTTGAAGCATGGAAATTAAAACTAGTGTTAACAGTGGGCAATGATGTCAGAAAATGTAAACAGTAATCCCCTGATTATGGAAGGATATATTTGAAGACAAAATTGGAATAAGATTCTTCTCCATGAAGAAAATATTGCCTGTTTTCCACAATTATGTTAGTAGCACTATGCACTGCAAAATTTCAAGGAATTACGTAAAAACGTGGGTGTAGGGGATTTTTTCTGAGTTTTCCAGATGAGTTTCACCCTAAATGAAGAAAATCTATAATAGAGTTTTAAGTAATCCCACTTTGACATTCAGCCTGGTTTCTGTAGTGAAATTGATGGCTTTTCTTCTGTCAGTGTTCTAACACTCCATCAGTTGGGGGAATTAGATTTTGGGAATCAGAGGTAGTAGGTAGAAAAGTTTGGATACTGCCCAATTGCAGCAAATTAGGGAAAAAATAGACACAAATTAATGCAGGGAGAAAGGTAGCAAAAGGAGCTGAATGAAAGCAAAGGGGATAGAGAGGAGTTTCTGTTAGGTCTTACCAATTAAAGACTCTTTATAAGGCAGAAAGAGACAAGAACAGCGCAGCAGATCTGAGAAGAAGCAGCAGAGTGTCAGGAGGATGGGTTTGTGGGAAACAGCTGGTAAAATACACTGTACCTCTAAGCCAATACAACGGGAAAGGGAAGTTAAGGAGAGAATTCAAGCATCATTAAATGAGTTTCCCAAATTTCTGCACCATATGTTTTGAAACAAAACATGCTTAAATTTGCCAGGTAAAATTTTATTCTTACTTGGCAGCTTTGTTTAGAAAATGGTCATAAATCCTAAATATAGCTAAAGTGCTTATTCCATTGAAATTATCTCATTTCTAAAATGGATACATGCTTCCAATCAGTTTTGAAAGATTTTTTATCAGTTTCTTCTTTTCTTATCTTGCAATAAAATCTGAAAGAGTTCTTTTAGTCTGATCTAGTTTTAGGCTATCTTTTCTTAGACTGTTTAGGAGAAAATGAGCTGCAGTCCTTTTGGGAATTTTTTTCTGAAAAACTATTGACAATTGACCAAGTCACCCTGATTTATTCATGTGAGCTTATTCCACAAGTAATTGTCTGCATAACAGTGGCATCATTAAGTTAAAAAGTTCTTGCTGTTGCTCTGTCCCAAGACACAGGCATGGTTTTTCATCTCTGCTGCTCTTGTCTTCAATACTACAGTTTTAGGTCTTCTGCTGTAGATCTGTTTGTTTGGAAGAAGGGGAAATATGCTCCAGCCCTCCTAAACTAGGCATCTGTTGCACTGCTTTGATGGCTTAGAGAGCTTTTTCCATTTTATTTCCCTAGAATCACATATTACAATATTCATTGACTCAAAGAACTCTTGTGAAATGCAGATGTCAAGTCAGGACTCAGAATATTTAAGGAACGGCACCTTCAGGGTACATTTAGATTAGCTGTAAAATAAATGCTGGGTTGTGAACTGTTGTGCCTGCAATTCACAGCTACTTACTGACAAGAATCATTGTGATCAATGAGGTAATATTAGACAGCTGCAAATTTCTCTAATGTAATCAGGACTTTAAATATTTAAGTAGATATGATTCAGATTAATTGTGTATTCAGAATTAGACTAGCAGAAGTAGATCATATGGAAGGCATTCTGAGAAATACTTCTTCTGCAAGATATATAAAGTTGATATAGAGAGCTGTGAAGTGGGAAAGGCTGTAGGTTTTTCTTCTCTCTAAAATACTATGAAGGGAATCAAAAATTGCATGTTTTTTCACAGGGGAAATGTCTTTTTTTAAAAAATAGATAGTTTTCCCCAAGCCTTAAGGAAGAAATGCAAATGAGCTCCACATGCTCTCCAAAGTATTCAGGAGTAATTTCACAGGCACCACTATAGACACATCATTGCCAGTATACGTGGGCCAATAGAAATGGTACATTGTGCATTTCACAGTCCAAAATTCACAGGAAACCAAGTAGGCAAAAAAAAGAGTCAACTTTTAGAGACATGCATCTGGAACTGCAGACCACATCATGGCTAATGGCCTTATTGTGAAACGCTTCCTCTCACTGGGATCATTGTCAGTGAGGCTGTTTGTGTTGCTAAGCATATTGTAAACCCAGCAGCTTGATACATCTGGCATTATGCTCTTCTCTTTTTGCATGGAAAGGAAAAAGAAAAAAGAAGAAAGAATAAATGAGAGGAGAGGGTAATACTGTAGAGTGTAACTGATGTGTCAGAACGGCTCTTTGGGACATGATTTCTACAGCAATGCATAGAACTTTACTACAATAATTGTGGCTCCAAAAGTGTTATAGGCACCTTGTTGAATACAAAGACAACACATTTGCTTCCCAGAGAATGTGCAGTTTAACTACAGACTTGGCACAAGAAATACTGCAGTTAATAAATGAAAGCAAGGGTTACAATTATGACATTGTGCAATTCTGGCATGTGCCATGAATTCTTTGTATGACCCCAGCATACTTCATCCCAGACTCTGGCTGGGCTATTTATAAGTCAGAGAAAGTTCTGGCCTCATCATACTACAGTGACCAGTTACCCATTTAGCTCTCTTGTCTCTTTTCTCCTCAGCCCAGCAACAGTAGGTAGGGGTTTTATTTTGGAAAACAAAATAGAACTTTAACTCAGGTTTCTTACAAGGCCATAACTCTTGAGTTATTGGCTCCTTTATGAAACTGGGAAAGACTGGTATTGCTTTAGTCAGAACAACTTTTTTGCATTAATCACCCCTTTAAAATCCCCACCGCTGCTTTATTGGATGAAGCTGGTGACAAAGTACATGGCCACAGAAAGCTCACTTAGAGCTGAACTCTGTGATACGGCCAAAGAAAGACCGTGAAAGCACTGATGTTGGAGGGCAGGCAAGTCCTCTACTCCTCTTGCCAAGACTGAGTGCTTCTAAGCATTTCTAAAACTTGAAATCTTGACCTTATATTCCTTTGAAAGTGTTAACTGGCATCATTCCTTCCAGTTTGGTGAATAAGTTCCTGTGGGACACTGTGCTTGCAATTGCACAGCACAAGTGTTTTTCGTGGCGTGTTTATAACCATGGCCAAGCCTCTGTACCTGGCATGAGGATACTCTAGGGATGCTTGGAGACTTTCCACTTGTGTGTCACTAATACGTTGGTATATTCACAGGTGATTTACCACTTCACAACCTTGGTCCTCAAATCTCTTTACTATTTCTTCTGAAAACTATTTGTAATTACACATGTCCACAGGAACATATTTCTGTAACTCTGAGGAATGTTACATCTCTTACCAAGGGTCACAGGAGTCTCCTCAGGAGCACTTCAGAAATGTTATATTAAGTGAATATATAAGCTGTTAGCAACTCTGAGGTGTGGCTCCATGTTTAAATGCAGATCTTCTGTGATGCTTCTACAGGTTAACATTGCTATTGCCTCTTAACTAACCAATAAAGTCAGAATTTTTCACATTGGTCCCTCTAGATGTTTTTATCTGGCTTTGGATGAGATGTGTCCTGTGCAAATCTTCGTGCTGCAGGAGGGCCGAACTGTCATGACAAGAAATGCAATGACGGAGCCACTGGAAGCATTCTGGAGCTTGGTGTAAATGTAGCAGAAATGTATCTACACTCAGAGATGAAAAAATGGGCTCATAATTTACTCTTTTCCACCACTGTAAGTCTGTTGTGAGCAGTGACATATTTGCGCAGGGGACTTGCTCATTTTGTTGTTGTTTCTGTCCTTTAACAACTTCTTCTAAGACTAATTCATAGACTCATTCCTTTAACAGTAGTCATGCAGAAGTCCTACTTCTGTTGTTTTCCTACTATATATTCCTTTCTTCAAAGACCACAAGACCTTTTCTATTTGTTTTATTTTTATTTTCTCTAGTAAAAAGAAGAGTAAGGAAAAGTGGACCCAATATGTAAAAATATTTGTCTTTTAGGTCAGAGCACCACAGGACCAGAAAACATAAAACATCTTTCCCTCTGATTAGCAACACTTCCTAGCCCTTTTGCATCTGGGAAGCACAGTCTGTGCTTCCAAACTGTATATACATTTCCTTGTGTTTGAATGTGTTCATGTTCACATGTGTGTTCATATGTACTAAATATGGAATACAGCTTAATCATTTCCAATTTCTGGGAATTTTGGCTGCACTTCCATTTTTAAGTATTTGGAACTGTTCTTACTTTATATTAACTTAATGGATTTTCCTGTTTTTAATGAGCATGTTTAGTGCACTGAGACATTATGGTCACTCAATAGAATGTAAGTTACTTTTGCACACATTATGTTGCAGGCCAGATTCTGACTGATTAATACGTTGCAGGTGTCAGCCAAAATACAGAAGGATAAGGAGAAGAGTAAGGGGGTGAAATTTTTCCTTCTCGCTGGCTGACTACTCTTGTTGGGGGTTGCAAAAGCCACACTGAGACTGGATTGGAAAGACATCCCACTCAGAAACACGGCCCTAGAAACAATACTTCTATCATCCTTTCCATCTGCACAAATTATTCCCCCTCATGGCAGAACATAGTAAAAAACACCACCAGGCAAAGGGGCCCTTTATGAGGCTCTTGCCAGCCAAAGTACATATGCCCATTAAAGTTAGGTTTGCACCTGTTTTTTGGGAGTCAGATGAAATATTTCTTGTGTTTTGTTACCCATCTGTACAAAACCCCCTTAATCTGTGTAGGCCTGCATAGTAGCTAAGATAAATGTTGTATGTTTTCATTGTTTGATTAAATCTTGTCTGAACTATCAGTTGTGTAATGAGAAGAGCTGGCTTGCTCTGAGGTGCTAGCTGTCAATGGTTATTGTTAATCATAATCTAACAAATACCAGATACAGCTATTTGGCAATTGAGAACTAGCATTTTTCTTATTTAAGGTGATAGGAATGAAGGAAACATAAATCATAACATACTCATTTTCCCATATCTGAAGGTGCATTAATATTTAACATTTGTCTACATTTCAAGACAACCAATTCATGGTTATTACCAGAAAATTGTGCACTTTAAATTGTTACTCAAGTTAGCATTAGAGAATTTATTGACTGTTTCTCTTTTTTGGGATAATTCCACTAAGGACACCACTGTTGGACCTTTGAAGAAAGAGCCAATTCAGCCTCAGTAACGTGAATTGCTATAAATATATAGATGACCATATAAATAATGTATACATTATTTGTAATGGTTTTATTCTAATTTGCACTTCTGACACATCTTTACGCTACTTCCAACTTTATGTGTATCTATAAGTAAAACAAATTTTAGTTCTTTTCATAAATTCTGTTTACAGAAAGCCTTCAGAAATATTTTATTGAACCAAGTCCTGATAATGTAAATCATGTCAAGTACCTAGAGAAACCAGATGATAACCATTAAATAAAATTGAAGACAAGTTCAGACCTTGAAAACTTAATTTCATTGGGATCCCAAACATCCTGAAAATTAAGTACCCAGGCTAAACTAAGTGAATAGGCTCCCACTCACAAGGGGCTTCATCATGGTTTTAAATCACAGCATGGTGCTGTAGGCTAGACAGAGTTGCACTTCCCAGCTGGAGATACTTTGACTGACTCACAGGGTTTTCTGAACAGACCTAATGACTCTTTGGAGGGTGTAATATAACCACATGCTTGCATGATACTACGGACAGTGTAGAGTGACCTCTTTCTGTTCTCTTTTGAGATCTGAAAAAATCTGTTTCATGGGTATCTCATATGGCACAACAAAACTTTCCTGAATTAGTTGTGGAAATTAATATTTTCTACTGTAGTTTTGGTGGGTTTGCTTTGTTTTGTTTTTAGAACTAAACTTACTTCATGCTCTTTAAAAGCAAGCAGCATTTTTCTGTATAGGATAGCGCAGATTAAAACTAGATATAAAACGGCCACTGCAAAACAAGCATCACCTAATTGGAGGCAATTGAAATAAAAATGTTCATACCTATGTGAACAAAGAGGAAACCTGGTATCTGAGATGTCTCTCAATTCCTAGTGATAACCTCAAACGATTAAATGTCCTTCTCTTCCCCAGAATATCTCTTGATACAGTTTTGGTTCTTGAATGTTACTGAATTACACAAAACAAGATATAACCTGCAGGTTCCCATTAGGCAAGACTTCCCACAAGGAAAGTGGATAGTGGCCCACCTATCAGGACTGACAAAGCCCCATCACTATGCACATGTCCACTGTGTTGTGTTCAGATGCCTGTCACCAGGAGAAGGTCTTTGACTTGCTGATCTCCAACTACTTTCCTAAAACCTCATTAGCATGATGGATCAGGACTTCAGCACCATCCCTGCCAGAGCAGGGAGGTTTACCTGGCAGATCTCACTGATGACAGCACAGAGCAACTGTGGGCACTGGTTTTGAGGACATTCAGCTGAGCCACCATAGTTGTGGAAAGGAAGATCAGAAGGATGCTACATTGTTTTCTGGCAGGGGTTTGTAATGAAATGATCCTTAAAGTCCTGTCCAACACAAACCATTCTACGATTCTGTGATTTCCCATGCAAAGGGTTTTTTAGAAAAGAATCTATTTTCCAACATTCTCTGTAAACTAATATACCCATCATGAAATAAGGTCCCTGTAAAGAAACCAGGGAATGGACATAGCTGTCACCACTGATAGCTCAGGTTTGTGGGAAAAGGCACTTCATTCTAACAAACCCAAAGAAAAAAAAAATGTTTTGCCTGGTGTAAGTGACATCAGGATGAACATCAAGGTTTTTATTATTGATGTGCCTGTGTATCTCATCAGAAGTATAACATATAGCCTGCAGTGTCTTTTTCAACATCATCCAAGGTAAATATGAATTAATAGATCTTTGTGATGCAAACCTAAGCTGCTGCCAGCCAATTCTATTTGGTTACTACACTTCAGTGTCTGGTCTCAGTGAACTCTGGCATCCTTTGGACTTGACAGATTAACACATATATGAAGACATTTGCATATTTATTTTAAACCAGATGTTCTTCAAGCAGTACAGCCAAATTCCCATCGTCACTACAATCACATTGTGGGTTTTTAACATAATGGAGCCATTAAAATTCCACCACATGCTCCTTTGTTAGGAAGAAAGGGTTATTAAAGAATTTTCCAGGTGAATTCTGAATGAATCCTAATTAAGGAGAAAGAATCCCTAGGTAATGTTAATTGTCACTATTTCTATCACTGCAAGATCTGGTTTATACCAAAGACTATTACTTTCTTTTGCAAGAGCTGTCATCTATGTTACAGAAAGGCGTTTGGAATAAAGTTTTAAAATATATAGTGTATTTTTCTTACCATAGACTTATATTTGAGTTTTGTTTTTAATAAGACTTCTGAAATTATAACTTTTACATTGAGATCATAGAGAATTTGGCTTTTTATATGAAAATCGATATTTGGTAACATGTAGCACAATTAATCACTGTTAAATCAACTAATCCAAAGCTCTGGAATGCAAAGAATGAGAGTGACACTGTTTTTTGTTAAAACTGGAAAGGAAAGTTTCAATCCATAGAATGCTAAAGAAAAAAGTTCATATAAGAGAGAGATTTATATTCTGAGAAGGGAGCCAAGAGTAAGAGGAACTGGTTGAGGTTGGAGACTACATTCAAATAGACCTTTCTGATTCAATGTGACATTGTTTTTCTAAATGAAAAATTCCAGACAGTCAGAATGCAGAGGGAATACCCAGGAAAAACATACATTTGGAAGCGCTACTTTGTATTAAAAAATAATGTCTTGGGGCCAGGAACTGCCCTTTGAATTGTGGCACTGAGAAGTGAGCACAGAAGTCAAAAAATGGCACACCTGGTCGCTTAGCATTTCTTAAATGATTAAATCATTCTTTCCCAGCTGACTGCGAGAGCTGCAGGCAGCAAAAGGCATCTCCCAGCGGCTGAGACCCTGAACATCTCATTACATGTCTTGTAAGACACCCAGATGCCAGAGCAAGGGATGAGATTTATTGAGGTTATTTAAGTTTCAAATTTGCTTCGGGGCTACACGTGGTATGAGGCAGTTCAGCCTGAACAGGCCAGGCAGAGGAAGGAAGGGGAACATATTTAAGTAATCCAAAGCATGGTGGGTGATGAAGTATCTTAATTTCTTATTCTGGCCAAAAGAAACAAAGGAGAAGAGTCAATAAGAGAAGGGAAGAGACAATAATTGCTCCAAAATAGGGCACAGCTCAGAAATCAGGTCTGCTGATGTTGTAACCACCACAACACTCACTGAAGTAGGAAGGGGCTAATTGATCACTGTCAAAGGCCTGTCCAAAAGTCAATGGAAAACTGCAACAGATATGAGGGAAAGACAGCTCTTGGCAATGGCACAAGAGGCTCTGCACTTGGAGCTTGCACCACCAGGCAAAGGTCAGCTCAGGCACGTAACTGCTGTTGCAAAACATCGTTGGACATTTCCGAGCAAATGCCTGGCAAATTGTGGTCTCAGAGAAGCTGAGTGGATAAAGGTCTACAGCATTTCATTAGGATGTGTTTGTTAAAAAGCTGCGTCTGAAATGTTTGAAAAGTTTGGTATAGACAGGCATGATCTACTGCAGTAAGTATGAGGTTCTGCCTTTAATGAGATCTAAGCCATGGTAAAGTTGACTTGAACACAGGAACACTGAAAAATGTTAAACAGTCTAAGTCTAAACAAGGCACAACACTGGTGAAAGGGATGGCTATCGCCAACCAAAATGTTACAAATGTGTCCTTTTGGAGTCACTCACACAATTTTACCATTCACACAATCGTATCATGCAAAAGAATAATTCTTTGGAAAAGCACTTTCTTCTCTCACTAAGAAACAATGTTTACATTAACATGACTTTTTTAGAAAACAGGAATGTAAAGATAACTTTTAAGAAAGTTAGAAATGTCTTTTCTAAGGAAGCTAGAAAGATTTTTTCTAAGAAAGTTATCTTTAAACTTTTTACTGGGCTAACGAAAGCCTTTAATAAATTAATTCACTGAATGGTTTTGCAGTGTTACTCCCATGCTTTTATGATGGTGAGGAAATTATGCATAAAACTACTAATTCGTGAGTATGTGAGTTCTGAAGATTTCATTTGGCAAAGATGTTCCACTAAACAGCAGATAATTACGCAAAAGAGTTTGAAAAGTTTCCCAGTTCAGCTTACACTCACTTTATCACTGAAGTGTTGAGGAAAACAATAAATCAGAACAAAGAAATGCCCATTTCTGGTCACTGCATTTTACAAGAAAAGAATGTGGAGACTTCCTTCATTATGTTTTCCTTCTTCTGCACCGTTGATTCAGACAAATTTGCAAAAATGTTTTACTAGCTTTTCTATGCCCCCCAGTCTTCAGCCCTTGCTTTTTCAACTATCACTTAAATTTCTTCTTCTAATAGTTCCAAACCAGAAATGAATCCATCTCTGCAATGGACTAGAAATTGAATGCATTAAAACAGAATGAGTGGGAAGGAGAGGAACACATTTTTAGAAACTTTAACAGTCTTCCCAGTTCATGGCATCTTGTTAGGATTGCAAAATTTTTATTTTAGCCTTTTATTTAACCTCAGCCTTCAACAAAGCTAATCATAATATTAAGCTTTTACTAGAGAGGTAGTAGCAATCGCTACACAATGGTTTGAATTCTGTAAGCATTCTGTGTGAGTGCATGCATTTATATCCCAAGTGCAAATGTTTGGTGTGAGCAAACACAAGCAGTCACGAAAACGGTGAGGAGAATTCAGGTATTTGCAACAGATTTTTCTCTTCAGTCTTGCCCCTTTCTTTAGTAATAAAAAATGTAAATTAAAATTAGGCTGAAATGATAGAGGGAAAAAAATCAATAGGCAATTTCCTTTAATGGAACTGCACTGGTTATTGAATGTAACAATATGTGTGACTACATCTACTGAAACCAACGAATCCTTGAAGCATCTGGAGTCCAAGGAGAGCACAGCTCACTTGAGCTTGCTGTCTGACTGCTGTCCTGAAAGGTAATGCCTGGTCACTATCTCTACATCCAGCCTGGGTCAGCTGTGAGTGTGGGACACCAAATCCTCTGTTCCCAGAGCCAATGGTATGAATCTTTTAGTTTATAGCTCAGCTGTTCAGAAGCTACATGACAAGCACACACATGGCACACAGACCTTGCACATGCCTTTTAACACTGTGTTGCTCTTCCCTTAATATTGAATAGCTAGAGATTCCTTAACAAAATCCCCATCCTGAAACCAATTTTATTTTATTTCACCCTGGCTAGGCAAAGCCAGTATCTGCAGATGGCAAAGCCCCTTAGTGTCTTAATCAAGCTTCGGTCTCCATTTTTCTTCAATGTCCTCTTTGACCCCTACTACCACCTGGCCAGTTTCTCCATCTTCTCTTTTTCAAAAAGTCTGGAAATAAAAAGGCTTTTCCACTTGAAGCCAAAGCACTGGTCAAAATTTTATATGTAAAGTTAATGCCCTCATTTAGCACTAGTCTGGAGGGTATTAATGAGGTTTTACTAACGTAGGATATATAGTCTCACAAAGACTTTTGTTGTGTGGCAGCAGTCACAGTTATAGCTCTTTAAATTAAAAAAGAAAGCAACAACAAAATGATGTTTAATACATTTAGCAACTGCCCAAATAATTTCACCAACTGCATTTTGGATTTCTGCTCCTCAATATTTTCAAACTTCTTCAAAGTGACATAAGGAGCCCTTGAAGGCCTTGGAGGAAGTGATCCTGCTCAGAGCTCCCCACCCAAGCACTGCACCACTGGTTCTGGTTTGGAGGACACAATGTCTTCTGACATCTCATTGCTGGGGATGCAGCATTGATTTCTGCATTAGAGGTTCCATGTATTTCTTCTATTAGCAGTAACAGGAGCCTTCGGGGCTTCCTGGCTGGTATTGTCATTATCAAGAGGTCCATAACCTTGCTGGAACTTGTGGGATCCATGAAACCAAAACAATGACCCAGAGGAAATAACACAGAAGACACCAAGACAGGGGTCTGGAGCATCTCTCTGAGGAGATGCTATGGGAGCTGGGCCCGTTCAGTCTAGAGAAGAGAAGCCTGAGAGGGGATCTCATTAGTGCATATAAATATCTCAAAGGCAGGTGTCAAGAGGATGGTGCAAGGCTCTTTCCAGTGGTGCCCAGAGACAGGATGAGGAGCAATGGTCATAAACTAAATGCAAGAAGTTCCACCTAAACACGAAGAAGGACTTCGTAACGTTGAGAGTGGCAGAGCACTGGAACAGCTGCCCAGGGAGGGAGTGAAGTCTCCTCCTTTGGAGACATCCCAAACCCACCTGAACACGTTCCAGTGTCACCTGCTCCAGGTGACCCTGCCTTGGCAGGGTGTCAGGCTAGATGATCTATAGAGATCTGCTCCAACCCTAACAATTTGTGGTTCTGTGGCAGGCAGGATTGCCACATGCTTCTACCCTCTTCCCTAGGAGTTCATCCAGCAGCAGCTGCATCTGAGCAGTGGAATTAGGTCACCTTGTGAAACAGCACAAGCACAAAGTGGAGAGGCTGAGGCAACATGGTCCACATCTGCTGCTCTTGCACATTAGTAATTTGGTAGTATATAGTAATTTGGTAATTTTCACCAGCTGAACGTGAGGCCTTTTTGTAAGTTAACTTATCCCTGCATTTTCACATTAGGGGTTGTAGTGAAACCATTTAAATAATCTGAGTCCCGTGATTTAGTGCACCAGTTGGTGAATGCCAAGTATCCTTAGAGGCAGGCACGGCACATGTGGGATACATACAGGAATGTTTAAGGATAAAAAGCAAAGCTGTTCTCCCCAATAGTGAAAAAACATCCTCCGTAACATTATAAATAAAATGCATCCTTAAAACAAAAGCTGTGACTATGCAAGAAGGGGAAAGCACAGTGCTGTCAGAGACGTCAGAATATAACCCTTTTTAACTGTAGGATACCTCAGAAATTATTTCACAACCTTTTACTCTCTGGAACACAAGTTGACTCCAGAGCTCAAGCTGCAAAGAGCAATTGCTGTAGCTGAAAGTATTTGTTTCAAAGCACTGTGGAAGTAAATGAAAGTGTCATTTTGTGCTAATGTGATAGGCAGCTACTCTGCCTTGTCAGAACAAGCAAAGTCCTGTAAGCTTTATCCCATTGCCACAGGCACTTGGGCACCTCTCTGGAAATCAATCACAGATTGGCCTGAAGAAGAGCAGAGCTGAAACAATGGCACCAGAGTAGAGGACCCCTAATGAAATCCATTTGCTAGTCCACACCTAGGCTGTCTAGACAGCACCTCCTGTGCTTTGATCACTGATAAACCATTCTAAATGTTACCAGGGCCGCTTTTTTGTTTCTGTTTACAGGCAATCAGTAGGCCTCTGGCCATTGCCTCTATTTCAAAGCAGTGCTTTTCATCTGACTGCAATCAAATAAAAAAGAACAAAGAGATGGGCATTTTGGATATGAGATACTTATTTTCCTGTGATTTATACAATTTCAAATGAAGAGTGAAAACAAAAAAACAATTGTGAGTGTACATGTGATAAATGCTTCTAATTAGGCATGCTCTCTTAATCAATTTGAAAGCTGTATTCCCTCCCAAACCAAAAAGCAAAAATTTAGTGTAAGCTTTTGTTTGTGTGCATGTGTATGTGTTCATGTTGCACAACACTCACCTGTAGATTTTAGAGCCTTTTTTATTTGCACTGGAGCTACACTTCATGGTGCTATTTTGTGCTGTTTGCTAGTACAGCCATAAACTGCACTCTGAAAACTCCACATGGAATATCCAGGTATTTTTCCAAGAGGCTCTGTTTTATGATTTAACCACAGTACAATTCAAACCATAGAAACTGAAAAATCTACCCCAAAACGTTGTATCCTGCACTCGTCCATAAATAATTCAGACTTTTTAGTCATACATACTGATCTATACATTTTCAAATGTTTTTCTAAATATTGTTTTGCATGGGATTTAAACATGTTTTACCCAAATTCAAGTCCACAAATACCATGTGGTTGCCTTTAGCTGGATGTCAGTGCTTGAACTTTAAGCCCCTCTCATCTTTTATCTTCAGCAACTTGAAGTAGCCTGCTTAAATTCAGCCTTTGAAACCCTCAAAGCCCCTCCCTGCATATGTCAGGGCCGTTCAGCATCTTAACAAAACCAAAAAAAAAAAAAAAAAAAAGTCTTGCCNGGGCTTTCAAAAAATATAAAAAAAAAAAAAAAAAAAAAAAAAAAAAAAACAGTCTTGTAAGGCTAGGCATTTTTACTTCTTTATATTTGAAAATATTTCTGTTTCAAATCTCAGGTTCCAGAACAACTCTTTCTGGCTCATCTGTAATCTCCTAAATCATGGATTTCTTTGCTATTTCCTCTTCTCCTCTTTCTGACAAGTTAATGAAGAATTTAATTTGGTGCCCTCAAAACTGCTGACCTCATGGGAAAGGGAACAGATATACCCTTTCAACAACATACTGTGCTTAGACTGCTGAAGATGACACACTCTGGTCCTGGTTGACCAAGTCCTTGACTTCAGATGCTGTAGGATAAAACATCATACCTTTACCCTTGCCGCAAAGACATGCATGGTAATTTACTCCCTTATAAAATCTCATGAAGTTAATCAAGATTTACTATTTAGTGATAGTAGAAGTGATAATATATGGAGGGGGCAGGGGTCCAAAAAAAGTGATATTGCATCAAAAACCCTCTCAAAATATTTTGAAAATGTAGGAAAGTAGGGGGGGAAAATAAAGTCGTAATAAACTTGTGTATCCACACAAGTGATGAAGAACAGAGACACTAAGGCTCTTTCCCAGGGCTGTGTGCATTCCATTTATTTACTGATGCTATTTATCCAGGTTCCTCAGAGGATGCACAAAGTTTTCAGAGTTCAAGTCCCTACATTGTGCCACTGATTAAAATAGGAGGGGTACATTATAAAAGCACTCCATAAAATTCTTCAGTTTCATTCCTTTGCCAACATTTTCTTTCAGATCAATGTTATTTGAAGTGAAAGATCCCCAGGTCTCTGCAAAATAAGGCTGTAGGGCAGCATAGGAAAATCAATTAATATTTAAAGTTTCTCTTCTTCACTTCCACTCTTTCTTATTAAAAGTAGGACATGAGTTTTGTCTGACTGAAAGAGGAATGGAGCTGCTGAAAATTATTTTTCTCTCCTAGAGTAATTATAGCAGTTTTAGTGGTGGTCTTTTAAGGTGAAATTTAAATAATGCAGGAGAGAAAAGAGACAACAGCATCATTTATAAACACAGTGTGATTCATACACACTGACTCAATGGTACAGTGGGATGCACTCATGATTCTCTTATCCCTAGCAATATTTTTATTACAGTTTAATTCAAGAACTTTTCCCCCTCCTTGAAGTCAAAAGAGTTAACTGGGTGTAAATCTCCCAGGAATAAATGGAACTGAAACAGTGCCCCTTGGAAAAAGACCAAAACAGCTTTCCCAGAAAGAAAAAAAAACTGAAATCCTATGAGTACCAGTAACTCTTTGAACAAATTGCAGATTTAAGCCAAAAAGACATTAAAAACAACAGAACTTTTCCTGAATTCAGCTTGCCTTGAATTAAGTTTTTAATTATCTGTGCCTTCAAATTACATATTTAAACACTATTTATAACTGGAAAAAGTAAAGAAAAAAGAGCAAGATTTGGAATTTTTGTTCTGTAGCAGTCTTTCTTCTAGCTGCAGTTAGCCATCAGATCTGTCATATGTCATTTTTCAGCTCATTAGGTGGGATTTTGGCAATTTCTGTGTACAGTAAGAGGTATTGAGCAGTTGAAGCTGGGAAGGTCAAATATTAAGCGCAATGTCATCATCCCTAATAGCTCCCAAGGAAAAATTCTTGCATAATTGTTTAATGCCATGAGCTGCCCGTAGTGGGACATACTCATTTTTGCCAATTTCCATTAACTCTTGAGGCTCACAGCCAGAAGCTGTAGGAGCAAAGGAACAAACTCAGATTGGATCAAGCTGTTGTTTTGCTGATATTCCTGCTGCCCCATATTAATTAAATGAGACTCCCCAGTAATGAGAAGAAGTCTCAGAGAGTGGTGCAGCATATGGCCCAGTAACACACCAGAACATACTTCCCTTGGCATCCAGGGATGGTAAAGAGTGTGCAGGGCACTGCTCAATTAGCATTTGCATGCTTTGGCCCCAAATCAGGAAACAACTTCCATGTGCATTTTGCTCAGGCAAGTCCCCACGAGATCAACAGCATTGCTTATGGTAAGAGGCACGTACATCACTGTGAGCAGCATGGGGGCCTTCTTTGGACAAACATCTGTAATGGCAAACATGGGAGCAAGTCCTTCCCTGCTGCAAACCAGCCAACTCCTAGTGCTGGCTATGGGATGCTCTGGCACTGTGTGAATCATGCCAACAGCCAAGACAACGAAAGTTTTCAAGAGTATCACAAAGCAATGTTTCCCAATTCCAACGGTTTCTTTTAATGTGTTTTTTTATGGTAAAGATTTTTCAAGAAAAATCTTTTTTTTCCCCTGAGAATGTTTCAATGCTAAAGGCAGAACTGACTTTCAAGACTCATCAGTTTAAAGTAATTAACTGGAGTAACTCAAGTGGAATAGATTGTCCCAGGAAAGCTCTCTGGTGTGCATGTAAAGATGCTCCACTCCAGAATAAGTGAGTTGTAGTCCAGATCCCAGTGTATGCAGAAGCCTAAGGGTAATTACTCTTCAAAAATTTAGTCTATTTTTTAGCCTTGGCCTTAAACTGCTGTCATTAAATCAGTACCAGAAAAAACACAGTTTTCTTTTGGTAGAATATTTAAGTTCAAATAAAGGAAATTTATGGTTTATAAAGTAGTTTACTTTGCATTGAAATACCAAATCATGGTTGAGGGACAGTGATGTTTAGCTGAAGGATAGAAATTATCAGCAAAAGAACAATAATTTTTTAAACCACAGAAAATAGATAGGTGACAATGTCCTTTGTCTTTCACTTGCTAAATATGTGTACACAGATTTTTACATGGGTTCAGCTGATGCACAGTGTCATCATTTGATTGCAAAACTGGGGCCCCAGACTCCACACAGATTTTTGCAATAAATTAGAATTTGCAATTGAAAATTCAGATTTGTTTTGCAACAGCACCTCTCATTCTAGACCAAATACATAGCAATACTACATTTTAAAAATATTTTTCTTATGTGTAAATAATATTTATAAACTGTACATATAAATGACAATACATAGTATCAATGTTGCAAAATTCCTGCAGTTTCAAAAAAGAATGTTTTTACACATAGTCAGGAAGTTAAATATCTCTTTTTTGATCAAAACCTACTTTTTCCGTTGAAAATGAGACCATCAATCTAGGCACAGAAACACTTGAGCCTACCAAACCCCCCAAAATTCTGTATTTGAAAACAAAATCCAACCCATGTGTAAGACTGAAGATGGAATGCGTAAGGTTTTACCTTTCCCAGAAGGATTCTTTCAGTAAAAGAAAACTAAATTCTCTCAAGGTACTAGACCTCATTTTTCTGCTGTTCTATGTAGCAATTTATGAGCTTGTATTGCTTATCTTCTGGAAACAGAAACACCTGCATTCATAGGCAGGAGCAGGGAGGCACCTTATTAAAGTATAACTTCTGTAAACATACTTCTGTCCAATTTTCTGCATCCAAAAGAAATAAAACTATACAAACCCTGGCTGAAATTCTAGCCAGTGGGAAATCAACATGGAGATCACTGTTGATTTCATTGGGGACCAAGATTTTACTTGCAGATTCTCTGTTTTCTAGACTATAATAAATAATGTGGCATTTTTTGATATTTTTCTATATCACAAAGCCATAGAAGTAGATGATGAGACTGGCGACCCTGAGTCCACAGCAGGAGCCATGTACACATCTGAGCAGGGAATGCAGAAGTTGGCATGCCTGAAAAGAAATGTGTGGTTAGAATTTCTCCTTTCCAAATCGCCTTTGGATTGCTAATGTGGTAGCAAGTAGAGCTAGTATTAGGGATTCGTCATCGTACACGGGCCAGATAATAAGATCAGAGCTGTGCTGGATGCAGAGGTGTGTATCTGCACACATCCTTCTGTGTGCACACACAGTATCATGACATAGCTTTAAGGAAGAAAGCTAGTATATATCACTGGACTTATAAAATTGCCAAATAGTTTCTTTCTTGCAGCATCTTAGGACTGTAAACAGGCTAAATTCTGCCATTATCAGAGCCAGAGAGGACTAAAGTGCATATTAATTTAGCCATTCTCACTCAAGGCAAGTCTGTATCCGAACGAAGAGCAATTTTTTTGTTGCTTTGCTTGAAAAAATGTAACAAATGCTTTCTTTGTTGAAGAGGCCTAATTAAAAGCAGATAAAAATCAGGAGAATATTTCTTGCATTCTTTCAAATAGAACAAAATGTGCCTGCAATTGTGAGCTGAAAAGGAGCTGTTTTTCTGTTTGTTAAAGAGAAACTAAAGATGCATTGTGCAACCTTATCTGTATCTACCCCGTGTGTCACATAATCCTGTTAAAAACGGGGATGCTTATTTTATTCAGCCCTTCCCAATAAAACTGCAGTATCTTACACATAAATGAGCTAGTACTTTTGCACAGCCCATTTTTATAATTTAGGTAATAGCAGCATACCCCCCTGCATAGCTGTGAAGATAGAACAATTTTAGCATTAAAGGATAATCATATAATCCCAAAGGAGTAAGAATTACAGGAAAAACTTGCCCCGTATGACATTCACCTTCTCAAGAGGCAAAGTTAGATGATACTGAAGAGAAACAACAAAAAACCCCCATGATATAAATAATTCACTGGCCATTGCATTTCCAAGGTGTTCTAAAAGTATGAAGTTAAATCGGAAGCTGCATCACTGAATTTATCTCTTCATATCTGTTCCCACAGCGCCATGGCACAAATCATGTAGACAAGCTTAGAAAGAAGTGGTTATAATGCCAAAAATTGTGATCACAGATTCTGAAGGTACTTGTTTTACACTTTTCTACACAATGATTGCAGAGTATGTGATCCAAGAAGACATTGCTCCCAGCTGTAATGCACACAACTCTGCCTTCCACGGCTTTACACGGAAATGCTTAGCGAGAGTAACAGGTTAACAAAGCATTGGCAAATGGCTTCTTTGTTCACACTGTTGCAAAAGTAAGCAGAGAGGGAAACTGGGGCAGGGGGCTGGTTTAAATTCTGTAACACATAAAACAATTTCTCGTTAATTAATTCAGTCATTAGTAGCAGTTTCCCTGAGGGTAGTGTAACCTGAACAGGATATCACAATTACAGCACTCGTTCCTTTTTTAAGCTTGTTGGAAATTGACATGAAGAATTTATCAAAAAAGACATCCCTGTTCAGCAAACTCTTAAGCAGCTCTTCCTGACTTCCTTTATACATTGATTCTCATTTATTCTCCTGGTAGGCAAGGTCTGTAAGAGCATCAAAAGTGAGTGTACCTCTTCCTTTTCAATACATATAAGACCTCTATTACTGTAGAATTAGCATGCCTGCCTATCAAAACATCACGTACGTATTCTCCCAAATCTTGGATTTAGGAATTTTGATTTAATAGCTAAATTTTATGAAGCAGTTGGGCATCTAAAAATGGGTAATATTTAAATATTTTTACAATTCTGATTGCATGACTGAGTGATCCAAGAAGGCCATAAGAAAGCAGGGACTGAAGCCATAGGGCAGGATTCTTTTGCCAACACACTTAAACTTCATGGGTGTGTTGCGTGCGTGGGTGGTTGGCGCATGGTGGCAGGGAATTGCTTGTGCACCACTCTCTCTTTCACTCTGTGCTCTGGCCCCGAGCCCTGCCACCAACCATAGCTTCGCTCCTAGTCACGAATAGCTGTAATTTAGGCAACACCAGATTTTATTCTTGAAAAGTAAGAATTCATTCAATATAGAAATTGCTGGGAGCTGCATCTCAAAAACTCTGACATGTTCAGTCCTCTCCTGCAGGTCCCTAGACCTTCAAAGACCAAAAAGAAGAGGAGAAAAAGCAGCTTTAAATTGCAGAGGTCTACAGAAAAGCAGCTCCATATTCCTAGTGAAGCATCTCTGAATTTCTCTGAAGATCTGATGAAGAGTTCTGCTCTCTCTCTCATGATTAATGTGAAAACAGGACTCTTTTGAACAGAACGTGTGTAGCACTGTCACTGTTACGTCCGAGGTGCATAAAGAAAACAACACAGAGTCCAGGCTCATGAACAAGTGGAAGCCGAAGCTTTTTTTTTTTTTAATAATTTTCTGACTACTATATAGGATAGATCGCAAAAAGTGTGTTGAGTGGCAATAGGTAATTGGTTTCTCAGCCATCCCCCCCTTGAGAGGATGGGCCAAGTCCTAAGATACCTATTCCATAATATTTTCAAAGTCAAAGCCATAACAATCTTGCAAAACAGCTTGCGGGTGCGAGAAGTTTATGCAACTGTGACCTTGTTTAAAATAGTTTACATAGGAAAGACACTCTTCTCACAGAATATTGAGAAAAGGCTGAAGAATTTCTCTGCTTCTAGCTTTTTAGCACCTACATAGCACGTCCATTACTGAATGATTGCTGAAAGCTCTAAGTTTTATTTTAGTGTAATGTATTTAATGGAACTTCAGACAGCTTTCGCCATCCCTGTGTAAAAGAATAAATCACTGCCTTGTAAGATGTGTCTTGGCTCCCACAGGACTCTCTGCACCCAAAGGGCACCACAAACTTCCGCTCTGTTGCACCATGAGATTTGCAGTGAAATACTCACAGGAAAAATACTGTTTCAGGAAACAGGTTATTGCTCATGTGCTAGGTCCAGTTAGGGCCACCATCTTTCTCACAGTGCTAGATTTTGATTTCTTTCCTGCTTCAGCAGTAAAAGAAAGGGTTTGAAGACTTCAGATGGTCTGAGAATTGAAGTGGGAGAAAGCTTTAGATGGCTCTGTCCTTGAAACAGGATGAGCAAACCATAAACCATAGGTCAGTTTATTTGTGCTTGATAACAAATGGTGACATGGACAAGGCAAAGGTGTCCAACACAATATTTTAGGGTCACTTTAGAGAAACCATTATCAATTTTAATGTTCTGGCTCGAAACAGCATAAGAAACCTTATTCTTGTATTGGCTGGTTATGGAGAATGTGGAAAAGGCTTTTTGCCTCCACATTTTTCAGCTCCTCTTTATTTTTCTCTTGTCCTGTGAAGAGTTTTTCTAGTCATTCACATATGTCCTGTAAGTCTCTAAACATATATCTTTATTTAAATAACTCTTTCAAGTAAAAATTAGGGCCACAGATGGGCAGAACAAACCTTCTCCTAACAGAAGCAGCAAACTGCCAAGGCTGAAGCTCTTTTGTAGATGGGCAAATCCTTTATGTACATATATAAGGGTTTTGGATGAACTCTGTGAAACTTCTCATGTGAATGTTCACTGGGTCAGGCATTTAATTTGCGAACGCAGTAAATTCACACAGCGCATGATGCAAAGAACTGGTAGTTCTTAGATGAAATAGAATTTGTGAGCCTGTAACTCATTCCATTAATCAGCGGCATCATTGCCTTCACAAAAGCAGTGACCATTGCACTTCTAGATGGCATCTGACTCTCCCTGATGTTGTTAAGGGGTCTTTTTGAAAATATGTGGTCAGGGCTCCAATGAAAAACTTTCTGACCACATTTTATCATGATAATGACCAACACAGCCAGTCTGGATTATAGCTGCAAATAACAATTTAACCAAAGAATTTTATCTGATGGAAAAATCAATATAGTTTACAATGAGTGCATGTCTTAATAGCCACAGGGCAGCCACTAATATTGTCATTAAAGACATTCTTGCCTTTATTAATTTATGCTTTTCCTCTTAAAAAAAATCTATGTGAGCAATAATCATAAGGGAACACCTCTACATTCATTTGCTTTTCAAATGTGCCTAAATAATTTAGTTTGTCTAATGAATTTGTCTTGTACTAAGATCTTTGCTATCAGTCCTTGCCCTGCAGCCTTACCTGGCAGTGCTGTCAATGGTAATGTTGGCTGAGTGAGTGTTTGGGGACAACATTAATTAGAAAATTTGAGAAGTGAACAATGCATCCAAATTTGTGTGTTGATGAAAAACACACTAAAATGACAGAAAGCTATCTGTGCATTTAATCAGAGTTCTTTTTACTGTCTCAAAAGGTGTGCATATTAGAGAATTTTAACGTCTGGGGTTTCTACCCTGATTAGGTCTTTACACATGTAATTCCTGTGAAAACAGGAGGAAGAAAAACAGCTCAGTCCCCCTGGGATCCTCACTCTCTGCTCAGAGTGAATGATCCCAAAAGTTCAGAGTGAATCTATTTAGCCTTTGTATAGTTCTCATTAGATATTAATATAGCCAAAATGTCTATGCATTTTCTGGAGTGTAGTGTCAGAGCAGCAGAACAGCTGTGAGGTCTAGAGCTGACCATTCCTGTAGGAACAAGATGTTCCATTTGAAGCATCCCAGTATGTGTATCAAACCATCTTACTCTTTACAACCCTCCCCTGCTTCCATCATGGTCTCAGGAAGACTCTTGGGGTAGCACTGCTTTCAAAGCACAAAATCAATGAGGTGCCACTTCACACAGCCATCTGAAGAAACTGAGAATCACACAAGAGATCACCATCAAAAATGGGCTCAGAAAACAGAAATCAGAAATTAAGCTGCCAGTTTATAGAAATCATAACCCTAAGACATATTAAATAATTCTGTATCTGAAAATCACTTTTCTAAAAAAGTAATGGAAAATTATTTCTTTAACAAAGCAATCAGTATTAATGGTCCGATATTTAATAACTGGTATGAATTTGCCACGTCACCAGTGCATCTACTACAGAAAGATGTTCTGGGACAGACACTCAAAGTCATTTAGTGGAGGCATGCCTCTTTCAGGAAAGGTTATATACTTTGTGTCCCAGGTGTCCCACAGCAGAACTCTTCTGATTAGTAAAAAGAAGTATTAAATCCAAGAAGAGAACTGCAAATCAGTACCAAAAGTATCAGGACACTGGCCACTTAAGAAGGAAAGAGTGATCCTCATGCTCAGCGTTCCAGGGGCTCCACTGGATGTGCTTTCCAGATTTACCAGGAAACAAATCAGAACAACTGAGTTGCTTCTGAAGCACATTCTGAAGTGAGGTTTGTCCTGCTACCCCATGTCATATTCTTCAGAAATTTGTTCTAAAATTTCTTATTCCTGCTTTGGGTTTTTTCCCCAATAAAAGTCAAAACAGGCTTTGGACCATCTTGAAAATTATGATGTTATCCTTTACCTCACTGGCTTCGGTGTAAAGCAGAAGCATGTCCAGGATTTGCATAGGAATGAAGGGTTTGGAAGAAGAATGGGAGTTTAAACAATTCCCGAGAAAAATCATTCTGATCACTTCTTACATACTTATCAGGACAGATTTACCCAACAACAGAAGGATTGGTTGTGTTCTTTCCTTATCCACAGCCCTGTTGATTTTTTGAGAGATGATTTATCTGAACAGGAGGCTGGCAAAACCAGAAATACATCAGAGAAACAAACAAAGACCAGGAAATTATTGTACCTCAGTAAATTTTTTTGGCATATAATCCTCAGTTGTACAGAAACAGACTCTTTTCCCTCCAGAGTTAAAAGCAATTGTCAGTCTGCCAGCACAAGTGTTTATGACATTTTGAATAGGAGTTGAGTCAAAATTTAAGTGTGGAAAGGACAGTACCTCTCCAAAAGAGGCTATCTACAAAACCAGCAGAGAGTACTGATTATGATAAAAAACCCTATCAAACTCTTCATAAATGCTATACAGTGATAAAAACCAGGATATTCCTAGATGCAAAAAATAAATTGTGCTTTGTACACTCTACAGAGAAAGTCAGCACAAGTATGACATTGAATAACTTACACCAATTATATGTTCTCTGATCAAAAGCATTGTGTTTCTATTGGCCTGGGTTTTTGGAAATTATGAATACAAAGATTTCATGGAAGATCATGGGCATTAAGACACATTTAGTTTATTTGGAAAAACACATAATGTTACCTTATGAACTGTATTTTTATTGATTCCCTGTCTTGGCTGAGGTCTGGAAGAACAGGAAGGACTTTGGTAGTGACTGTTCATTTTATCAGCTCTAAAGAGCTCTGCTTTATTAGTGGTCAGAGACAGCTTATTCTAAAGAACTCAAAGAAGAGTAGCTCTTCCCTCAGCATTAACTTCCTGCTCAAATTAATTCAGGCCAATTTGCAGTTTCGAAAGGCAACTGCTGAAAGGAAGGCTTAGTGGGGTTGGAGTGAAAGAGCCCAGGCTATACTGCCAGGTGGCCTGAAACAAGATCAGCTGAAATCAAGTTCTTTAAAAAGCAATATTGTAGCTTGAGCAGCTATCACTGTGTAGTTTTGTCTGAGACACTGACAGGACAAGGATGGTATTTCTTACCTATTTCCTTTGCCACAAACACTTTGGAAACTTTGGAAGTATTACTGTGAACTCCAGAGGTCAAGAGACTCTGCTCAAACTCCTAACCAGCTATTTTGAGGATCAGAAAGAAAGCTTGGGTTTGTGCCTTCAACCTGTGGCCATAACCTTAATGTCATGCTTTCTGTGACTTTTCCTTCCCTACACAATCAAATAGGATTGTTCCGTTGTGTGCTGATGGAAAGGGTTGTAGTCCCTCCCAAGTGCATGCAGATTGTGTCATGGCTTATATGTGTCTCAGCTTACTGGGAAAGATGTCAGAAATATTGTCAAAAGTCTGGTTTTGACCATAAAACTGTTTTCCTCTGTCTCCTGTATCTCTCAGTGGATCAACCCATGGTCCTGAATTTTTTAGCATACTTCAGAAGAAGGTCCCTTAACAGAGCTGGAAATTCTGCCAAGGAAATTTGTGACACTAATACGGTGGTTATTCAGACCCCCTTGTGCATATCTCCACAAAACTCTTCTCTGTAGATACAGAAACAAAACACCACTTGAAGCATATACCTAGCAAGTATAATCCTCCACATGAAATGTTAAATTTCATCATGCTGTTGAAAAAAATGCTGTAGATGGCAGATAAGAAACTTGGCCGCTTTGACACTACTCTCAATACCCTAAAACTCCTGAGTGAGCATTAGGAAGAAAAGAAATTGTCATAATCTTGCCTGAAGCAGGAGGTTCTGTTTTACACCATGAGTGCATGTCTTCTGGAAGAGAAGGAGGCTGTGTACAAGTATATAGGCATGGATAAAATATGAGGCATACATTGTGCTGATACCTGTTCACTGGAAGCTGAAAGCCTGCTAGATGGCTCCTCAGAGCTGCTAATTGTTTTCTTTTTACCTTGAGGTGCTGGTTAAGCACCATTTTGCTAGAAATAATGCAGCTATTTTAAAATAAAGAATTAAAGCAAGCAAAGTTCCCATTGAGACACAGAAAACTTCTTTTTTGGTCTCAAAAACTCTGCCATTAAATTAATTGTTTTGAATACATTCAGGAATAAAAGAGAGAGAGAATTTGCCCCACTAGAAAGGCAAGGAAGTACAATACTTATGGACAGAATGATGAGAGAGAAAAAAGAATATAATTTTCAAAAGCTCATTATTTATAATTTTTAATTTACAGAAGATGGAGTTTTTCTAAGAAAATTCAATTGTTTTGCACCATGAGAAACAGAGATCTTTTAAAAGGCCTCATTATGCACCGTGATGATTAGAGGGCAGAGTTTCTATTGAATAAAGTATTTTCATTTTGAAGTTTCCTACTCTAAATTGTGTCGAAAACTCTAAAGAATATTCCTGGATTGCTGGGTGAGCTCAAAGAGGCTGTAAGCCACAGAGCTGGCTGGTCAGTGTGTTTCTCAAGCCTTGGCCTGGGGTTAAAGAGGTGCTGCCATTTCCTGTGTTCTTTGAGACCATCCTGTCAGACTACACATTTCTGGTGTCTGGGGGAAATGGGTAACTAACCAAGGTAATGAACATAAAAAGTCAGCAGCTACAAAAAATCTTTGCTTCTCCAGAGAACTCAAGCTCCTGGCCTAGAATTTTTTTGTTCCCACATGGCCTTGGAGGCTGGGGAGCCTGTCCTGGGTTGCAGTATCTTCCATTACCATTCTCATGAGTTGTTAAAACCAGGTGGGGCAGTGTTTCCTGGCCTCCTCCCTCCAGTCTACCTTTCTGCTAATGGCCCATCAATGCCTTGCCACATGACTCAGAGATAACTCCCCCCGGACTATCTTCTGTTAATGAGCCCATCAACACCTGGCCTCATGACTCATCATCCCATTGTGGGGATGCTCCACCCAGAAGGAGGAGCCACGCGTTCCATCCTGCGTATAATCTGAGACTCTGGACACCACAGACACCCTTTCCACTGGATTCCCAGAGGACAGGAGCTACACAGCCACCACTGGACCTTCTGAGGAAGACCCTTCAACCAGACCACCGCTTTGACAGAGCCACATCCACCACTTCAGGAGGACTGCAGCCACCATCTTACTGGACTGCTATTGCCACCCTGATCAACAGGGTGTCAGGTTGTATCCTGACTCTGTCAGTTTAACCCGCTGGGTTTTTTTTCTGCCTTTACCTTTTTTTTTAATCATTATTATTATTTCCCTATTAAATTGTTATTCTGACTTGGTGCCTCCCACTGGTTTGTTTTCAAACTAGAACAGAGCCAAAGCACAAGAGCAGGATCTCAGGCAGATTCCCATCACAAAATAGCCTGTTTTCCATCAAAAGACTTAGAAGAATTGACCCATGCACCCAGAATGTTTTAATTTCCAATGAACGACTGTGATGCCCCAGACATACCATGTGCACTTTCAGGTACCCCAAACTCCCAAAACAAGGTACCGGTGGCAAGCCCTGGGCTGCTGCTGGGGAATGCTGTGACAACAAAGCCAGACATCATGTCCTGAACCCAATCACTCTACTTGATTCCCACCTACTGCTTAGTCTTGAGACTTAGACATTGACTTAACTAACTCACATAGACCTAATATTAATTCTAACCCATATGCTCAAATGGTGGCTGCCAGTGAGATTGGAACAACCTATTTCTGACATCATTAGTTAAAAAGTGGCCCTAAGTGCCTTGACAAGTCCCATCCTGCAAATTGCCACATGACCAGAAATTGAACCCAGATCTCCTAAGGCACAAATACCCTACTTTTCTAAAATTGCAGGTTTTGGCATAATATCTTTGTAATTGTGTTTCCTCCATGAATACAATAGTTTTAATTGTATCCCAAACCTCAATCCCCAAAAAAGCAAATTTAAAACATAGAGGCTATTATAAATATGCTTGCCAAACTCAAGTTATGAAGCTATCCTCTGGTCTAAAGACAAGGGGAATATCTTTCTGAAGTGGCTCTATTAGTTTTCAAAATTCTTTGAAAAAATACTGCTGAGTGAATAATTTATACTAATGAAAGTATGTGACAAATACTGCTTCTTTTACTGTTTGGATAATCTTGTTGAACATGTTGGAGTTTTTTTCCATTGGTCCTGGGACTTAGTTCACACACCTTTTCTTTTCAATTTTTCATTTACCTCATACCCGAAATTTCATCTGTGTTGTCTAATTGTTGGCAAGAGTAATTTTTTATGCTTCATGATAGACAACAAAAATTTCGCTCTTTTTTTGTATGATATCACAGAAGTGAAATTTGTTTCTGTTTTCCATCTTCATTCTTTAACAATTTTAGTCACATTGTCATATGAGTTTGGCTTTCATTTTAGCAAAACACAGAAAATGAATGCGGTAAAGTAAATTCATTTAGAAGTTTATTTACATGCTGTTTTTTCTCCTTGCTTTTTAACCAACTTCTTAAAAAGCAACTTAAATTAGATTACTCTTTAATGAAGGATTAATTTTTACTAGAGCTAACTTTTTCCACAGTGACTTAAAGAAAGCTGAGGAAAATGACACAGCCTGGGAACAATTGCCATATTTCAAGCCCGAGCCAGCTTCTTTGTAGCAGTGGGCTAAGGCCCAGAAACCAATGCAAAATTCAAACCTCCAAGTGAAACATGAACTAGAGTGTAAGTTGTTTTCAGCCTCCTTTTGCCTTGATGGTGAAATTTGAAGTATATTCTCAGTGGCTGCTCTTACTAATTTAAAAATTCAAAAGCCACACTGCATTGTGCATGTCACTTTTTACCACAAGAGTCACATTATAGTTACTATAATTGCTCTCTGGAAGTCAGATATAAGCCTGTGTTTAAAGGAACACATTTTTATGAAACTTTAATAATGGCAGTGTTACAGACTGTTCTACCAAACTAAGTAACTCAGCCGGATGTCTTTTTTCTTAAAGGAAGCTGTGTTGGAATTAGGTTTTCTAGCTTCTCTTTAAGGTGAATCAAGTTTTCAGCACAACCCTTCAGAAACTTTGACCAAAACAAGTGGAACCTTTTCCATGTACAACCCCTAGTATGTGTAAAAGGGTCAGATGCAAGTTGTGTGTCTGGCACCTACCTGATGCTCACATGAAGGTATTTGGACCTTCAGATGGTGGGAATGAGCAATAATATGTAATGCTGGGAGTTTCTCTCACTGTTGCTGATTGAGAGATTTAACCAGTTAATTGAAGGATAATTGCAAGACTGTTTTGAAAGGTCTGTTAGGAACCCAATCCAGAATGATGGGAATGTGTCAATATTTCTTTTTCTTTGCAACTACTTTTCAAGGAAAATGTCCTTCCTTTCTAAATTCAAGTTCAAAGTGGCCAGAAAACTTTGCATGAATGTAGATATTCCCTGTGGAAGTGGGGCTGCTTTGGCATGAGATGATGGGTAAAACAAGGGATAATTAAAACCTCCTATAGGGATGCATGTGGCTGTTGGCAACACCAGTGGTTTGTCCCGGAAGTTTCAGTCCAGTTCAATTCTGCTTCCCAAACGACACGGGACATTAATGAAAAGCACGTATCTTCTCCCACCAGTGAGACATTCCCAACATTTCCTCTCAGTGCAGTTTGCACATATTGCATTTGCCTGGCTGACTGCCAGATGAAGATTTTTGGTGTGCATAGGGCCAAGAAGGTTGATCAAAATTACTGTAGTCCCCAAAAACTAGTTTTGGTAGGAATCTAAGCCAGTTTGTGGAAAGAAGGCTGCTTGCCTGTGTTTACTATATTCATGTCCAAACTGTCCGCAGCACTGAGCTGTGTCACAGTGGTGTTTTACAGTCACCTCTGCCCAGACAATGAAAACTCTGTGCTAGCACTAAAACTATTTCATGGAAATAGTGGCAGTATAGTCAACAGAGGATTTTCTCAGTGGTCTAAGTTTTGAAAATAATTCTTTTTGACTAATAAAACTGAAAGTGTTCCTATTTTGGAATGTACATATTAACTGTATGAAGCCTTTTATTATGTCAAAGGGTATGATTTTTAAATGTAGGTAGATATATAAAATGTACCTAATCCCAAGAGAATTTTTTTTCTAATTCTTAATACCAGGCAACTGGGGAAGCAGGAAAAGTAAAAATTGAAAATAGAATGTGAAATATGAAGTAAATATCTTTGGTGCAGAGTCAATTATATTATTAATTACAATCAATGACTATGACACTTTTTACCCTTCCCTACTCTCTGACTTCTTTACCGCATTCACAAGATATTTCCCAGAAATATTTATTCACCTGTAAGCTATAGAGCAAAGCTGCAGATCTCTAGAGCCCAGCTCTGAGCCTTGCCGAGGCACCCCAACCAGTGCAATCCCTTCCTGCTGCTGAGGAAGTGCAGTGGCGTCGGTGGTGTCAGTGCCACACACAACTGGAACAGCAGGAAGGGGCTGAAAAAGAGGCGTCTGACAGAGATGAAATTAAGTGAGGGGTTAAAGAGTACCCTTTCATGGACTTGGCCAGCCAGCTACACAGGCCAAAGGATGTTTGGAACAGTCACAACAAACTGAGCAGAAAATATAGAATATATATTTTTTTTTCTAATAGGTATGTAATATAGCTAACAGATATATATAAAATAAAGAGCAGTTACATCTAATAATTTACATATATATATGGCTCTGTGCTATACATATATATAGCTCTGTGCTATATATGTAGTTACTTTTTCAGTTGCTAAGTATTTCAGGAATAAGAAAGGAAGAAAAATGTAGAACTTTGATGCATCAGAAAATAAAATCAAAATTCTTCCATGACTTTGACAGCAAAAAATAGCTTCTTTACTCTTTAAATAATATTTCTAAAATTTTAAATGGAAAGAAACTTCTTTCAAAATTCTACTGATCTATTAAAATCTGAATATGCATTGTTCCCATTTGCCTCCTTTCTATGGGACATGCAATGTAAATAGTGAATATAAAGTGCAGAGTAAAAAACTTTCCCCTTTAATCACAAGTGTAGCACTGTTACGATGCATGTAGACCACTGCACCTGTATGTTGCTCTTCATACTTGGATTCTGGATGACTGTTGTAGTTATGCAGAAAATACTTGGGAAATTAAAATGGCTTATTCATTTTATTTGTGATAAAGCCAAGTGAGTCTTCAGTATTGGTAATTTAAAAAAAAAAACCAACAACTAAAAAACCAACATAACAAACCCCAAACAAACAAAGAAACAAACGAAAAGAAGGGGATGGGCGGAGGAGGGAAAGAGAAGCCTAATAATGACAGAACTGATCTGTTCTGATCTAAGATGTGTACCGGGGAAGATGTAAGGCCATCATCACCTCTTTCTCTGGGACCTCTGTGGCCAGGAACACCCACTGCCTTTTAAGTCAGGGAATGGGAAAAAAAGTAAAAGAAAATGAGAAAGGCAAGATCCCCAGGGTATTTGTTTTGAAGCTGGATTGTAATACAAGCGCAAATGTTGTTTTCATTAAGGCATCAGAATCCTATCTAAAAATATATCATTACAATTGGCACTACTGGTGTGTTCTCTAAACAACGGCCTGTAAGAGTGGAATTAGAGTAATACAGTCCCAGCATCTATGGAGAAGTGTTAGAATTAACTCAATGTTCTAGATGTTCCTGTGTGCAATCAGGATCCAAGCCAACACTGGAAGTGCTCAAGGCCAGGTTGGCTGGGGCGTTGAGCAACCTGGTCTAGTGGAAGGTGTTCCTGCCCATGGCAGGGGGACTGAAACAAGATGATCTTTAAGGTCCTTTCCAACCCAAACAATTCTATCATTCTATGACAGGCACTGTTGTGAAGTTCCCTGTAGCAAAAGAAGCAATATTTTATTTTGCAGCAGTGCTTTGATTTGTACATCTTTTGTGTGAGACCACAACGCCGGGATGTGTGAGAGATAGGTTTAGTTGTTTCTTCAGTCTGAATAGATTTCACAATTTTCTGCCTAAATGCTGGGATATTTTAATTGATTGTTAATTTCCTAATAACTGAGAGACCTGGATTTGACCTGATACAGGATCGGATCTTCAAATACCTTTAAACAGAGCTCACAGATGCCATGGAAAGCAAGACCACGTGAATATAAATATCCTTGATAGACACAGAATCAAGCAAAACAGATTCAGCTGACATGACATTTCTGAATGATGTAAACTCATAGGTCTAATTTTCCTCAATCCTCCTCTCCATAAGAAAAAATCTAGGCATAAAAGCCCATTTTTCTGTTATGTCTGGTCACAGTGCAGTCAGGCTTCTAGTTCCAGATGAAGTCCTCAGTGCACATGTGCAATGCAAAGAAAAGCAATAATACAAAGAAAACTTTATGTTTAATAAATGAACATGTCTATGTAGAATATGATTTTACTTTGAGCTTGTTTTTCTGTGATCTTGAAAGTTTTCTTTTTCTATTCCTCAGGTACTTCTATACTCAGTATAAAATTATGCTATATGTAATGTGATAAATTTTCTTTTATTATATATTGAAAGAAAGCATAAAGATAATGGAAGTCCTTAACAAAGCAATGCAATCTGATATACTGCCTCAGCAGAACAGAATTTACCATAATCTCTCTTATCCCTATTTTATAGTTTTCACTTAATGTCATTTCTTTATAAAATTACCTACATTCAGTCTCTGTTGCAGTATGGACATTCAGAGATGTGGACATGACATATAATTAATACAGCCTTTCTTCCTTCTTTCTGTTTCAGATTATAGACCTAGATTTTGGACAAGTGCATGAATTTTCTATTATAGCATGAGAAGCAATTAATCCCATTAATAAACAATAATTCATATAATTCAGATCATGGGCTGTCACTATGAATTACTTCATTAGCCAGCTTTTTACCCTAGGCTAAAAAGCCGGCTTCATTAATTCTGTAGAAGGCTTATTTTCTTCTCTTGAAAAAACACAGTCGAACCCATTTAAAGGAATACTCCTCTTAACGACAGATACCATCCAAGAAAAAAATTATTCAGCAGCAGGTCTTCATACATGTTACACTTATTTAAAAGATAAAACATTTAGGTCACATTTATATATGGAATGAATGTCACTAGAAAGATATTTGTTACGAATAATGATTTTCTTCATTGTGAAAGATCCCAGTTATAGTCTAGACTCAATAATGAGCATATCATGCTCACATGGAGTTGAATATACTTATTATAAATCATTTTAATGATGCATTAACTTTTAATTAGAGCTGCACTTCAAAGTAAATATACAGTGCGGTGAATATAACTGGAATGAGAAGGGAAACTTGGGCAAGGTTTCCCCACATTCATTTTATCTCTTCTGAACTGTGACATTAACACACATTTTACTGAACACCTTCCTTATTATATTATACCCTGGGAGTTGCAGTGAAAAGTATCAGGGAGGAATATGGCTTTCAAGTGCTACCAGGATTATGGTTTTCAATGTTTTCCCTGTGTAGATCTCTAGGCAAGTAAAGGGAGTTCTGCAAATTCTGTAAAATACAACTTGAAGAATTCATTGCCATAACGTTTAAGATACGGCCACTATATCTTCTCTCTAATTCATAATACTAAAGGAAGATATTTATTAGCAGTACGAAGTGAAGAAAAAAATAATCTTAACCTGCTTCACTGAATTAAGATGTGGTTGTGAGTGAAATGCTATTCTCCATGAGCAAAGATGGTCGGCCTTTGAGGACTGTGAGGACTGTGAGAACTATTATCCTCCGATGAAGAAGCTAATGAATAAAATACCACCTTCAACTACCAAGTCGGAAAATGTGACTGCCCTTAAACTGTTTTCTTGTAAGACACAAGTGAAACATCGTCCTTTCGTCTCGTTTCTGCATATTCTGGTGTCTGCAAATGAGCTATTAAAAACAAAATAAATGACACGTCAATAAGCCAGAATTACTTTTATGATTGAATGATAGTAGAGAACATTCTATAAATATTTTTTTCACTATTTCTAATGAGTTGGATAATCCCCTGCCAGGCATGACACTGAAATTTTTCCATTATATGTCCTTAATACTCTACTCTTTCATAATTCAGTATGTCTGAATATTCTAATCTGCTCTTGAAGGGAAAAAAAGTACAACAATATCAGAGCCCAGGACAATTGTGTCACATTTTTATTAAATTAGCTATGGGTTGTAAGTTTACCTTAACAACCACAAACATTTCTAAATAAAACCAAGATTACTCCTTGCTTGATTTTTTCCAGATGAAAGGTTTGTGGATATTTTTTCAAAGGAAATTATTATTTTCATGCTGCTATATACTAGCGAAGTGGTGAGAAATGCTTCCTTTTATTGAGATGGCAATGGTGTAGCAGCTGTGATACAAACACCACGCTGGATGAGCAGCAAATCTTGCAGTGTAGAATTGTTCCAGTAAACGTTAAGTGATTTGAAAAGACCTGACAGGCGAGAACAGCAAGCCCTGGAGTCATGTAAAATGCAAGAGAAATACCACTTTATGGATGCTTTATGATGGCTTCAGAAACAGAAACAACAAACTAGCTATTAAAATATAATTTAGCAATAATATTGCTCCCAGTTTGAAAACTATCTATGAGAAATAAATTCTTTTACATTCAAGAACAATCTAAAGTCTTAAGAGATGTTCTTATTTCTTGTAGATGGCTACATTTGGCTGGACTGTATGGAAATAGCATTCAATTATATGCTACATTGGTACCAGTCAGAATAGCTTATAGCTGGGGAGGATCTCTTCCCTCCCTCTCTCCTTAGTGGCATATTTTTGAGTGTATTTTAATAAAACCC
The DNA here is from genome assembly GCA_013397865.1 of Struthidea cinerea. Taxonomy (NCBI): domain Eukaryota; kingdom Metazoa; phylum Chordata; class Aves; order Passeriformes; family Corcoracidae; genus Struthidea; species Struthidea cinerea. Next base: position 497,148 of record VZTI01004580.1, on the reverse strand, counting down.
TTGGAAACAAACAAGGAAGATCACTCAACATCCACCAGAAAGTGTGAAGAGTGAAGAATATGAACATACAGTAATAAGCCAAATAATCAATTAATTCAGCAATGCCTGCTGGCTGTAAAATGCAGTTAACCCAGAAGGCTCTGCAAAGCCTGGAGCCACAGAGGAGGAGATATTTCTGGTGTAGCCATTTTGAAACAGCAATTCTAAATCTCATTCTGAGCTGAGAAGCAAGGAGTAGAGTGTCTAACAGAAATACTTGGGGGATTTAAGGTAGACTAGGTAGAATTTATCCTTTCTTGGTCTTCAGCCAGGGTACTAAAGTTGTCGCTCTGCTAGCAAAGAGTGCCTGGGGATTCTTAATGACCAGACATGGTCATGACCTCTGTTTTGCAAGTAATCTGAAAAACAACACATCCTACAGAACACTGATCCTTACCACTAAGCAGAAACACTGAGGGAGGAAGGACTGCCATGAGGAAAGCATTGCTAGCATGCAGCTTAAGGACGAAAAAATTCTTGTGCCTCAACCTTTCTGCATCACTGCCACAAGGTTCAGTGTTGCAAATTGTCAGTGCCATTGACCCCACTTCTGTGAAGCACTTAAGCGTGTGCTTAACTTGGAATTAATAAAGTGGGCAGGAAATGTCATAGCACTTCGCAAGCCTTCCATTCCTGCCATTTTATTTATCACCTAAGCAGCCACCAATTCAAGTTGAAGCTTTGCTTTAAGGGGACGCCAAAAAAAAAAAAAAAAAAAAAAAAAAAAAAAAAGTTTCATGGTTGTGCTTTGTGTATTGATGAAAAACAGCTTAGTGCAGTGTTCCCACCAAGTCAGGTCCACTCAGTACAACAATCCACACGTCACCAAGTAGGATATGAATGGATACTGTCCTACTTGTGCTGGTCAGGTAAATGACTGACATTTACCAGGGGCTTAACTCAACAGTTCTGGGCACCTGCAAAGTTCTAGGCACCTGCATCTGATCCTTGATTGCAGTGTTCCTCTCCCATTTGCTGCCCACATTTCCAATGTGAGGCTTTTGTAAGAAACACAGTAGCACCGGTGTCCAGAGAACAAGGGCTCAAGGAGCCCTTTCTTCCCTTGCTACTTGGGCACAAGAAGTTGCTGTGTTTGCCTCCGGAAATCTGCTTGGTCGCTGTGTGTCCCTGTTGCTTGAAGTCTGCATTTAATGAGTTTTCCTCCTAGGACTGTACTCGGAGAGCAAACTTCAAAGAGCAAATGAGGCAGTAGTGTATTTTTTTCATAGTACCTAACTCAAAGATCACCTGACATTTTTGTGGTCTGCTCCAGTTTGTATTCTTAGGGGGATGATCATCTGAAAGTCCATAGTAATTGAATCACAGGAGTATATTTTCATTCTTGTCTAGAAGACACAACATTTTCTGAGTTTGAATAAATGGGTCTGTAGCTACAGCAGCAGCAAGAAGAGCATTTAACTAAAGGATTTTCTTCTCTTCCTGCAGCAGAGCCTAATCTGTTGCCTGTCAAGGCAGGGTGATCACTGACAGCCGTGATGAATGAACTGGGAAAGAAATATTTCTGGATATTCATATTGTTTTTATTTCCATCTCTCCATTCATTGCTATCCTTCCTTCATCCATCCCACATAACATGCCTGTTGTCTTTTATACATTAATTCTGAATTCAAATTCTTCCCTCTTCTTTTTTTCCTAGAATGTTATGGTCTTTGAAGATGATGACCACATCTGTTCTTTAGTTATCAAATATGTTTCTTATTTTAATGATTTCCTTTGTCTTTCTAAGTATCACCTTCATCAGATCTAAAGTTTGGTTGCACTGATACTTTTCTCATCTTCCATTTACTCTATCCTGGAGAGCATTTTACTCCTCCTGCTCTCAGGGGCTTTCACCTCTTTCTACCAGTTGTCATAGTTGCAACTTGGGCAAAGCATTGTGCCTTTAAGCTTATCTATTTCTGCTACCTTTGTCTTTTTTATTAGCTGAGAAGACAAATAGAATAAAAGACAGTTCACTCTACCTACTGTCATTCTATTGTCTGGATTATAGTTTGGGATTTTGTTTCTTTTTTTAAGCTACTGAGAAGTTGAAGATACTTAGAGACTGTTTTTGTCTTTAAAAAAAAAGATTGAATACACAAGAAATTTCAGGTAGTCTCATATCACCTCAGGATCTCCTCAGAACAGAGGGTGTTACAGTGCATCCAGTATCTGAAATTTCTCCCTACTTCTTTACTACTACATCACTGGTTTCTGAATGAAGCAAAGCTGTGAGATTTCCTATTATTTCATTTAAGCACTTCTCTTCCCCTTCTCACCCATGGCTACTGTCCTGTGTGATGCCAGGGGAAGCCACAATAGAAAACACGTCTGTTCTGCTTATACTGAGCTGGCTCCTGCCATGTCAGCCCAGCCTGTGAGAAGGTGCCAGGCCAGGCTCTGCTCTGTGAGGCACCTACGTGCATAACAATCTAACTACAGCTGAACACCTACTCACAAGCATTGAAATCCCAAAGCTGCCCCTTTGGATCTCACTTTTCACATCTGTATAACTGACTTAATCTAAAGTTTCTTGTGTGCATAGAAAGGGAATACATGACTTTTTTCAGATGCAGATCACACCCTACATTGTGCTGGTGTGTGTTTTTATAGCTCTTAAAATAGAAACCACCAAATTCCCTGTGTGATGCAATCATACAGATCTTGCATTTCCAGGATGTTATATAAACTCATCACGCTGCCTGGGCTGTTCTGCATGCATCTGTCATTTATAAGCAGAAACTAAGAAAATCCCTCAGCTTGTTTCTGAAACTCAAACCTAAATGTGTGCACTGCTCAGAGGACAGTTGCTTGTCATCTGTTTTTCAAAGGTTCTTTTAACAGAGATTCAGCCAGCCAACACATTGTTCTGCCATGCAGAACCTGATCTCCAGAAAAAGTGTTTGTGCATGTAAAAAAATTGGAATAAAGGGTTATATGTCCCTTCATTACTGTTTCATTTTGTATTCTCTGTAATAGTCCATATCATTATAAATTCATGATGTAGTCCTGTGAATGTCATTGTTATTTAGCATTAGTTAAGCACTGGTTAATAGACTCTCCCCACGTTGCTGTGCCACATGTAATGTACACAGTCATTGAATAGAGACTTACACTGAAAATTTTGCTGATCTCTCAGAGGCTGGTTAACACTCAAAATGCTGTTAGCACTTTTATCATGTTGGTCAAATTTGACTAGTTCCAACCACTTTATCCTAAAATGAATGACCATGGGATTTACTCTTATTTTTCAAGCTAATAAGTATATTTATTGTTATCTTTTTTTTTCCTTCAGTATTGCCCAAGTACCACCTTCCAAGACTTCTCCACATCAAACAACAAACTGCCAACCACAAGCCAAAGGAATAGAGTCCTCCTGGGACTGCCAGAGTAAGTGTCAGTTGTGTAATGCCACAGTTACGCCACCTTGTAGAAACTCTGCTTGGCTCCTTTCGACTACAGTGATCAATCATTTCCCACATTTTTCTTTTCTACATCACTGGCACTGGTAAGATATTTTCCAGTAGTTTGTTCCCTGGTCTCTCTCAGCTGCCACTCTCCCCCGGGCAGAAGTGGGAGACAATCAGGAGTGACTGACTGAGGCTCTCAGACAAGCTCTTAATATTCCAAGGTTTCTGCCCAAACACTGAAGTTCAGGAACCTCTGTTTCTGTCCACACAGCAGAAAGACATATTTCTTTTCAAAGAAAGCCAAGATGTTTCATCATCAAGAAGTACAAGCAATTATCGAACCCATGGTTCCATCCAGCATATTACTTGCCAGGAAAATAGCTCACTTGACATTGCTTGTAGACAGTTCTCACTATAACACAGTGAAAAATTCCTAAGAAAACACATTTGGCATTATTTTAGCCTGTTTCTGCTTAGTTCAGGAAATCCCTCATTCTTTTTCATCATGACTCCATTTAATTTCATTTCTATGTCAGTATTTGGTATATGGAAGTTGTTAGCCAACAGAAAAGTAAAATTACAAAAAAAAAGAGGACATACATGGCCCTATTGAAATAACACTATTGCCCAAAATTAAAGCCTTTTTTCCTGATCGTGGCTACTTCCATGACTTCGTTACTATTCAGTGTATGTGACTTTTTAAAAAATTCCCCAGTCCAGCTCGGCAGAAACCAAGGGGGCTGGTTCAACATCATGGCTGCTGGGTGGGATTTTGGGGCCAGTCATTTCTAGTCAAATTTTTATCACTGCAAATCTTTCCAGCTCCCCCAGCTGTGAAAATGCCCTTTGGAGACATGCCTAAAGTGTGCCAGGTGCCCCCAATACATACCTTTTTTCTGCATTTGAAGGCCATGTTTGAACTGCCGTACACTGTTCTGCTCTGACCCAGTTCTGAGCAGGTTTTTTTGATACTTCACCATTCAGCTAGGCATTCTGCTAGGAATCAGTTTTACTGATGGCTAGAGAAGCAGAGAAATTTGCTTTACCTTGGCAGCAGTGGGGCACATCTCTGCTGAACCCTTATGAATCTCACTAAAACACATCTTTGGTGTTCTGTCTTGATAGTGACCACCAGCAGACAATGCAGCAAAGGTATCCAGTGACAGTCAGGGCAGCATAGAAAATGTTTCCTTGAGACCTCTATGCTTGGGTTCTGGAGACCCTCTTTGCTACCACATAAAAGATATTTCAGAGTTGTGCTTCCGTCACTCGTCCTCCCCACAGAGCTCGGCGGGTTCACAGTGCCACCGTGGCAGAAGCTGGCAGTGGAGAGCACAGGCTGAGAGCAAAAGGGAACATGAAGGAGAAAATTGCACTGTCCTTTGCAAAGTAATGGCCATTTTTTTCTACTTTCTGATATGAAAACAAATGTCCCCTTTTTTATGTTGAAAATTAATGGCCTACACTGTCCTTACTTCTTACGGTATCGTTCTGTTACATCTCTGTTGTGCTATATGATGATCTCACACATTTGTACACCAGTCTATTACTATGCTTTCTTCTCAGGTCCACACCATCTTAAAAAATATTTGACTTACTAATGATCCTTCCTATTCATCAAGGCTTTATATTGTAGGAAGGAAATATGAGTCTTCTGTTCAGTAGTTCTGTTTTTTCTCCATGCCTTCTGCTGACTAGCATAAAAGTAGTCGAATTTTCAATTTTTACAGCTTTTACCTGTGAATGTTTCAAGTGACAGATCTAAAACTCACTGTGTTCTCCCCTGTGCTACTCACAAAAGACCCACTTTTGTACCCATCCATACCTAACCATGTGTCCAGTCATTCCCCAAAATATTTCCCCAGTCTAATCTCATCTACCTTCCACAGAAAAGACATTTCTCCCTGTGGCAGAAAAGTGGATTCTTTTGGTTCCTGGAGCCCAGGAAGAAGGTCAATAGCTTCAGAGCCTTCAGCCTAAGGAAACATTATTCCTATCTGCACTCAAAAATTATTAAAAAACAAATATATTATTAAAATTTAATAAATAAAATCTTGAATAATAATATTAATTTTTAATTATTTGATTACTAAGTAACACAATAAAAAGTTAGTATGATCATAATGTGTTATTAATGAACAATTAATTACTATAATTAGGAGGTAAAGCTGATAAGATGAGGAAGTGGTTTAGGGCAAACTATTAAGGTAGAGTTTTGATCTTCCAGATATCATGTCCAGTGGGTTTAGAACTGAATATGGACCAAACTGCATTTTCAAAGCTACACAGATATAAATCCACAGGAGACAACTGATTATATACTTCCTTGTAGTTAATATTTGATTATGTACTTTCTGGTAGCTAATGTTTGTATATTTTTAGAGTGCTGTCTGGTGGTGGAGATGATTGTTAAATAATTTTAGCAGAAGATATATAGTAGTCTTTATGTTATTTCCTCAGAACAACTGTGAAGGGATACAAAAGTCAAAATCCTAGAATAATTTAATTTTGACTTCTCATGATTTACTTTTTCAGCTCTTCAGTTTATATTTTTATTTATTGCAAGTAGTTTTTGCTAGTTCATTCTGTGAATATACAAATAGACAACTTCAGATGAAGGAGCTCGCAGCTTTCTAACATTCAGCAGTGGAAACTTAAAGCCAGAAGGAAAGTCTGCGATAATTCAGTCCAGTCTTTTCCGCGACACAAACTATGGCATCCCATCTACTGATCCATGCACTGAACCCAGGAACTCCTCAGCAAACCAATGCCTCATTTTAAAAAAGACATTCAATTTTTATGTAGAAATCTCTGCTAACGAGGACTTCACTATGAGCCTGATAAAATTGTGCCAGTGATTATCAAAATGCGCCTTCAAAAAGCTCATTTTCATTTTCGATTGAATTCCAGGAGTACAAATCCATTGAGATCCCAGTACAAGAGAAAAGAATCTGAGTCCGTTCAAATGGTGCCAGCCTTCTTCTCCTCTCCTTCTCACTACAAAAGCCTTCACAAATCCATCCACAACATTGCCATCATTTCTGTAGCAGACTTTCCTCTCATTTCACTCATTTCCCACTCATTCAACTTTCTGTATCTCCTCGCTGCTCAACCTTGTCATTAAATTTCAAGCAACCTGTAGAGATTCCAAAGAAAGCTCTCACAACAAGGATTTGTATGCTAATTTTCTGTCATGGTCGTTAAGAAATAAGGAGCTTATTCAAAAAAAGCTACATTTTCACCCCTTTCACCCCTAGAACTTCCCAAATAAAGAAAAAAAATCTTTTTATAAGCCACTTAACAGGAAAGATGTTTCTTCTCTTACATAGATTACCTTTTTTCTTTGTACTAAAACTGGTAAAGAGCTGCTAAAAGTTTTTGATACTTTTTGCAACATACCATTCACCTCTTCAGACCTATTTTTTTATTGTGCCTGCCTAACTGCCTGTGTTAACATTACACTATAACAGGTTATGGACAAGTTATTTATTTTATATTCAGGACCATTGAGCACCCTTGAATCCTATGAATCATCCTCCATCTTTAAGTGTGTAAATAACAGAATTTCCTTCACCCAAGGCTTCACAGGGAGTTGAATTCAAATCACAAGCTGAGTGTTCAAGTACCAGAGCTGTGAGTGTGACAACTATTTATATTAACCACAGTTTTAGGTCTCTGAATGTCACAAAATAAAAGCCTCCTTGCAAAAAATTCCAAGAAACTGAATGTCAATCTCAGTTTTCAATCCTTTCATTGAAACCTTGTCCAGAGCACGTTGCCCTTATACTTCTTAAGCCTTATACTTCTATATTAAGTTAGCCTTTAAATCATTATAAATTCTGGTTTTATAATTACTAAAATAACAGCTCTGTGTTATTGCTTTCATCTGTCCACTGTGGACATAAACATGGTATAATCATAGCCACATTTCTTTTTCTTTCTCCAACACTTCATTTTTATTCATGATCAGTCCCATGTAAAGGGAGAAATTTCTTCTCAGTGTGAAAGCATATGGCCCTTGGAAGAGAAAGAGAAGAGAAAGAAAACAGTGCAATGTGCATCCAATTCAGCCAGAAAAATTATTCCATTCTGATCAAGACTTGATAAAAAAACCCCAACACTTCACATCTTAAGCAATGGTAGTGCAACATCACATAAAACTTGTGGGATGCTTCAGCCTAGGTTCCAATTTAAAACCTGTATTAATAGTGCAGTTAGCCCTTTAAAAGCACAACAGTTTCCACAAGCCTCCAAATCCTAGGTAATTAGGGCTTTCAATCATGACAGTGTTCTTATTATAATGGCAGTTTTGGCATATAGCAGGTACTCATAGCTCACTGAGGAGCTATATTCTCACTTGAGACCTGCCATCACCAGCCTAATTGCTTCCTAGTGAAACAATAGCATTTTTGTTCAACTATCATCTTTTGTTATTCTGCAATTGGAACTGAATATTGTGAAATTTAACTTCTCTGCTCTAAGCTACAAAAGACCTTTTCATGGCATGTTTATAAAATACTGGCATGTGCAGTTCTCTCCTGTGTTTACAGAGAGAATGAGCATTTATTTATCACAAGAAAAAGAGCCTGGGCTTCCTTAAGTTGAAACGCTGTGAAAGTTTAAAAATACAACACTTAAAGATCGCTGGAACTCTTGCAGAGTAGATGAGAGGACTAATGAAAGAGCCATAGGTCCTGTTCTTGCATCAGTTACCAGCCAAGAGCTTTTATATCCACAGCTGGTTCCACCAGATCTTCTGTGCTTGCAGGCAGCCATGTTCATGCCTTAAAGAAATCAGGATTCTATCACTCAACTATAAGTTTTCATATATTATCAGTATTTAGTAATCCCAGGCAAGATCGGCAATTTCAGGGCAGAAGCGTAAATCAAGTCCGAGAATCCCCATTCTGCACAGAGCAGATGGGGCAGCAGCAGCCCTGCATGAGGCTGTTGGTAGCCACCCCAAAGTGGAGACACTGGTGCTCTGTTCTGTACCCTTAGTCTGGTGACATTTGTCACAAATTCCAAACATGCAACCTGTGATTCACCTGTCATTGTGCAGCAACTCCACAATGGCCATCACAGTGGTGCAGACACTATATGAAGTAAGTAAAGCCAGTACTCACATTGCTTGGTGCTGGATGGTACACAAACACTTCTGTGAAGCCAAAGCAGTTTCTTTATTTTCCCTTACATGTTCTTTTTGTCTCTTTCCAAAAGCACATATTTAGGAAGATTTATTCTAGTGTTTTTAATTCTGAGGAGACTCTTGCAAAGTACCTTTGGCTGAATATACAAGTATTTTTGGTTTCTAGGCTGATTGACTTCTATTACTTTAGCAGAAAAGAAAGAAACTCTTCTATAAGTAAAAATGTCCCAAACTGCCTAAGCATACTACTATGGAGACAAAATTTTGGTCAGGAGGGATTCTTGAAGTCATGAATCCTGCTGAGTTAGCACAACTTCACATGGGGATTTCTTAATCTGTCTGAACAGTGCTTTTCCCAAAGATCTTGCTTGTGCTGCAGTAGCCAAGCTTGAGATCAAAAATGCATCAATTGCTGTGCTCAGGTCTTCACCTTGCTGAAGGGACCATGAGTGCTCCAGGAAATCTGCAGAGGAAAGAAGGCTTTTCCAGCAGCTGTTGCAATGTGAATCTTGGGTGGTGCAGAGCACACCGGCTGGGTTTGAGCCACCTGTTAATTTAACTACTTTCCCCCTGTACTTTTTGTTATCAGCTGACACAAGCATGCTCTGTGTAAAGGAACATAACACTGGGAATTGTTGCAACTCTCTGTAGAGCTAAAAGAAAAGCCACAAAGATTCATTTACAGTAATTGTTAAATTGCTTATTTCATCTTTCTGAGGGGCATAAAGATTATAATTTCTCCTAAATTTAGTTCTTTGAGGATGTAGCCAGCCTCTTCTATTGTCTAAGTTGATAGGTATTTAGCGTATACTAATTCCCAAATGATCTGTATTAGAAACGGCTTTGCAGATACATTCTGGACAGTCAAATCCAGGATAATACACCCCCACTAGATGTCTGCCTAGTGTTGAGGGGACACCAGGTAACTCCTTCCTCACTGGCAGGGAGATGCCCTTCCTCCATCTTCACCAAGGAAATCTGTTTCCCAGGGAAGCTGATACAAAATGGGGCCTCAGAGCCCTCTAAGGAAGTTTTTCCCATGTCAAGAGGGAGCAGGTTCAGCTGAGAAATTTCTGCCCATAGGAAGGATGAGAAGTTGATCCCAGGAGCTGTCAGAGGGGATTCTCTCTGTCTAAGTGGAGTAGCAATGGAAAAAAAGACACGTTCCTGGAGCCAGCTAGGGTCCAGAGCACCTCTGGCTCCTGCCACATGGGCCCCTGGAGTAGATATGGTCAGTTGATGCAGTCAGCCACTGCACACCGGCTGCCTCTATGCCAGGATCAGTCCAAGTGTGAAGATCAGGCTGCCCAACAATCCCCCTCTCTATGTCTGGGGTGTTTTCCTAGTAAGAACAGACCTCAGGGAAGACAAAGACCCTGGCAGGCAGTCCAGCAGCAGTCCATGTGCCAGGAAATGTGGCAGCACTTCAGGATACAGGCAACTTGAGACAACTTCCCCAGAGCAAGTGGAGAGAAAAACTTCACGGGGAGCAAACAGTGTAAGGACAGGTACCGCGGGTACCTCCATCAGGTGACAAGGAGGAAATGATTCTGGGAAGAGGAACAGAAGCAGTAGGACATCAGCCATAGCTCCTTCTCCCCAGAGTATTTTCTTTTTGCCAGATTATTTGGGGATCCCAAAGGAAACTTCTGAGCCCACTATAGGACAGGAAAGTCTCCCCACCTAAACTTGGATAAGCATTATTTAATTGATCTAATTCACTGTAAAGAATCATCTCTTATTGCACCAATATCAGAAGAATTAATTGTTTGCCAAGAATCCCATTTGCAAAGATAGGGAGTGAAAAGGAAGCAAGTTTGAAATGGATTATGCATTTTAATTTCACAAATGCTGCTCTTCTCTAGCCAGGCCTCATAAACTTTTTAAACTGATACTGCTGGAACGAAACCTGGCCCCTGCATTTTATGGAGTTGTTCGTAAGTTATACCTTGCTTGGCTCATTTGGATGAAATGGCCTAGGACTCCAGCTCTGTAACAGCATCATACTCTCTGGATTTAATTTAACTTCAAAAAGTAAATAGCCTGTTTTGTTTTGACGTCAAAATAGTTCTGATGCTAGAGACGTTGATATCCGAGGGACTTGGCCATCAAAGCCCAGTTGCTGTCAGCATGCCTGTTATTAAAGCCAAGTTTCTAAACTACTTTCCAGAAATATATGACAAACTATTCTCCTTCACATATGCATAATTTTTAACATTCACATTGCTGGTCCAGAGCCAGAGCTGCTGTGTTAGATGTACTCATTAGGATCCCAAACGGCTCTGTTAAAACCAATGGGAGCTATTTTGTTCTGCGTGTTGTAGCAACAGTAAGCTGATATGCAGTGGCTGCGCTAAGCTGTACAGTGAACATACCTTTACCTGGGTATATGTCCCAAAGATTGCTCTGGGGACCAATACAGAACAAGAGTATGCGACTGTGGGGCTCTAGCAAGCTGTCCTGTGTTCTTCTGCTACAGCTTCTCTACACCAATAGAATAAAAACTTACCCTTCCACACAGCAAGCAGTGTTAATGCCTCAACTGAAGCCACAACGGAGGACCGGTAGATGTGGAACCACCCCGGTCCCGTGTTGATGACAGTGGCACATTGCACATATCTAAGAAAGGGCTCACAACTGCCGAAGTCTCACTCCAAAGCATTGTTCCATGCTGCCTACTCTCTCCCTTCCATTGAGGTGTTTCTCTCACACAATTTCCTCCAGAGCTGTCTCTTTCCAGTGAGGCAGGCTGTCATGGACATGCTGCCTTTGGTTTAGCAGGTTCTACAGCACTGTTTTCAGTGAAAACTCTGATAAAATAGGAATTTTCACGCCTTGAATGTGATGTGGAGCATCTCTAATTATTGATTAGATTTGGTTAAATTGATTCTAATTTTTATTAGATTGGAAATTGTCTGCAACTGATTTTTAAGTATAAAAAGAGTTTTGCTTTAAAAAGTGTGATGAAAAGGACAAAACTAATGGAACATCTTTTCTTTTCTTTTCTTCCTCATTCTGCCCTCAATGGCTGACAATCCAATTTTACAAAAATGATTTAATTATGGTGATAATTTCTTTTCCTCTTTTTGTTTTGTAACCATAAGCTGGAGAAAGTGAGATTTCTTCCTCCTTCTTAGCCGTACTTATCTGAGCTCTCCTTTTCAAAGAAGAGTTAGATGCTCCACAAAGAGATGGAAATAGGAAAGAGCTTGTGAGGCTGCCCAAACATCTTATGCCCCTAAATGCCCCAAGAGTATCTGGGACACACAATATGCCAGCAGATGGGATGCAGACCTAGAGGGTCCTGGACTCTGTTGGACTGGCAGCTAGAGGGGATGAAAAATACCTGAAGGCACTTCATCAGTAGCAGATGCCTTTGCTTTAGCAACTGAAGGAAGCCCCAGAGCCCTGTGATCAGCCTCTGCATTGTGCCGTTTGTCTCACCTTTCACCATCACTACAGCTGAGCTTATAAAATTTTGACTTTAATATAGTTCCAGAAATCTGAATTTGCTCCTGGCCAATGGTTCAGTGCATAGGAAAGAGCAAATGTAAATATTTTTAATATCTTGATATATTTTTGCTTTAAAGAGGAAACAGAAAACGACATGCCAGCTATTTTACTGGGTCATTGCAAAATCCATATCTCCCCCATGCAGCAATCGTTAATGCAATGGGAGCCATAAGGTAACATTCAGTTCAAGATCTTTAGCATGATATCATATGCTGTGAGATTTGCTTTGTCAGGGAGGAGGAGACTTGAGAAACCCAATGAGTTGAAAACACAAGCAGGGCAGAGAGAAACTGAGATGAGTATCAACAAAACCTTTCTTTTCAAGCACCTTTACCTCCTGGAGCATAAAGGCAGACGTGTAAATAAAGGAGGTGCGTGAATTGTCCCAAAGAGCCCATTTAAGTGTTTTTTGTCTTGATCATCAGAGGAATGAGGAAGCAGTGGGACTTGGGTCAGGATCAAGAGTGTGTTTTAAGTGCTTTTTCCCCCTCAGGAATCATTCTTGGAAAGGCAGATGAGAGAGGAGAAAAACTAGACTGAGCCTCGACAGAGTATTTGTACGTGCTCCTTTTTCCTTTTGCTTTTAAATTTCATATTTAACTTGTTTCATATGGAGGGAGAAGAGACTGAGGCTATGGAATTCACAGAAAACCACTCATGGAGAGCTCTTTGACATTTCTGTCTTTTTCCTCGTCATTACAAGAGATGGTGTGAGACTGAACAAGGAATTGGTGTGAGACTGAAAGAAAAAGCCCAGACTTAGGAAAACACTCTATGTGTAGTCCCTGAGCAGATTCCAGGCCAAATTCTGATATCATTACAAAATGAACTGTATTTTTCCACACCAGCTACTCCCAGGAATTTAAATAGGGATGTACTGTTTCCCTAAGAATAACAAGATCAAGCTACCTGGCAAGTTCACAACATTTATATGTTTCTGTAGACCCTGTCTGCATTGGTCATCTTGGTAAAGGGGTGGAAATGCCACATATTGAAAGGCAGTTTGAGAGAAGAGACATTTGAGAACTTAGATTTGAAGACTCGACAATATTTAGACTTCTGTTACTGTTGTCTGAATGGAAACTCAGGTAGGTAATAGTAGTTTTCAAAAGCCCCAGGAAAAAAAATTAATTTCACGGAAAAAAAATTTAATTACTTTTTAAATAAGATGGAATTTTATCCTCAGGGAGGTGTGTCACAAATCTCCTATTCCTCTGATAAAACTAAACTTTCATTTGTGATCTTTCTGCAGACCTCCCCAAGCTACAACACAGAACAAGAGACACACAAAAGACAAAAGAAAAACCTTCTCATGAACTTTTTATTCTGAAGCATATTTTCAAACAAAGACGTCTATCCTTTGGTACCAAGGGTGATATAAAGTTCGTAGTGAACACCACCACAAATTATTCCTTAAATCAAAGTGAAAACTCTCACTTTCATCTGAGTAGCTGTTCCCTCCTTCTGTTTCAACAAGCCCTCTTCTGCCAGCGACAGCAAATAGACTAATGAAAATGTGATCTTTCCTTAAGTAACTTTTCTTATTTATATCCTTAGACAACCATGGCTAAAACGTGTCATCACAATATGAACCCTAATAGATACACCACCAAAATAATGTGATCATGTTTGATTTTGTGACCACTAAATATATACTTGGACAAGAATTACTCTGTCCACTTGATGCTGCTTAACCAGGTCTTAAAGATAGTTTGAGTAAATTTGAAATTTCTTCCCACAGAAGAAAGAGGGTCTTTCTTTGTTATTTGCATGTCCAATGTTTTCAATATTCATAAAATTTTCTTTCTTTTCCAGTGTGAGCAAAAAGTTTTTAATTGTTTTCTAAAGCTTTCATTTTTTCAAGGATGAATCTTTAAAAGTACAAACAACACTGAAAGGCAGGAGCATAGTCCATGCCTGTGTAAAGTGGGACATGAAGGTTGCATAATCTACCCAAAGTACTCCAAGCATAACAAAGATAAATAAAATTAAAAATAAATCACCACATTGGTTTTTTGGGTGGCTTCAAAACTCTATGATTTTTTGGAAGGATTCTTTAACATGTTCGAGTTGTCCTTTCATTGATAAGGACTGGGAACCAAAGTGGTGACCTACTCACATGTCTCAAAGTAACTTAAATGGTCCTATAAATTATATCCTTACATACCTGCCCATGGAGCACTGCTAAAGTCCCTCAAAGGTGATCTCCAGTCTGAAAAATATTGATAGAGGCAATTCTCTAACAAGAGAATTCTACTTGGTTAAGTCAAAACACCCCCTGAAATTGCGTTAACCCCAGCAGAGGTTTATTTGAAGGCAGAAAGGGGAAGAAATTTCATTTTTCGGTATCCTTAGAAGGAAATAGTTCTGGCTGTCATCGTAGGGATGAAATATATGAATGATACTGCATCCCAATGCCTTTCCTGCATAACTGAGAATGAGTGAATAATCTGAATGTTTAGTTTTTTGTCAATAAAGCATTTCAATTGAGAGTAAAAGAATTATTTTGTTTACACCGAAAATGTTGACATTTTTGAGTTCTGTTTGTAATCCACATGAAGACAAATGTCAAAATTGCCCAATGTCCTGTGAAATGGAACTTGTGCCCCCTTTGTCCTTTGCTCGAAGCAATAAGATATTAAGTGTGAGAGGATGAATTAGTGTTCATGTCCGTTCAGTCCTAGCTATCTACGTTCAAGAAAAGTTTCAGTTACTTCCAGTCATGATGACAACTTATGATTAGTTCCAGCTGCAGTGTTGACATCTGTCTCCTGCAAACTGAAGAGACTGTCAGTTCACCCATTAGCAGCAATTCAGCTGGGTTTGAGTTCAGCCGGGTTGAGCATGGCAACTTAAACCCAAACGAGTGTTTCAAAACCAGTTACAAAATCTCATACACTCTGTTCTCCTTAAGATGCCATTACAGTGAAGGACTGTCCTTGATATTTTGGAATAAAGCTTGGTCTTCAGTTCTTTCCTGAAATGAGGCAATTGCAAAGTTTCTTTCCTCTATTTATTTTCAAATGGAAAATGTCTGCTCTGAACTCTCATAAGCTTTCAAAATTTTTACCCTACTACTAGCTCTTACAGAATTTGAAAGTAGAAAGGAATACAAACTACTTACCTTGGATTCACTTGGATTTTTCTTGACTTTCACACCTTTTAAAAATATCTTTGGACTTAGGATATTTTTGGCAAGGCTTCTGAGGACCTGTCTGCCAGAAAAGAAAACAAAATTACTGATGTGGTGAGAAGCAGATGGATTATAAAAGGTACCTGGCACAGAATAGATGTGAAAATGAAGAGCAGAGAATGGATCTCTGGTTGCAGTCTTTCAGGAAAGTGTTCCATTGACCATGAGGATTACCAGAAAAAGGGTCCTCCATTTCTTACATATACAGTAAATATTAATAGTTTCAGGAAATCAGGGATGACTTTTGCCTGTGGAAGTGCATATATGGTTTCATACTACTGCACAATGAAGTTTCTGCCCTCTCCTGGTTGGAGAAAATTATTTCCCAGTTCTTCCATGCCTCCTGGTTCTTGTGACATCTCCAAGGCTGAACTCACACCACTGTCACACTCCCTGATCCCTCACATCGCCTTCATGCTGGCTAGCCCCTGGATCAGGGCAGGAGTAAGTCTGCTACACAAAGATATTCAGGAGCCTTGAGGGGAGCCCAAATGCCACCAGCAGAGTGGATGGACACATCTGGACCAAGCCACACAGTGCTCCAAATGTGAGCTCATGCTCTCATGTGACCTGGAGGAACACTATAGACAGGGACCGCTATAAACAGAACCTCTATTTTCTTTCCTGTGTGGACTCGCCCTTGGACAAGTGCTGAGATAATAGCCCAGTTAGTAACTTCCTTCCACAGAAATAAGCACAGCACTATATACCTGACAGATGATTCAAGGAAAGCTCATCAACCTACAAAAAATGGTAATGCAGTGTTCCCTTTGAAGAACTGTTTCTGCATACCCCTACTGAAATTCATCATTCTCTTGGATTTTTCTAGAAGAAATCCTATGTTGTTCAATAAGTTTGATAGTATACTTGGCTAAAAATCTGTAAAAACATTCAAGAATGCCTTCTCTTCCTTATTTTCTAGCCAATGCCCTGCTTTGACTCTGTCAACATGCCACACTGTTCTTGTGAGAACTTGCATTTTCAATGCATGCCCAGTTTGTATGTACACAGTTGTGCCACACCCATGCAGCTGGTGCCACACACTGCTTACATATGTTTGGTTCCCAGGAGTGGCTTTCATGTGGGCATTGTCATCATCAGAGGTTTTGCTGCAGATTTCAAACCTGACACTTTTTATAGCCATGCAGCATACAAAAGCCTCCTGTCCTGAGTTCAGAACTCTTGGAGGGCCAGGACTGAGGCTGTAAGACTCAAGACTTAAATGAAGACATTTTGATGGGTGGACACAAGACACTATAAGACGCTCTTCTGAATTGGAGCTGTCTTAGCTCTGTTGCAAAGTAACCAGAAGGTAGTTATTAAAAATTTTCTTCTTGAGCTGTGCTTGGGAAAGATAGGCTGATCTTAAATGTAGTGATCATAAATCAAATCTAGCTTCACTCCTTATGTAGCTATTGTAACAGATGTGTACTGCATACAAATAGAACCTCCTACACCATAAAGGTATCTATTGTAAATGTAATTCTAATATTTTATTTTTGGCAGTTAGGATCCCGATTCTGATCTTACATGCATTGGTTTTATACCAGTGTGGTTTCTATGCATCAATGGACTTAGTCACTGATTTTATGGTGTGCGTGGGCACACTTCATTGAAACATGGCACAGAGTAGCAGGAATAATTGAAAAGTTCCTTAGACATTGAATACAAGTGCCAACAGAGTCACGCTTTCCCTTTGCAAGGTGGCCGTGGCTATTTTAGTGAGTCAGAGCTGAGGCAAGAGCAGCACTGAGTGGAGGGCAGATGCTGAAACATTAAAGGCAGAAGCATGCAGTTGGTACAAGGCATGAACAGAGCTGCTGTGCGGTATAGGAGAGTCAGGAGAGCAGACCACTAACAGAGACACCTGTGTTATTAAGGATAAACCAATCCTTAGTACTGGGCTAACCCTCTGGAAGCATATGACCACTCTTTGAAGGTTTCCTCTCCATGAACAAAAGACTGTTCTGGGAAATTACTTCCTCACAGAGGGATTTTTTGCTTTTCTGTCTTTCCCCCAATTTTGCCTAACACCAGGAACTCTGCAAATACAATGCCATTATACTGGCTAGAGGGTATAGGGGTATAGGAGAGGAAAAGTCATACCTGCCTCCTACCAGCCCTGTTCCACCATAGCACAATCAATGTCCACAAAGGCAGACCCTGAAAGCCAGGAATTATCTTTTACTTCAGACTTACTTTAGCCATTTAAAGCCCCTGTCAACCTTTCATAACAGGGATCATTTTTCTCTTTTTTTTTTTAAACAAAGCATAGAAATTCATGACTTGGATGTGAGATGGAGTGAAATGATGAATTGTTCTTGCTTGATGGGTGTCACCAGAGCATCATGCACTGTGCTAATTTCTCAGCTTGTGAATAGACATATTTAGACTGACAGTTGAAAGTGGGCTGCAGATTCCACTTAAAACATGTTTTCCGTGCTGAGTAATGAGGGCTAAACACAAACCAATTCTGGCAGTTAAACTACGCACTTAAACCTTTCATAGTGTTGTCAAACACTATAATCCTTCAAAAATCTGAGTTTGAATAGCCTCAATATTTTATTTAATGAATTTTAAATCCTATAATTACCATAATTAAGACACTCCTTTTGGATCATGTCAGTGTGCTGCTCAAAGAGAGAGAAAGCTGTAGGCGATTTTCACTAAAGATTTTCCTGAATGCAAATGATACATACAGCTCATTTTGAATTCTTTATGATGTCATTTGGTCGAGCATTTTTTTAGAATTGGTGTGGAAAGTCTGTAACACCATCCAACGAAAGGCTTAGATGGAAAGGGCCTTATTATCTCCAAACCTGGCTCTTCCTCTGCTGGCTGTGCACCTCACATGGATGTTTCCACCCTTCATTTGGTGAAACAGGATATCTGGAAAGAACTAAAAGATTTTTGGGTGTTGTGAGACACTTTGAGGACTGAAAATGAATGCGAGACTGAGGTATGCATTGACCACTGAGAAACAAGATGCAACTTATTACTCTCTAATCCCATCCTCCTTGACCAAGGGAAAGTCTTCCTTCCAGCATGTCTTTACCCTGTTCCCCTGGGTCAGGCATTCATAAGGGCTGGTCTTGGCAGCGAAGACAGATGAAAAAAGCTGTTCAGTAACTCTGCCTTCTCTGCATCCTCATTTACCAGGGTCACCCCTCCATTGAGTGATGGGCCCACATTATACCTAGCTTTTTCATTTTATTCTAGATGTATTTGAAGATCTTGTTGTCCTTGACATCCTTGGCCAGATTTAATTCCAGATGGGCCTTGGCTTTCCTTGACTCATTTCTACTTACTCTGACAAAGTCACTGTATTCATTCCAAGTGGCCTCCCCGTTTCCATCTCCTGTATATTTCTTGATTACACTTGAATAATAACAGAACTGCATTATTTATCCCAAAGGTCTCTTGTCCCCTTTGCCTGATTTCTTGTTCAATGGGATGCATGATTCTTGAGCCTGGAGAAAGTGATCCCTGAATATCAGCCAACGCTCTTGGACCCCTCTTCCCTGTAGGGCCTCTTCCCATGGGACTCTTCCAAGATCCCTGAAGAGGCTTAAGTTAGTTTTCCTGAAGTCCATATTACTTGCTCCCCTGCTTCCTCCTCATCCAATACCGAATTCCACAATCTCATTGTCACTACAGCCAAGGCCATCCCCAGCCTTCATATCTCAAACAAGGCCTTGCCTGTTTATTAGTAGAGGATTGAGGAGTGCATCATTTCTTGTGGGATCCTCCACTATCTATGACTCAGGAAGTTGTTATCAATGCTTTCCAGAAACTTCCTGGACTGTTTGTGCTTTGCTGTGTTGCTTTTCAGAGTAGTTAAAAGAACCCGGCCCTGTGACTTTGAGGCTGCTTCCATCTGCCTGTAGAAGGCCTCATCCACTTCCTCCTCCTGATCACACAGCCTGTAGCAAACACCCAGAACAGTGTCACCCCAACTAGTCTTTTATCCTGACCCATAAGCTCTTGACACGCTCATCATGTGTCCCAAGAGATAGTTCAATACATCCCAAGTGCTGCCTCACTAGAGGGCAACTCCGCCACCACACCTTCCTGATGTCTCTCCTAAACAGCGAGCAGCCCTTCATGACAATATTCCAGTCATGTGAGCCATCCCATCACACCTGTAATTGCAATGAGACCGAAGGTCTGCACACAGATCTCTAGATCCTCTTCTTTTGTCCCCATATTGAGTGTTTTGGTGTACAGGCACTTTATGAAAGAATTTGATTATGCCGATATCCCAGTAGGGGAGCAAAGGGATGCCTCATAGTCCTATATTATGATTATGCCTTTGGCTGCTTGTGCTTGATCAAGGTATTTCCTCTTCAGCCTCATTTTCCTACTAGTGTGGTCAATGTAGTTCTCCCATTCTGACACCTTATCACTGTCAAGCCTGGCTATGTCCCCATCTCCCTTCAAACCTAGTTTAAAGTTCTTTTAATAAGCCCTGGTAGCTCCTGAGCTAAGAGCCTTTTTCCCCTTTGAGACAGAAGGATCCCATTTGTTACCAGCAGTCTTGGTGTCGTTTAAGCCAACCCATGACCAAAAGAACCAAAATTCTACTGGTAGCACCAGTCTCGAAGCCAGGTTTTCACTTGCATGATTTTCCTATTTCTTGCCACACCATTTCCTGCAACCTGCAGCACATAAAAGAACACATCTTGTGCTCCAGATCTCTTGACCATGAGGCTTGTTCCAATGCCCTGAGTGAGGCCTCTTGATTGTCTCTTATTGGGACCTCACCACTTCCTACCTGGAAAATCAGTAGCGGATAATAACTAGTGAGCCACACCAGTCTGGGAAGTTTCTTGGTGATGTATCTCACCTGGGCTCCAGGGAGGCAACGCATCTCCTTACGGGTAGTCTGGTCAGCATATCAGGCACTCCATTCATCTCCAAAGGAGTCATTAATTACCTTTCACCAATTTTTTATTTAGTTGAGGATGTCATGATGCAGTGGATAGGTTGCCCTGCCCTAGGCAACGTTTCCATCCCAAAATCCGTGTTTTCTTTCCCTCATCCTCATTTCCTTGGACTTTGGCTACCAGGGCCTCATACCTACTGTATAAGGGCACCTGTGGAGGTGGGATATGTTGGGAGGGGATTCTCCTGCCACCCCAAGCAGAACTCCTTTCCACTCTCTCAATTTCTAAGGTCCCCCTTTTCTGACTGGTGGTGAGAGTCCCTAATACTTCTTAGCCTTTCTCCTTCATCTCCCAGCTCTGCCACTGGGCTGAGCAGATTGTTGACCTGATCACATTCCCCAGAGCTGGTCTCCCTTCTGCTGTCTGAGAGCTGCACCAGGCTCTGGCACTCCCTGCAGCCTGAGAACTGGAGCCCTGAATGCTTTTGTGGCACTCCCTCTGTGTGGCCACATAATTTCTGCTGTGCACAGAGGAAGAAACTTATCTCCAAGTGGACACCATAGCTATACTTTCTCAATGAGGGCAATGACCACCAAGTGTGGAGGACTTTAAGTTCACAGGAGCAGGTATGACCATATCAACAGGTAGAAAATTAAGGTTACTTGTGGCTCCGTGGCTATGAGCACTTTTTATTTAGCAATTTAAAAGGTTTCACAGCAAACAAATTAATATCTCTGAGAGAAAATCCTACTTCATGCCCAGACCTGCAATTTCCAGCCCTGCCAAAGGCATCGCCAAGGTCAGCACATGCAGCATGATGCTCATTTGTACTAACAGCTGTAACCAGCTATACGCCCCATGTAAATTAACACCAATCAAAATATAACAGTTATTGGCCAATTTAATTTAAATGGCTACAAGCTATGAAACAAGAATTTATACAGGAAGAAAAGATTTTTTTCTTTTCTAGGCATAATGGGAAATAAATTACTAGTTGAAGGCAGCAGAGAAAAGGTTCTTTAGCCACATGTGGTATTGAAACTTTAAACTGGTATTCCTTCACCTGTATTCTGCAGGTGAGATGGGTTGTCATTTCAACCAGCTGGTGGCTTCCTAATTTTAAGCATACATTATTTAATACTTTTTCTCTGCAGTGAAGATTTTCAGCGTAGCCTGGATGAGTAAGTGGTCAAATCTCACAAGAGTCTTCAGGACTTCAGTGCCCATTTAAGTCCCAAAGCATCGTTAAAGCTTTGTGCCCTAAATATATATTCTCAGCCCCAACTGTTGAACTGCATGTTTTTATTTTGAATTAAATTGGTAAACAACATAGATATGAAATTTGCTAAGTGAGTACTTCTGTTGATAAATATGGTTTTTATGAAAGGATAGCATTAAGACCAAATTTTTTCAAAGGCATTCAGGAAGATTAAGATACAGATACCAAGTAAGTAGGATAGAGATAATTCTTAAGGAAATGTAGTTGTCTTAGACCTGTGGAGAAGGGTTTGTTAAGGTTCTTTTACGACTCAAAGATTGTGGTCATCTTGAACAATCAGCCTTCAGCAATCTGGAACTTAGACTGAGACATGCAGATCTACATTCTTGAGTTGAGTTTTAAATCTAACAGAAGACTATGTATTTTCATGTGAGTTAATTTAAAACACAGAACCAAAAGGGATAAATTTTCGTAGAATCCTAGAATGGTTTGGGTTGGAAGGTACCTTAAAGATCATTTAGTTCCAACCCCCCCTGCCATGGGCAGGGACACCTTCCAATAGTGCAGGTTGCTCAAAGCCCTATCCAAACTGACCTTGAAGACTTCCAGGCTTGCAGTATCCACAGCCTCTTCTCTGGACAACCTGTTCCAACATCTCATGACCTTCATAACCCAGTTTCTTTACCAGTTTGGCTCCTTTTCTATGTGAAACCAAATGCAATCAATGAAAAAGACAATCAAGGCTATCATTGATGAAAGCCAGCAGTCTCACTGATTTAAGCGAAGTTAAGCTGAGTTTCAACCAAATACACCTCTGTCATGAAAAGGATGAAAAATGTCTTAATTTATCCCAAAGTAGGATCTTAAAAACATTGAACCATTTCATTCACCTTTATTTTCATCTGGGATTTTTTTTTTTTTTTTTTTGTCTATGATTAAAATCCTAGACTTCAGGGTATATTTTCCTACAACAGATCCTGTTTCTCAGGTGCTGGAGGCAAACCCTGGGGAGTATTATTCCTTACTTAGTGTGTGCCAGACCGCATTTGACACAGTCCATTACACTGACACAAGATTTGTCCTTCTGATAAAAGAAGCAAAATCTTTGGCTGGGCAAACAGACTTCAATAGCTGTTCAGAATGAAAAATATCTGGTTTTTAAAACTCTGCTAGTATTCACAAGCCCAGAGGTTGTGTTTGTGGTGCCTGTGCTAGCAATAAGATATCATTTAAAAGCCCAAAGAAAGGCAAATTATTGTATTAGCTCTATCTCCAGGCCAGTTACAGAGGTACTGATTGCTTGCCATATCTTCTACAGACAACAGGAACTTCACCCTGCAAATCAGACACTCTAATATAAGAAGGGTCTGTCTCTCTGCTTAAGAGATTACACAGTTGAAAGGAAGTCACTATTAGAGAAAGTATTTTTTCTTAAAGCAACATAACCCAAAAGAATTTGGGTGCAAAGCCTGAAGTGCCCAACTGTAAATGAAATAACATTGGTATCAATAACATTATTAATAGTAATGTCAACTGATAGAAGAGTTAGAAAGTTGATGTTAAGAATAAGCACTGAAATAGGATTTTTCACAAACATTCTCAAAATGATTTCAATTTCACTGAAAATGTAAAATAGTATTTTTTCTAAATTATCTTCTAAATGTAGTATCTTTTTAAATTTAAGTGCAGGTCTACTGCCAAATTTAAGTAAAACACCATTGCACTAGGACTCAGAGCAGAGGTCAAAGCCAATAAAAGGATGCATTTTGGACCATGTGTGACCAACAAACCACTTGAATCACTGTAATTATTTGCATTTAGTTACCTGATTTGCAATTAGTTACCCAATTATTTGCATTTGATTAAAGAGCAGAGCATTTTCAGACACACCTCCACCTGATTACGTAGAGCTGTGGATTCCATCTTTTTGCCACAGTCATTGCTTTCAATTATCAGTTTACAACATGGCTTGTTTTCCTTTAGTGTTAAAAAGCATTCCTTAGTTCTTTAGATCTCTCTACTTCAGATCTTGTTACCAAACAAGAAAATCTCTTAGCAAACAGCAATATCAATTCATGTCATTTCTTGTAAATTGCAGACAGATCCTAAATTTTAGTTTTGACAATACTTTGTAAGCCTTTCATTGTAGCATAATCTTTTCAGCTTTGGAATAATTTTTAATTTCATTTTTAAAAAAAAATTGTACCCAAATTTTTCAGTATCTTCTTTAAAGTGAGGCTCCTGGAGCAAGATGTGGTATTCCAATAAAACTGGTCACACCGGAATCACAGAGCTCACCATTTTTGGATCTTACCTCTTGATTCAGATTAACTTTGCCCTCTAATCTCAATAGTTGTGCTTTTCTAGGACACAATCTCCTGTCCTGTCTTTTGTATTCCGTTTCTGTTGACTTTATGTGAAGGTTTTTTGTATGAAACATTTTGTCAAGTAAGGTGAGGCAAATTACCAGGCTACATTTCTCTGCCCTAATTAATTTATTTTCCAGTTTTTTAATCCTTTCATGATCCACAGAACTTTTCAACAATCATTCTATATCTATATTTAGCCTGACAAAATGTCAAACCAAGTCCAAGTTTCTTCCAGCTTTAGAGACTTGGTCTTCTTGTTTCTCCTTTTCAATTGACTTTTTTTTTTTGTTGCCTGTTATTTCACAGACCATTTAGTTCATACTTCAAAATTCCTATAGAGTATTGGTCTTTAATCAGACCAGCAAATACCTTTAAAAATTAAAGTATACCCATTTTAACAGAGGTTGATCCCACATTTGTAAATGTGACAAAATGGAATATCTCTCAGGACTTATTTCCACAAAAGTGGAAAAAAACCCATTGATTACACTTCTTTCCTTTATTCATTCATTGATCGCATTTTACATCAGCATTTTCTCTGTTTTCCCTGAGACTAATGCTGAGCTGAATACCCAGAAGTGATCAAGATTCCCCACATAATTTGTTTTGGGGCAGGGGCTATACTTTGGAAGATTGCAAGATGCCTCTACCTTTTGAAAAGCTGGAGTAACTGTTCAGGTTTGAGTTATAAAATGAAGCAGAAGTGAGAAGTGGAGAGGAAATCTCCTGTGAGGTTTGCACATGAAACTGGCTTGTTTTGTTGCTAATTCTCTGTTTGTTCCATTTTAACATGCCTAGCATCTTGATTAACAGCTTTACATGCTGTTTAATTTATGAAAGAGCTCTAGGCAATCACAACAAAAGCTTATTCTGTGTAGTTCATAATAACACTGTACACCCAGCCCTTAGCTAATTCAGCTTTGTGAGGGACAATCCAAATTAAAACACAGTAGTTATGAGCATTCACTATTGGTTTGGATGCTCTGAGTTTATCTCCTCAAAATGGCTCCTACCCTTTTGTGGTACACACTGCTATGCGTGTGCAGCTGAGCAGAGCCTCATGGGACCTTATGGTATGGATGGTCCATCAGTCTGTTTAGAGGCTTCGTTTGCCTCCTTCTGGTATAGGAGATCCCCTTTATGACCCCCCAAATATGTTCAAATTGTGAAATCACACCTGTTGTAAGCCTTTTGTCCCAACCTTGTCATTATCAAGTTTTTTTAACGTAATAATGAAAACAAGTATTTCTTCCAACATCTGGTAGATAAGGCAGCCTTGTGGCAGCTCTCCGATAAGGTGAGCATTAAAAACAGCTGATCCCTTCCAAAGGATGCCTGTGCCTTTCTACTGCTCTTGCTCATAGGGGCTTCCAGTACATATATGTTCACTGCTGTGTAATTCCCCTGCGATGAGACCTGAGGGAGTACTCGAGCAGAGTCAGGCAGTAGGCAACTGACTGTTCACAACTCCATCTCCCTCCTCACTGACCTCCCTAACCTCCTGCTGCTCTTCATTCTATTTTTTCATAATTTTCTCCTTTCTCTCTCTGTAGTTCCTCCTGCCAGACCAATTCAGCACCCATCAACTCTGTCTAAGGCTGTCCTGGCCAGCGAAAGTTTGCTTCATTCTGAGGACTTTCTCTATTGTGTCTAATACCCAGCAGAAGGGAGAAGCTGTCCTTTTTAAAAGTAGAATTGAAGCACTGACCAAACACAGCTCTTAGGCACAACCCAAACCATAAGCAAATCAATAGGACTTCTCATTTCACATGATTACAATTAAGCATATCCCTTAACGCTTCCCTGGATGGGAGCCAAAACACAGCAGTAAATTGAGTTGAGATCCCAGAAATTACATTCCTTTTACTGAGGCAAAATCTCCCTTTGTATTAGCAGGTGACACACTCTCTACTGTAGAGAAAGACACATAATCAAGCCACTTACAATGGGGAGTCTTTTATTTCCATTTCTGCAAGTATGGTCCTTCGCCCTGCAATTAAATAAAGAAAAGAAAGAGAAATCCAAAAGAAGCAATGCCTTGGCACCTTTGCTGCAAAAAATTCCTTACCACTGAACATGGTGGCTGAGCTCTCAGGTTACATTACATCAAACAAAGGCTCTCTAAAGGAACAGCTCAGCTGCATGAAGATCTTAACAATTAGAACAGAAAAGGAGAGACAACAGATTCTGAGGAAAAAAAAAAGAGAGACAAACTGAGCTCTGATAAAAAGCCAAAATAAGAATTAATAAGTAAGGATGTGATACAGTCCTAAGAAACAGCAATTTTGCTTTCTTCTTTGCTGCAGTATACAAGCACCTTCTAGGAACATATTAGATAGTGAACTAAGCCTTTTTGAGTGCTTCAGCTGCCTCCTCATTCTGTCCTCAAGGAAAAAACATGCATGCTTTAATGTTCGATTTGTTGAACTGTAGAAATATGCTGCCTCACATTTCCAGCAGAAAGAAAGGAGTGACTAGGCTGTGGTGCCTGGTCATCCTCCGCAGTGACAAAACTCTGCTTGGGTGCTGCAGGTCTCAGTTCTGTGTTTTGCCATGGTAATGCCAGCCCTTTCCAACCTAGGCTGCCTTCATGGAGGTGACACAGCAGCATGACTGCTGTGACAGGGATTTTGACCACCCCAACCTGAGCCAGACTTATAAAATACCTTCTCAGGTGGGACTTGTCTGCTTTAAGCAGAAAAGGAGCACATTCCTGGGCAGAACTAAGTGATTCTGTATTTGTATTAGAGAAAATCAGATAAAGAAGGTAGCCTGGGGACAGGTCTGAAAGTGATGCAGTATGTAATAGTCTTTGATGTCAAGGGCAATGTCAGCTTCGGTCAGTCAAGAGAAGAAGTTCTATGAGGAAAAGCCATAACCTTCAGCCAAAAATTTTCCTATTATATAATCTAAGACTTTATTTAAATTATTTATTTTCTAGGACTGGAGCCTAGACAAAGATCACTGCATTCTACCCTTAAAAGTCTCAGAAATTGCTTCAATTTTCTTACTCCCTCAGCAACTGAGATGTTTTTCTTAAAGGTATCTCTCCAAAATGCCTACAATTTGTCTCTCATAAGCAACATATTAAGGCACTCATCCTCTCATTTAATTCACTGCTTTTCCTCCACTAAGAAACTCTCAATGTCTTATGACATTGAGAGAGTCATAAGAGTCATTGAGAGAATGTCTTCTCAAAAATGTTTTTCAGATTTTGAATATTTTTTTCCTTTAAGCCAGCCTTCCAATTCTCTATGATACTGACATTTCCTTCCTGAAACAATTTTTCTGTTCTTGCTGTTAAGTTCCTTTACTACAACTTGCAATCTTTACCATCTCACAGTTTCTCCCTTCTCATCAGCCTTTCCTCTGTTCCTCACATATGTCTGCTTGCCTTATCAAAATATTGACAAAATGCTTTCCAAGAACCTGGCAGATGTTCAGTGCATCCTGTCACATTATTCTCCTGGCAGACACCTACAGAGTTGAAATCCCTTCTTCCTACCTTCTTCCTATTTGGGATGAATTTGAGAGACGTTTTCTAAGGAGCCCCATCCTCCTCACCTCTTTGTTTGGTGTCTTGTCATGAATCCTAATAAGAGAGGTCACACCTACCTACCCTCTCTCTTTATCTCTGCCTATACAACCGGCCCCAAGTGCATATGTGCTTGTATGTTGACAGAAAGTAATGTACAAGGCAATACCTTTTATCCATATTTTCCTGCCAAATATCTCAAGACAAGGTAAATCACTTTACACATCATTCCACAGATATAGATTCTCTTAGCACATCTGTTATTCTGACACTGCAGGACTTCATGTTTGAATTCCTTGATTTTTTTAGTGTTTTTTGTGCTCTTAATCTCATTTTTCAGAAACCATGAAATAATATGGAGGGAGATGTTGTTCAAGAAAGAAACTATTTTGACCTTTTTTTTATTATGCCATTGGGTAGAAATTATTTGTATTCTAGAATTTTATTTTATATTTTACTTTCATATTAAGTGAAAAATACTTTTCTGTACGTTGTGGAGAAAAACAGAGAATACATTCATGTGGTTACACACATATCTAAGAGTGTGGACTGAGCATTTTGCCTGTATACAGTAACACTTGAATGCCTCTATACTTCTCTGGGGCTAGCAAGGAACTCCATGTATTTCAGTATGTTACATGCAGAATAGCTGACAGCAGTGTCTGACCAGAGGCATTCAGGAACTGGAGACTCTCACTCACTGTTTTCCCTACTCTCTCCCACAGATGCCAAATGATGGGCCAGACCCTCAGCTGGACTCAGCACGAGCCTCAGGTTCAGCATTTTAAAAGATGACAGAAACACTTAAAGTCAGATGAGCCCTCTAAACAAAACCTTTTCTTTTTCTTTTTTTCTGGTTTTGCTTTTTTTGTTTTGTTTTTCTCTGATGTGGTTTCTTTTGGTTTTTTTTTTGCTTACAGCAGCCAATGTCACACATACAAATACTTTATATGGTGGAGTCCTCTGTGGCCCAAATATGAATAGACTCATCCTTGAAAAAATTGGTAAAAATGTTTTTATCCCCATGTCCAATTTTTGTAAATAATTTTCATGCAACTTACTATATTTTGCAGCATAATAACACTAAACTCTTTGAAGAAGAGTGCATTTTGGAACCAAACCTGAAAAATCAAAAACTGATTGAAATTTGAGGTCAGGGCTACAGGTGATCATAGCAATCAGTTTCAGAGCTAGAGATGAATGTAAAATCATCCAAAAAGAAGTCACAATGGAAAAATTTTCTTCTGACCAAAGTACCAAGACCAGATTCCTCCTGTCAGTTATCTTAAAGAATGAGGAAAGCTCTTCTATTTAGCAAGTGGAAGAGCATGTCTGAGGAGCAGCAAGCCGGCAGGGCAGAACAGACAGTATGCCCGGACAGAATTTGGGAGAGGAGCCTGGTTAGCTTGTCCCAGAGTCAGAGCTGGTTCCTGGACCGTTCCTCCTCTTATAACAACCATGGTGACCAGCACCAGTGCAGCCTGGCTCAAGTGAAATAAACTCTTGGCAAGAAAAGCAGACCCAGAGGTAAGCAGAGCCTGTCTAATCTGTAGCTACAGAGAGCTCCATCTGACCCTGCATCCCCCAGCAGAGCCCTGAGGTGCCCCCACAGTGCCACACTGTTTGCTTGGCCACAGCTTCCAACCCAACCCATTCGCCCTCTTAGATCATTGCCCAGGAAAAAAAAAAAAAACAACAAAATGAAGGTTATATGGAGTATCTTCTCCCTGCATAGGTCTTTGTCCCTGTATATACCTCTGGTATTTCTCTTTCACCCTGCTGTGCTGGATGATCCCTCGTCCCTGCAGTTGTTGCAGGGCTGAGACCTGCCCAGGTTCTCCCCTCATACAACTGCTTGGGGTGGGCTCTCCTGATGTCACCTGGTGCAACCTGGAAATTTTAACATTCCAATGTGTTCAGATTCTTCAAATACATTTAGAATTAATTATTTAGGTTAAGTAAGCTGAAGGAAAATTCTTTAGATATGTCTGGACTGAATTTGTGGTGGAGAAACTCGGAGCTTTAGGCACTGCTGGTATCCCAGTACAGCGAATCATCGGAAAGGCTGGAGAAAATGTGTTTCTTTCTGTGTATAGGCTGATGATGTTAAAGTAAACATTAACAAGGGTGCCTACATGGTTAGAAGTACTGTTCAGGTTTTGGTGGATCTCTGTGTTTTTAAACTGCCTAGCTCAAAAGGATCATTTTTCCATCTGGAGCTCTAAAATGCTAAAAACACAATACGAATGCTTTTGTGCATCATCATTAGTCTATCATCATTGTAACAGTAAAGAGGAGTTTCAGATATATCCCTCTTGTCCTGCCCAAATAAACCTGATGACTGCATTTTGACCTTAAAAGGTACATGTACAATATAAAATCCTTCATAAAAAACAATTTAAATTCCAAACCAACACAGAATTGAATAGTTCCAGCAATAGAGCCAAGCATGTGCTTCATTGATAGATTGGGTTTCTAATGAAGAACAGTTGTTTATATTATCCCATCATAAAATGCCAGTTGCTGTTAGTAATGAATAAATATCCCCTGAAAAGCTTCCAAATTGCACTTGGATAGCAGTTATTTCACAAATGCACCCAACTCATACTTAAGCAAATTTACAAAGACACATTCATGTTTTCACTTGACAGCAAATAATATTTACATACCATGTCAAGTTAACTTTCTACAAACATTCTTGTTTACTAGTCAAACCTGCAGGTAAAAACTTTGTTCAAGTGGTTGGTCTGGCAACATAATTTGGCACTCTATTAACTTCTGTTTCTGCTTTTGCACAAACAAGATTTGCCACAGATCACTGGTTCAAACAAGGAGCCTAAATGAAGTATCTCAAATTAAGTTTGAATTGATTTACATCGTGAACCAATGAACCAGCAAATTTTCTTGTGCGCATTTCCGTGTGCAGAACTAAAATATTTACAGGAGATACTGTCATACTGGCAATTAGGTTCATTGGATGAGGAAGACAAATTTCCTCATTTGTTTTTCCCTCTCATTTTGTAGGAGGAAGAAGCACCTGGCATCCCTCCCTCTTTACTTTCTGCTAAACTCCTCCAGGTTAAAAACATTCACCCTTACAAAATCTCTGAATAAAATAACTGCGTGAGGAATACAAAATCTATACCCAGGAAATGACATAAATGTATTAACGTCTAGTTTCAGTATAATAAATGCATGACTATGGTGCTTTTAGGGAAAGGCATGTTTCTGCTTACTTTTTTAATGGAGTAATCGGTCTATTTTCAGTTCTGTCACTGAAAGGAGTTAATTTAGCAGAAAAAATATGTTGAAACATAGACAGAACTATGTAAACTGAAAATGCTGATGTGATGCTTTGAAGCTTTCTGTGTTATTTTGAGAGTATCTGTACATGCCACAGTCCAAACATCCCACTAACATTACACAGAAATGTTTGAACTCTTTTCTTAATAAAGAAAAACAGAGACAGTCTGTTGTTGAGGATTTGTGCTGAGGAGAGCATGTACTTGTATGTAAGCACATGTGTGTTTGCATGTGTGTTTCTTTCTTCCGTGGAGATTACGAGCTGTGTAGGAATAGAGTGCTTAATTGAAAAAATAACAAATGATGAAGCAGCTGTTAAGTATGGCACAAAAATTGCTCCGAGCAGTTAAGGCTGATCATCACGATGGAAATAGCTTTTTGACAAGCTTAACATTCCTGTGACAATAATTGAGAATCAGGTTTCCACCAAAAGGCTTTATAGCCAGAAGGGGTTGTAAATCAATGGGCAACATTTTTATCTTGGAATGAAAATTAATTATTCAGTGTAGAACATGCTTTCTCACACTTAACTGCCTGTAATGCCTCCTTTATTCTCCATCTTAATTCAATTAATATACCATTGTTAAAGGGGTGTTTGTCAGTAGTGATTCACTTTTGTTAAAAATTATCATAAGGAAATATGACAAAATTGAATGGTTCTCAAATTAAGACTTAGTTCAGATTTTTTTGGCAGCGGGTTGTTAGCTGTTAAGTACTCTTTGACAAGGGTGTGGATATGAGCATTTTGTATTGCACCCTTTGAGCTTGCATAAGCACATAAAGGGATTGAATAATACATGAAAAAGAACTGTAGGATTTTCCAAAGTGCTCTACATGGCCCTAACTTCTTTCTCCCTTTTAAGCTAGTCAGAAAACATATTGAATTTAATTGGATCAGTTTCAGAACACCAAAGACTTTTGAAAATCTTATTCTTACTGAGAAGAAATAAAAAGCGTTCTTGCCTTTTTGACTATTATATGGAAATGAAGGCATCTATCAAAGCTGTCATGACACTTACAGGGAAATGATGAGACTTTGGGGAATTATTCAGACTGTTTTGACAGGCTCTACAATCTGAAAATGGGCCTGAAAATGTCCTCTTGGCAAGAAATATTAGAAACATAAGCCTCCACAAGGGCAGCTTTTGTCTAACTATTGCCATTGGTGTTTTCGTCTTCACCAGTAACAGAGATGATAGAAGAAAAAAAGTACTGGAATTAGTGCTTAATTTCATTCAGCACTCCAATATTTTTCCATTATTCCCCATTTCTTCTGTGGCCCTGAGAAGTGCATCCTGATTTTCTGCTAAATCTTTCTTTAAATAAGCTAATACTTTGTAAAACACCAGAAGTGTGAGAGTAAAAGTTCTTTGACTAAAGGAGTCCCACAATTTTTTATCTCTCAGTGTAAGTTCATTATGGTACTCTCTGAAGCAACTATGATCTCCTGGCAGATTAGAAGAATTTCTTAGAGGCCAAGAGGTGCAATTCTTTCAATTCTGTTTTATTACCTCATGGGTGTTTCTGCTGCAGCCATGCACTACTAAAACGAGCACTGTTGAGTCACAAAAGAATGCTCTCTCTACATATTAGAGAATTAATTGCCTTATAAAACCTCTTAGCATTCTATCAGCTTGAGCTAATGCTGACTCTACTCACAACACATGAAGCTATGGAGGACACAGCCCTGGATGCTTATTCTTGCCCCAGAAATTCTCCTGTCTTGCTGCCTCCTCGAATTTCTCTTTCATGAGAAGATTGTTCACTGACCTAGCACAGGAGGGAGAGGTCCACATCCCTTCTCGTTTCTGGAAGTCCATTGGTAAGCCTAGTGCCAACATCAGCCTCTGAGTTACTCCTCTTTGCAATCAGGAGACTGTAACTGATTCATGCTCTTAAAAGTCAAGAGATTATGTGGTATTCCATGGCAAACTGATGCTGTGGAAGCAGAGTAAGGGTGCCATGCCATGTTCTGAAAAGGCTCCAGGTGAAATAAATTCCAAAATTGTTTGGTTTTCCATGCTCCAGCTAGGAAGTAGATTTAACGACCTTAGGAAATCTCATGTCTTTCTCCTGTCTTTAATCTGACTTACATTATTTGAATATCAATATATGTGTCTTTGACATGCAGAGCTATCACTTATACTTCAAGATATCACAAGTAATCAAACACACCCACAATTCCTGTTTCATCTGTGAACACCTTATGGGGTAGGGGTCACAGTGATGTTGGAAGAGGCTTCTGTGCTAGATTTCTTTTTTTTTTTTAAGAAATATATGGCACAATGGAAATAATAATGCCAGCTATCAACCCGAGAATGTGTCTTTCTATACTGCCTAAATTTTGAATTTAAAAATCCTTTTGTCCTTTCCTATCCTGTTTTCCACCTCACTGACCACCAACATTTCTTCTACATTGACTATTCTAAACAATTAGCTGAGAAGCATTCCTTGCAAATACCTCACCAGCCCAACATCTTTACTCAATTAGGATATTGCTTCCTCTTCAATCAACATGACTTGTTTCTGTAGGACTACCCAAAAGGAAGATGCCTTCCAAGAAAACTGAGACTACTGGGAGCTGGCCCTGAGATAATCCTCCTTTGTTCATCAGGTGCTTCACCCATTTTGAGGAGACAGAAGTGGGGAAGGAAGCAAGGACAGCATGTATGTAGATCAACACACATTTTAAAACATAGAAATGACAGGATTGGACTTTATGTTTAAGTTGATAAAAATCTTTAACTTCTTTTCCACTTTGTGAGCTTGTGAATACAGATTAATGGCTGCTGCACTGACTCGTGGTTTTTTTCTCAGTGTCAGGCCAGAAAATGAAAGAGAAATAAACCACCCGGAAAAGATCAGATAATTTCTGGTAGACAAAAAAAGCCACAAACAAACATGTGAAATTCAAAGAAAATGCATCTATTGTTAGTCCAGGGTATTAGTGCCTGCTGCAGTTCAGTCCAGTTGGAGGGAGCAGAAGACTTGCATGAATCACATATTAGGACAATATGTTTAATACAGAGCCAGAGCAGAATGTTTCTGGCATTTTTTAATGGATACAATAATGTTGCATCACAAATCTGTCCTTGAGTTTTTCTTTCAAGGGAACTGCCCTGGAGTTAGTTGCAAAAAAATCAGTGGTCTGGAAATTATGTAATTTAAACATGTTTACCTCAGTGTGTGCCAGTATTTGCAGCTGTCGAAGTGAGCAGAGCTTTGTCCTACTGAGGCTAATTCCCCTAAATTAAAAACTGCTTCTGTTCTATGAACCCCCCCCACATGTTTAGCCTTTGCCGACCAAATGTGGGAATTTAGAACATTTGAAAAAAAAAACTTGCAAATAGAGAGAGGCAAAAATGTTCAGTGGAAGAGTTCTTTACCAAAAATAAGTGTTTTCATTTGACATTATTTTCAGGAATGTAATCCAGTTTTGAACAAGGAAAAGTGGAAGCATTTCATTGTCTTTCAGATTTACAATGCATCAAAATTAATAAGTTACTCAAAATAGATATTTCAAAATAATTTAGATTAAACTTGTGGGCTGCAAAACTTGAATGCAACATTTAAGTATCTTCACTTATTCTCTTGATATTTAACACGGCTTTATGGTTATTGAAATTTTCTTAATTTGGTTGGTTTAATAGCTCAAAATTTTAAAATTAAATCACATCAGAAATTCCAGATTATCAACTCTTTTCAGTGAATCAGGAGATAAGTTGGTAGATTTAAAATATAAGTTCCTGTACTTCAGACTGATTCTGTAACAATGTGGAAAATAGACTAATCTTGGTCCATATTGTACAGAAAGTCAAGGCATTCATGTCTGGTTTTTAATCATTATTGATACCAAAGGATTTTTTCTTATGCTACATTCATACAATATATGAAATTAGGGACACCATGTACTAACTACAGAAACTGATTGTGATATTTTATATTTTATTTATATAAAAACACTATATGTTGTTGAATGCTTTATTGAAGGTGCCTTTCAGTATGTCACCTGTTCCTGTTCACAATTTACAATGAAAATTCACCTGCAGAGATAAACCACCATTAGTGTTAATGTATCACCAAGCACAAGGATGTTAATGCACAAAAAATCATAAACTACTGTGTGCGCAAGCACTAAATGCAGCCAAATAATATATTGGTGGTGTGAATAGGGCAATGGAAAGTTCACCTGGACAGTGCTTGGAGCTACATTTTGTAGTGCACTGACTCAACTCCTTGCTGATTTTATTTCTGCAAGGTCTGTAGAGAGGGTCTCATGATCTGGGCCTCTTTAAAATGAGAAAAACTCCAGGTGTCTAAGACTAGAAAATAAACTGATATGCTTGCAGTAGAAGTTTATGAAGAGACCGTGTTGAGCTGAAAAAAATGAAAAGGGATTCAAAAAAGATTTTTCACTCCTGCTGATGACACAGAAATCCATAAACTTGGCTTTTCCATGTGACAAAGCGATATGCAATATTCACTGTGGTTTCACACAGTTGGGTCAATAAACTTCCATTAAGTATGGACAAGCTGTCAAAGTGACCCCCTGCCCTCATTTCTGCAGTATGACTTGGCCTTAGCTGTCTATATTAATATGAATTTTAACCCTTTGGTTTGGCATTTTAATTCTTCATCCATTAGTCTCACGTTTCTGTATTATCAGTTAGTACTATTGATTTTAAAGAATACATACAGTCAATTTGCACACATGTATTTGCAAAGGTCAGTAGAGGACGCAAATGTGATTTCTGCAAGAGGTCCAGACATTGCTTCCTGATGATTTTTATTTTCTCTCCTTCTGGCCAAGATTATTTTTTGCAAGTGGAAGTAGTACTTATCATAACTGAGGGATCACTAGATGTCCTTGCAGTCTGAATTTTTAAGGGTTCATTCGTGGGGTTTTTTTACAAGATGTGTCTAAATAGAGGCACTGCAAGTCCAAAAATGTCTTTCTCCAGGTTGAGCTTCTCATGAGGTGATTGCCAGACATCTCAGCTGCCTGTGCTTTGGTGGAACACAGAACGCTGTTAATTGGCACACAGAAATAAGTGGAAGCAAAGCAATAGTCTGAGTGTCAGCCCTACAGACCTGCACACATTTTATGTTTAAAGCATACAGATAAAACAACAAAAATTGAAGCTTTTGCATGACTAAGATAAACCCTGCCCACCCTTTTTTCTTTTTCTTTTCCTTTTTCTTTTCAGTCAGATGGAAACAAGGCAGTAGAGGTGGATTTTACATTTGACTGAAATACCAACGCTGTAGTTGCACCATTCCCAGGAGGGAAATTTCAAAGCCAAATTCTCTGGATGTTAAGAAGCCTTCAGCCGCATTTTCCTTGTTTTTTTACCCTTTTGGTAGAAAATGCTGTTGTTTATTGCTCCTGGTATACAGCCTTTCTGTTTAAGATCTTACTAATGGCGAGAGAAGAAATTTCTCCTGGTATTTAGTATCTCAGCTTCTAGAGACCTCTGCCACTCAGAGGGAGTATATGGTGTTACATTTTTTGTGGTGTTACCTGGGACAGATTTGCTACTTGGAAACTCCAGAGAAATCTCCTCAAGGAGTGCCTACTACTGGTTTCTTCCTCCTAATTTTTTTCAGTGCTCATTTCCTCCTTGTTTTAGAGTTTCTGCTGTACTACCCCAGGACACACAGCTCCTCAATCACTAGCAGCGGCACTTGTTATTTACAGATGGGAGGGACTTACCTGGCGATCAGCCACCCGAGGACAAGAGGCTATTCACACCTCCTAGTCCTCTAATCTACCTGAGCACCTTCTATCCATGGTCCAGTTTCATCTGTAGGTCAATGGGAAAATGTTTCCTTAAATTTCCAGCAGTTCTATCTCTATTCCCTTCAAAAGCAGCAGGAAGCTGTCATTGAGTGGAAGATCAGTCTTCTCTGAATCTGTTGATATTCCAGACACTGCCATATTCAGAGTGTTCTGCTCTTTATGATACTGCCAAAGTCAGTAGTGGCACTTGGTGGCACAATGCCACAATATCATGAATTTCTGAAGTGCCCCAGGAACAAAACAGAGACTCTCAAATGTGCCTTTTCTCCATTCATACATAATCCACACCAGATTTCTGAAGCAAACCAGATAGAGCTGTTCTCCTGCTCTGTGCCTGCTTGGAGATCTAAGTTTGTTCTTAGGAACAAAAAAGTAAAAAATTTAATTTCATCACATTTCAAAACATAAGAGTAGCACAGCACCATTCCAAATAATGCTTGAATTTCATTTCTGATGTGGAATATCCAAAGTTTCTGTGTCCCTGTTGGAGCTTCTACCACAAACATATCCTTGACTATGATGTGATATTTACAGTACAAACTTCTCTCTCATCCACCACTTCTTGCAGGAAAATAGAAACTATGTCATCTCTATGTAGGGAGTAGAATTTTTACGTAAATGGAAAATTAATATGCATTGTAGTTCAGAAAGTATAAGGGCCAAATTATTCATTGCAGGATGAGAGAGAACTTCAGTGGAGCTAACTCAATTTATACACAGTAGAAACTTATACCAAAACTTCAAAGTGTAAAACAGCCCAACCTGTTTTTCCTTGAGCAGCCCTTTTGTGGGCTTTTGCAACATAAAGGTTGGACAAGAAGAAATGGAATAAATACATAGCTTTATTCTGGGGCTGATCTTAAAAACCTTTTTTCATGTGCCTAGATCTCCACATGCAGGTTTCACACGCTCTGAGGTCTCTTGAGCTATTGGTATGCGTAAGTTAAGCTCATACAGATGTATTTGCAAGAAGAAGCAGTTCCTCAAGAGCAAATCAGCTTTTCTGCATCAGTAGGAAAGCAACTGACTGGTAACTCTCCAGTGTGCTTTAGATTTCATACTCCGATTTTAACGAGAGCTCCATAACACTCCCCACTACAACACAACAACAACACAATCGTTTAGTTCGGCAATCTGAGAGGGACAACGGCTATTTCAACATTCCCAAGGGGGGTTCAAATGACTTATTGATCAATTGATTAATAAATGTCAGCGGTCAGAGGAGAGAGCGTCTCTGCTGAAAAAAATAGCTGTCAGAAGAGCTCATAAGTGCATGAGCTATTAGGAGTGAAAAAATTAATCTGACAGAAAAATAGGGCAGTGATTGTTTTACATTAAATGTGAGAGAATGCACAAGATGTGTTTCCAAAACTTGTCAGATACAATAATGAGAAATAGAGACTTCATTTTGGGATAAAGATGCTCATGCTCATATTTTGATAGACCACATATGAAAGTTTGGAATTGGTTAACTTTTCATAAAATAGCTGCTTTGAGTTATTTCTACTAAAAGTTAGCAACTGATGTTCTAATCATGCTTAAGTATTGTTTTGTTTCTAATGAATAAGGATGAATGCTTTTTCTAATTAACTTTTAAACTGTTGTTTTTGGCACAGGTAAGGGTAAATCTAGTCTGGGTGCTTTTCCATGTTTTACTGTTGGTAAAATTTTCTCCTAAAGTTTCATTGAAATGAAGTTGTAGTGTGGAACGTGCATTCCTGAAATACTCGCTGCTATTTATTATTCGTTTTCATTTCCAGATAAGGGCCTTCATTATGGTGTTTAAGATTCATTTGACAGGAGGCATTCACATGCCCTGGAAGGGTTGTCTTTATATCATTATTGTGGTAAGGGTATAACTGAGGGACTGGGAGGCAGATAGTTATCTATATGAAAAATACTCACCTGAGCTGCTTAACTAGAAAACTGAGCTATAAAATTAAGTGAATCTATACATTTCCATTATTTTCAGCAGTGTGTGTCTGTGCAACGATTGCTCACCTGAATTTGTGATATTTTTCTCATGGATACCTTAAAGATTGATCTTGCATTAATCTCATGCTTTGGGATTTCATTTGGAGGCCCCAGACATGAGGATGCCCTTTCTTTGCCTTCCTACACAGGAATCCACACTCTCAGTAGGTCTGATGGACATACACAGTGTGATGAGACGTATTACTGACTTACAGGACACGTGGCGGGACCATACCTGATTAAATTATTAAATCAGAGTCACAAAGGAAAGCTGTCAATCACGATCTGAACCAATCCTCCCCAGCTGCCAGTCACCTCATGCGACAAAGTCATCCTACTCTTGTCACATCAGCTGTGTTGGTAAAGCATCTATTCCACCTATGGAAAAGGTGTAGCCATTAACACATTCGAACCAGCACCACAGCGAAAACAAGACCTCTGATAATTTCCTAGATAACTTACAAGTTACAATTAACTAAAATCCTAATTACAGTCAAGATAAGTGATTTTTTTTTTTATTATGCAGACTGAATGAAGTATAATGCGTTGGTTTTGTATTTATTTATCTAATTAAATAATTTCATTCTTCATCTGGCTTCACCAGTTAATAGCACATATACACAGAAAATTATAAAGGAATTTGGGGACAACCTTGGTTTAAATACTTTGGTATCTCTGAAATCTAGGCAGAATGCCCCACAGGCCAACAAAGCAACCTAATGCTTTGTTGTACTTACATAATATGAACAGTTTTCCTCTGTGCTGTACAGCAGTTCATGGATTTTAATAGAATAATAATAATTTTAGTAATAATTTAAAAATAATACGTAACACAAAAGGAGTAAATACAATGACTTTTAAAATTTGTATTATTATTTAAAGATGTACAAAGAATAAAATAAACTTTTTCTACATTGAGCAAGAGTTTATGATAAGCATTTTGCTTACTGCCCAGCATCAAAATCGGCTTCACAAATCACTTCAGAACTTGCTTTTTGTATTACTGTTATTAGTAATGAGGTTACTTAAGAATCTGGGCATGTGTGTCTGTGAGAAGATCAAAAATCTATTCCTGATCTACAAGACAAAAAGCAAACACTGAAATTAAAAGATGCCTAATGCCATTCTCTTTAAAATATATATAAAACAATGCCACATTATCTGTGGTAACAACTTTTTGAGATGAAAACCATATTCTAGGTCCTCCAGTGAGGTAGATAAGCACAGCACCAGGGAAACAATCAGTTCATACAAACGAGTATCCACATCTAAACAGATGGCAAAGCATTTCTGAGATTTCAAAAGTCAAACCCCTTATTTAACAACAGAGTTGGTCAAACAGTTCAGCTCTTTACAAGTGTTAAATATTTTCTAAAGTATCTTCTAAGACATTTAAAAAAGAGTTTCCATGCAAAATCTGAACTTTACAGATTATACCTTTGGAAGTAAGGATCTGGTCCATTTGCCCTACCTTTTCATCCTTTGGACAGCTAACCTGCCCCATATGCTCCAGTATCCGTAGCTAGGATTGTCCAGGAGACATGTGCTATTGTTGCTGCTTCATGAATGAATTTTAGAACAGCAAGACAATGAATAATAAAGCATTAAGAACTGTGCATTTTAAAATGAAGGCTGCATTATTTGTACACTTCAGAGAAAGAATGGTCTCTATATTTCAGTTTTCCCAGTTGACTCTCTGAGTTTAGTCGCTGGGAAATCGATAGCAGTTTTCTCATATGCTCTGCTTGCTTATGAGGTCTCACATGAACTTTGAAGTTCGTAAAACACCATGTTTTGCCAACATTTTTACAAAATCCTCGCCAAAGTCCAGACATAACCAATTAATATATTGATCTGGAAAAAAAAATATCTGAGCAAGCCAAAATACCCTTTTATTTTTTTCATTTGTTCTTTTAAAAGTAAATCCTAGATATGTTTCATTATTTAAATACTGCTATTTCTAAAAAAAAAAGAAAATCTATCTGTTATCCAGTGAGCTCTCAATCTTTTGTAAAGTCTTCTCAGGAATTTTAGCAAGTAAAGTGATTTAAAAACTTGCCAATTCTGAAAAAAATCAGCACACATTCCTGTAGTTAGTGTGTTTCATTTTATGTGAACACTGTTCAAGGATTCTCGGTATTTTTATAAAAAGAATATCTCTAAAAATATCAACAAACAGTTATATCCATAGCCATAGATAAGTGCATTAAAGGAAGGATTTGGGAATACCATATATGATTAACGTCACCTACTCCAAGGCTTTATTTCCTTACAGTGTGAGCAGGTTTTAATCCCTAAAGCCAATATTTCCCATGTCAGATGTCATAAGAAACATGAAAATTTTGATAAAAAGAAAAAATAACCAAGTCACTTCAGACATCTGTAGGAAGGAGACTAAGGAAAAAGAGGTATCAGCAAAATGAGTATTGTCCTTCTTTAATACATTTGAATGACCTCTTCTTTAACGAGTTCTAACACTTGTTTTGCAGCATGATAATTAGATATGGAGTCTGGATGTATATGTGCTAAAGTTAACTTTTTCCAAATATCAGAATTTGACCCTGTTGTCAAATGGCAAGATGTAAAATAATTAGAATTATATTAGACTGAAATAATACTCTAATGGGAACAGCTCATATACTCTTAGTATAAAGGGAATGCTAAACAAAACCACCCTGCACCATGAATTTCATCCCTGCTGCTAAAGGAAATTGCATAGTACAGATAATAGATGCAAGAAGTTCTACACTGAAATGAATCAGTCTTGGCTGCAGCTCTTCTCCTGGGGAGCAACACTGCAGCACACCCCTCCAGGCCTTAGAATCCTTCTCCTATTTCCAGACAGAACTTGCTCACAGCCATTTTATACCCATTTCTTCTTGTGCCAAGGCTGTTCTTCAGTTGTTCCTCTGCCCCTCTTTGTCTGTCTTTGCTCAGAACGAGCACATCCTCCATCAGTCTTTGTTCCATCATGAGAAATAAGCCATGGGTCTCTCCCATGATCACCTTGGTGGCCCCTCTGTGAACATGATGCGAATGAAAAGAAGGAAGAGGTAACTGCATAGTAAAGCAGATTAAGTATTCAAACAAATTTGCAATGATATTGTAAATTGATCTTGTTTCTGCTAGAAACACCTTCCCTGAGATCACATTTGTCTTTTCCTTAGCCTGTCACATTGCTTGTTGGTAGGTGACTCTCTAATCAGCTAATGGAGAAAAATCTTCCTCCATGTCTGCCATTTTCAGCTGATAAACGCCTGTCTGATAGAGAAATAAATTTCATAAACCCTTAAGACTACATAATTTGTACTATTATATTTAATCTCATTTTTATTTCTACAGTTCTTTTTCCATTCATTCTGTTCTCCTTCGGTTTTGGTAAGAACCCCAAAATTATGATTACAAGAAATTTTCATTCAGTTAATTAAACTAGTTTAATTAAATAAACTAAATGACTGGAGACCATTTTTTAAGGAAAACTATGGCCTAAATAGAGCTATCTGTAAACAGCTGTTTTAACAAGTTTGGGGGTTTCTCTCTGAATTTTTTTTCTTTGGGGTGAGTTTGCCTCCAATTTCCATAGTTTTGTGCATAAGCATTGTATTAATCTAAGTAGATAGATCTAATCTTGTCTAAAAATGAAGTTCCCTGTCAGTTTACACAACTAATCTTCTTGTAGACTCATGTTGCATCTCAATCACCTGCCGTTTGGCTTCACATTTCTTCTGCAGTTCTTCACAATACCTTCCAAAATCACAACAAAATTGCTTTTTTTTAACTTTTCTTGAGCATTCCAGTTATCCCATTTGGTAGATTCATTTAGCATCCCTATTACTGGACCTGTTATTTAATATTCCAATACCCTCTATATTCTGAAATGGAAATTGTTTCCTGTCCTATATTTACTGATGTATATTTACTGAGATTGTTTTTATAGCTGAAATCAAATCATTTCCACATCTATTCTTCCATTCTAGTTATCCATCAAATTCTTCCTACTGCCCAGCATTATCTTTGTTAAATTCTGAGAAAGAATATTTGTCTAATTTTCAAAACAACTTTGACAGAAATTTTACTGATATCCAAATCAGTTCAATTCTGAAAGAAGTTAATCTGACTTATTATTGTACATTAAAGCCGTGTAAAAATAGTTAGGTTTTCAGAGCTTTCCTAGTGATATTAGAGAGTTTTAACTGAGAAATATATTTGGGAGTTTTATTTGTGTCCAAAAGTCTGAAACAGAGCTTAAGAAACAACAGGGGAAGTTGAAAAGAAAGAGAGCTAGCATCAGGCTGGTCTGGATGTCATCAGTTTTGATTTTAGCATCAGGCTGGTCTGGATGTCATCAGTTTTGATTTTAGCATCAGGTTTATTAACCACATCCAAAACCATCAAGATTTGAAAGCGTTATTCAATACA
The DNA here is from genome assembly GCA_013397865.1 of Struthidea cinerea. Lineage (NCBI taxonomy): Eukaryota > Metazoa > Chordata > Aves > Passeriformes > Corcoracidae > Struthidea > Struthidea cinerea. The sequence continues at coordinate 454,339 of VZTI01004580.1, read as the reverse complement.
GACTGGTGGGGCATGTGTTCCCCAGTAGGTGTAAGTTCCATCACTTTCAGCCAAGATCCTCTCGATGTTTTCTTTCCCCATCACCACTTCTGGCCTTGAACAAAAATGCTTCAGCCACAGTCCTGTTGGTTTTCCAGGTAATTGTGAACCAACTGTTCCCTTCACTCTGTGAATGGTACAGGTGCCTGTCCTTGTGCCTTACAGGCTCACTGCTGGCATCACAAGGGACTCTCAAATCACGCTTTGTTTTGAGGCATTCAGTCATTCTGTGACAAGATACCAGTTTAAGAAGAGCTGATAAGTACAGGTGCCTACAGAAAGAAAAAAATCCCTATCCACTACTCTGAATCAAAGCTAAAGGACTTGGAGCTGGATCTGCAGGGTAACCCAGCAGTCCCAAATGAATATAGAAAATCCTGATGAGAAACTCGAGCCTCTCTCCTGCACCTCAGTGTCCACCTGTAGCCAGGGATGAAAGCCACAGGAATCACCCTAATTAAAAATATTTACTTTTTTTATACCAATGCACTGACATTGAGAGCATGTACCCAAGGAGTGGAATGGACCATTTAAACAACTTACTAACAAGAATGTGCATTCTGTCACCCAGATGCCCACCCCAGGGCATGCCTAAATTTACTAGCATTTGTTAAATACAGCCAAGGCATGGGACCACTAACTTATACTTCATAGGTTTACTAATGTTAAAATCTACATAATACTTCACAAGCATGAACCTCTTTTACCGGCTATCTGAGGGAAGATTTTCCCCTTATTTAGCTTATTATAAGAGACTTTATCTCCCCAGGTTCTTATTCCCCTAGAAAAAACTTCTCGACCCTACCACCAAAACTACTCACATTTGCATGAAACACACCCTGTAGCTCAGAGATCCGGGAGAGACTGATTGTCACCACAGGGTGCAGCTGAGCTGAGGCACTTGTGTGTCCCATGGCAGCCTTATCAGGGACACAAGTTATCCAGCAATGCCATGTTAGCAGTACCCACTGGTCATGCTGGGCCTCTGCGTGCACCAGTGGTAAGAAATTTCTACCTCCCCAGTCCTTATGGAGAAATATTTCCACAAAGGTGTGAAGACTTGGAGGGCGGGAGAAAACCCTCAGCCTCCCAAGCTGATTTAGTCTGGGTCACTTTATATATTCTGTCATGTAGGTTGTTGCAAACTGTTAGCAGGCCACGTGCAGTCCAGCCACAACCTCTTCCCCCTGATGTCAGAAAAATTGTCAGTTATTACTTGTGGCAGCAATAACAACATAAGACAGACAAGTCTTCAATAATACATAGCAATCATTCATAATTTAAATTAGGCCATCTACAAAATAATACTGGTAAGTCCTGGGTAGAGCTGAACTGTCTAAGGAAGAGACCAAAGTAATTCATTAAAAATCTGCCAGGAATCCCTGGATAAGTAACCAGCATGAACATCCACTAAATTATCCAAAAACTATGGTTGGCTGTAACCCATACTTTTGTTTGAGAGGAAAGTTAATAGCACTCTAGAACAGCCTTCACACCTTGGGAAAGCTATAAAGTTTCTCATATTTCAGCCATATATATATATAAGCAGAATTTGGCTTACTAAGACTGCCTTAAAGTCTCAGCTTGTAAGAACAGACATATTTAAATATTCAGAGAGCTAACCTGAGTCCTAAATGCACATTGGTTTTATATTTGTGCTTGAAGAACATGAGTATCTTCAGTGTGCAAAGCAAGGCACAAGTGATAAAAGAGACCACTGAGACCATCATGAAAGATCATGGGAAGAAATGGTCCCAGCATATCAGTCACCTATTCAATGCCGGTTTTTCTCCTGTACGCACAACCGAAAACAAGTGTTGAAGGAAGTTTGGTATGGAGGTCAGTAACTGGGCAATACTTACTGAAGGAGCCTTGAATCCCAAAGAAGTTCAATTTCAAGGGTTGTTTGCCACCAGATTGCAAGATACTTTCAGGACATTAGAAACATACACCACAGAAGAAAGGAAACTGGGAGTGGGGAAAGACTTTGGGGATGAAGATATGTCTTACAAATTGTCAGCTCAGACTAAAGGGCTTGGAGACTATAACATGGGAATCCAAAAGAACTACTTGCCCATTAAAAAAGTATAGAAAGATGTGAGCTATAGCAAGACATTTAGAAATGTTGAGTACCTCTTCTGAGGACAGGTATAAAGAGGTTCCTCGTAAATTTCTTCACCCTTACTCAGTTCCCCACTGAGGACTCATTTGCTAAACACATTCTTTCAAGCATTAGTTTCTGATCAAAATCTCACACAGATTTTGCAGAAGAAAAGGAGTTGTTTCTAATTCTGAAAGTATTTGAAGTATCCGAAGTTTTTGTAAAGGTGCAATAACAGAAGTCTGCAAGCAGCACATCATCATTTGTGACTAATCAGCAAATTCAGATGGCACATAAATTGACAAGAAATGTCATCAATGTAAATTAACTTTTTCAAGCCATAAGAAAAGAGCACCAGCTTCATGTTACAACTGAAAGAATGGCTCCATTTTGGAAAGTCATTCACTATCATGCTATAGACAATGACCCCTGTCAAAAGATTTAACAAAGTTCACAGGTCAATGCAGTGGGAGGATCTCTGCTGTCCTGACTCTTAGTAATAGTCTAATCATGCAGAAAAAGTTTTAAGTGTTGATAATTTAGTGAATGAAATTCATGCCTTTTGACCCTGAATGAAGAGACAAGCGAGATTCATCTTGTCTTCAATTAAGTTTATTTTTAAGCACCTTATCTGAGCCAAGAGTCACAGGATCCCAGTATTTTTATGCCTTTTTCAAGCTGTATGATAAATCAAATTTGTAGATACTGGGTGTTGGGAAAACTTTTTCACACAACAGCCATGAAATCCTGATTCTGCTGAAGTCAGTGGGAGTGCTGCCATTTCTTCAACAGGGTCTGGACTTCAGCCATGTTGTTTAAAATCTCTGAGTGCCGTCTTGGCTACGCTACCACATGCTGTTCCCAATGGGTTCACTGGCAGGAAAAGAGACAACGCTATGTAAATGCTGAATATTACAGCTGAAGAAGAGGCAATATCACGATCTGAAGAATATGTGTGAGTTCAGTTATGAAATTTCTAAGATGCAGAAACCATTTCATTAGTTAAGCGATAAGTGGCACGCAATCCACCAGCACTGAAACCATTGTCAGCTTATGTTAAGACACTACATGAGGGTTTGATAGCACTCTAAATGTAAAGAGTCTCGGTGCGACTGCATAGCAGAAAACTGCTAGGCTCATTCACGCTATGGACTACATAGATCAGAATCAGACACAAAAATTTCCATCCTAAAAATCTGTGATAAAGATAAGCTTAACTCAGAGAGTGGCTATCTCAATTTTCAGATAAGGCTGTATAGTTAAAATTATCTATAGATTATTTTCTTTTCTTTGTGTAGTGAGATGAAGGGACGATCTGTGTGTATGCAAAGCCAAGATTTCAGACTCCAGACTGCTATGCTGTGTGGTCAGAGCTGCGAGGAGCAGTGCTGAAACATCACAGTCAGGGCCACAGCAAGGGGGCAAGAGAAGAAGTGGATAAAAACCCCATCTTGCTGCCTTTAAAACCTCAAGCAAAAGGACACAACAAAGGGCACCAGAATACCTAAGATTTTCCCTGTAGCTTAGATAAACTTTTGCCAGCAACAGTTGCCTTTGTGACTGAGCTGGTTTGGCTTTCAGGGGTGTATTTACCCTATTGGCATTTTGATGCTAAGTGCTTTATTCCACCACAGCTGCATCAGCAGAAAAGGAGCATTACCTGCCCACGATATCGTGTTCCTGTACAGCGGGGCATTCTTAGTGTAGTCAGTGTCTTACCTGCACATTTTAAACACCTCCCCAAATTTAATGGAACTATATATCTATGCAAAATTAAATACTTTTGTCAAGTATTTGCAGAACAGAGCCTAAAGGTAGAAGAAAATCTTGTACTGGAAATAGCTGCAGCATAAATTGTTTATATTTTGCCTTTGGCTAGATTAGTGCATCCCTATTATTACTTTTTCATTTTAACATTATACCACTGAAGACTTAGAGTAGGACCCATAATAATTATATTTGAAGACTTATGGTAACATACCTATTAATTATATCGCTGCTCTCCTCTGTGTTTCTGAGTATGGCTTATGTTTACCCTGCTGGGAGTCACAGCCCTCCATTTCCATCGACTTTCCAGCCATCACACACAGAACACCAGCAGTCTGCCTGTCCTGCCCACCATCACCCGCTGTGTCACCAGGCACAGTGAGCCTCCTGCCTCCAGACACGGAAGGATGACGAGGTCTAGCTTGTACTATTCCTTCCCCAAGACCAGCAAGCATCCCTGGGCCAGAGCCAGCCACATGTTAGCTGTTAGCTCAGGCTGCTTATAGGAACTTGTTAATAGCTGTACAGTTTTTCCCGAGCTAGGCATTCTGCTTTCTGCTTTGATAAGAGCATGTTTTTGTTTGGGGAGGGTTCCTCAAGTACATGTTGGGATCTACTGGCTGCAAACTAAATCAAGCTTGAGACGTGTGCATGTGTGCGTGTGTGTGTGTCTGTGAGCAACAGGCGGCAGAAGTTGAAAGCTCCAGTCTGGCACACTCAGCTCAGAACATTTTCTCCCTGAAGTCACCCTCTTCTTTGTATCCTGTCCTCTTTATTTCTTGCACAGAAAAAAAAAGTATTCCTGAATTGATTTCCTACAGGGGAAATTAATTAAAAATATCTGTTGGTTCCCCCTGAAGAATACATAACATGAAGGAAATTCTGAATGTGACATTAAAGACCAAAAAGACCAGAATTTCGAAGAGATTTTAATGCCTCAGTTTTTAAGAGTACTGACACAGACACATCCAATATTGCCCCATAAAAATGAGGGGTTCTGCTCTAGAAGGGTCCAAACTCTCAGACAGCCATGGCACATCTGTGGCAGGAGTAGCGCAGCCTGCAACACTGTCCTGAGTGCAGTTGGGGGAGCACAGATGGGGTCCACACCTTCCATTCCTTTGCCAAGTGATGTTTTCAGCACAGTGGGGTGGAGCTTTGAGCACCAATCCTGGCTGTGAGGGAGTCACTGCCTTCAGGCAATGTGGGGCTGACCTGGGTGACAGTACACATCAAATCAAAGGCATCCATGGGATCATTTCCAAAACCTTTTCCAACACAGGCCTCTCTGAGGACACAAATGCATCGGCTAATAGCAGACCTGCATCAAACACCTCATGCATTGGACCCTGTAAATTTACAGATGTGTAACTTCTTCACTGAGGTTTCCCAGTGGGCTGCATCATCCTGGAGCAGTACACTGACTGTCAGGGCAGTTGCGCCTCTGTCCTGCTTTGGGAGGAGAGAATTTGGATACAGCCATTCCTCAGACACTCAGCCTGAGTGCCAAGAGCTGCCAGTAGGAAGCCATGGCCAGAAGATCTCCTCTTGATGTTGCCTGTTACACAACCAGGAGTCAGCACTGCTGTGGGAATGTAGATTTGGGATGACTTTTTAGAGCTGAGCAAGCCAAGCAGAGCACTATGTGTGTACTATGAGCAGTGAGAACTCCCAGCTCATTAGGGTTAAAATTCTTAAGAGATAATGCTGCCTCCTAACCCCTCTGGGAAGCGCCCTGCCTACCCCACAGTCCTGTGGGCTGACTGACCTGCCCCATGACCAAGATTATTCTGCTGTTGCACCAGCACCACTGTCCTGGCAGCCGCAATGCCATGCAAGGGCAGAAAGGCAGCCCCAGGGCCAAAAGCACTGAGAGAGTAGATGGGCTTGCCTGGGAGCTGATGTCACTCAGAAATGAGTCTCCGGCACCAGCTGCCAGCACTGGGGAAAACAGGAGCAGCACCCCCTACATCCTCTTTGCTGAAAATAACCTCTCTCTTACTGGCACAGTGCTCCTCTTTCTTAATGGCCTTTCTTAGGCTCCCAGCAAAAAGCTCCTCAGCAAAAGTTAAGAACCAAACTCTGGCCTTGAGGCTCCTCCTTCGGCTTTGTCATTAGCCTGTGACAAGCAATTCATTAAGAAGCATCCTGCATTTTTTCTGTATGTTTCTGTCTTGGCACTTGTAAGACTACAGCATGTGACAGAGCGGATGGGCGTTAGCCTTTTCAGCCTGACAGCTATGCGTACAGATTGCTGCTTGAGCCACAGGGCATCTTCCAAGAGAAATCATCCTCACAGAGGGTGATAGATGGACAGAAACTTGAAACATCAGCGAGGGCTATAAAAATCTTGTGATAGGAGCCCATTCAGAGTGATGAAACACGGTGTCTGTACAGTGATCTATAGGGGCTGCCCTCTGCATGCTGGTCTACCACAGTGAGTCGGGGTTCAGCTGTCCCTCTCCACACTCACTTGTTCCTTTTCATTAGTATGACTGAGACAAACTGGAAACTACAAGTGGAAGTTTATCCTGTCCTTTGCTGTAACCCAGGCAAATCCAAAATGCCAACTGATTTCAAGAGAAATTTTCCTTTTAGGGACTCGGCTTCCATATATTATATTTATTATTATTTTTTTTTAAATGGTCACAGCTGTGGGTGCTTAATAGATGTCTGCCATGTAGATTTCTACTGCCCTTCCATATTTTTAGCGCTTTAAAATATGTTTGCCATCTGTTCCTGCCACAGCATTAAAAACAATCACAGTGACTCTTCACGCAGAGGCCTTAGGATGGAAGTTGAATGGAGCCCACTAGATCACAAGTGACATGGTGCCAAGAACAGTGAATTTAATGAGTGTGTGGCCAGATTTTTAAAGAGCGCTGTTCGTAACCCCCTTCCCTCCAGTGCTAAGGGCCATTTATATACATGTGTCAGTACAAAAATGTGTCTCTAAGAACCAGTCTCAGAATCCAAATAGTTGAAGCAACTGGTGAAAAGGCCTGCAGTTCAATGCCATGTTTTATGCTATTACACACATCTCAATTTCTAACCAGTCAGTACGAGAAAGGATGGAAAACAGATCAGAAACAGAGGACTTGTATTATGGCAATGTAGAAATGAATTTGTGTCCTGAGAGGAATGTCTCCTTCCCCCCAGCTCCACAGAGGATAACAGCTGATAACTTGTTAGGTCTTTGCCAAATGCACTTCACTGAGCTAATATTGATGAAGTGGCTTTTTGTCTCCACCAAGCTAAATACCACACTCTGGGCCAAAATATTTCTTATAGTTCAAAGACAAGGTTCTCAATTTCCTTTGATTTTTAGTATACAGGCAATCATCTGCTTCCATTTTTTAATTGCCCTCATTTCTCATTTTGTTGGAAAACTGGCTCTCAGCCAGATCCTTAAAGATCCCTCAATGATTACAAACAAGTAACAGTGAAGTGAAAGCAGATGACCTCTTTCCATGTCCTGAACAGTATTAGATGGCAGAGGAATGATATTTTTTGATGTTTTCTTTTCTAATGGTTAGTGCAATTACATTTGCAGGTAGGTTGACATGGAACCAACTTGCTTAATTCAGAGGTTACCTATAGTCTTCACCCCCATTTTCTTCCCAGAGTTATGTGCTATCATTTCCATCAATTTTATCTGCTCATATTTTTTAAAGTGCCACTCCCTCTTGTAGTCTGGATGATGAAGCATGCAATCATGCTGTTCAATTCTGGGCACACCACAAAAATTCCTCCCTAATTTGACATTAATGTCGATGTGGAGTGATTATAATCATAGCACTGAAGTTTTGCTGTGGGAACTAGACAAAGATGAATATAAGACTCAGAATAAAGGAATGTAAAGACAAAAACTGCCCTCCCCCATTGTTTTTTCTGTTCCAAGAGGTGATAAACTTCTAAAAGTGCAGGGTCTGTGCTGCATTGTCCCTCACACTGTCCACAAATGTTTTACACAAACATACAGGAACCCTAGGAAACAGAGACTTGCTATTTCTCTGGCACATTTAATATCTGCTCACACATATCTCACACTGCAGAAACATAGAAATACCACATCCTACCATAACAATATAACTACTACGATAAATGAAGCACTATTGGCCTGATTCTGTCTCTGTTAAGACCAATGTAAAATCCAGTGTAAACACGGCCATTAAGTTTTGCTACCAAGGATCAGGAGACTTGGCCCTGGCTCCAAGGCCAAGACCCTCAGATGATAGTGACAGAATCATGGAATATTATAGAATAGCTCTAGATTTTAACAGAGCTACATCATTTACAGCACTTTTTTTCCTCTAGTCCTAATTCTGCCAGGTGCATTTTTGGACAACAGCTATTACAGTCACAAAATAGTCAATATATCTACTTTAGTCATGATTATTTGACATTTTATTACACTGTGGAAAACACTCCCAAGGACAGTTTCCTGTGTTTGAAGCCTTGTAAATGCCAGTCCCTTGTCTGGAGATGTCTTGAATTTGGCTCCACATTTCAAACATCCCCATCTGGACATTTCAGCTACTGTGACACTACACTGGAGGATGTCTGGAAAGTTCCTTGATGAGAAGTTCTTGACCTCAATCATCTCTTTAGATATGAGGTTTGAGGAATGCAAAAGTACTGACCAAATCTGCTGCTTAAAGCTGCAGACCAAGGCATGCATTTGTCCTCCAAAATTCCCTGGCATGGAGCCACGTTTCGTCACTCCTGACCACAGACTGCACTCTGTTCTGTCACAGGGTCCTAACAACCTAGAAGTGCATACAACTCATTCCGCAGGTAGCTTTTCTATGTATTGCCTGTATTTTTAAAATTTTTCAGTTGTTCATGAGCTACTTCCTAACTTGTGTCTTAACAGTTCCATGCTTTTAAAAAAGAAATTTTGGTAGTGTTAGCTTTCATGTTTGCCAGCAGTCACAAAGTCCTTCAACAAACAGCTAGGTATTGTGGAAGTTGGCAGGTGAGCATAGACACTTTGTTTTCCTGTTTCACTTGCAGCACTGCGGTTTCAGTTCTTACTCTTGCCCCACAACACTACCCCTTGCTTATCGTGGATGAGCCAACCAGGGCAACCTTCTTAGGATAAAACTGAGCAATTCTGCTGCAATGTCACAGAATCATTAGGGGTTGGAAAAGACCTCCAAGATCATCAAGTCCATCCTCTGACTGATCACCCCGTTGTCAACTAGACCGTAGCACTAAGTGCCACATCCAGTCATTACTTGAACACTTCCAGGGATGGTGATTCTAAGCCAAAGACTTATGTTCAGCAAAGCAGCAATATTTGTGGGATGGTTTAGAGCCTATTTTTTTTTAAGATGTCTTTCCTGACATATTCAATGCCTCTCTTTCACTGAATGAACCTGCCCTAGAAATGGGGCAGCCATTTGTTTTTAATGTTTTTTAGAGTAGTCTTTTCCTGGTGTTCAGCAGAGGGGAAGTGTGAGCAATCCAAGTGGTGAACAATCATATCACTATTTCAGTACTGCCCTACATATGGGAGCTGTGGTTGTGAAGGATTTTATTAGGGAAATGTGGACTTCTTTATTCAGGAAGAGACAGGGGGGGAAAAAGGAAAGACATTTACATTTCTGCAATGAATTAAGCTTTATTGAAATTAATTATATCCAAATAGTTGCTTGATTGTCATTAGATATTCCTTGATAAATTTTGTCTGTTTGCAGGGAATAGTCTTTTGAAAATCTTTCCTATGCATTTTTGTTCTTTACAGAATGATGCAACACACTTACGGAAATAATCAATATTTTCATTAGCATTTGAAGGTCTCTTTCCTGGGTTTGTCATGATTGTATTAGAGGTTATTAAAATGCATACTAGTAGCAATAACTTACTGATGTAAAGTTGCTCTTCTACCATCCAAACCCCTTTAAAGAACAGCAAGGAAAACAAATCTGCTGTTTTCCAGATACAACTTTTACCCAAACAGCTCATCCAGCTGAGTGCTGCCTGCACTAAATTTCATTTCACAGGCAAGGTGTCTGATAATTAATAAAACAAATCTTCACTGAATCTTTCAGTTGATTTTTCATCTTTTTCTGAAAATTAGGCTGTTTAAGTCTGAAGTTCATTCAAGCCATTAAAATGGAGATCTAGCCATTTCTACTCTGTACTCCAGCGGGTTTTTAATCAGCCATGCATGGCAGCAAGGAGCCAAGGCTGGGAGCAGACTTTCTGCACAACATCCATGGTTCATTTTTGGATGGGGTCTTCTACAGATGCTCCAAAAGAGACTCCCCAGAGTCACATCAGAGGCAGCAGATTTACAGGCATGTTACCCGCTCACATGTGCCAAACACACAGAGGCAACAGGCGCCTTCCACTTCTGCTCTCACCCCAGGGACAGAGCACTGCAGCTTGCGAGGTGCATGCAGGTACATCAGCACTACAAGAGGGCATGGTTTAAAATTAAAAGAGGAGAGGTTGAGATAGGATGTCAGAAAGAAATTGTGCACTCAGAGGGTGGTGAGACACTCAAAACAGGTTGCCCAGAAAAGTTGTGGGTGCTCCATCCCTGGAAGTGTTCAAGGCCAGGCTGGATGGGGCCTTGAGCAAACTGGTCTAGAGGATGGCATCCTGTCCCTGGCAGGGGGGTTGGGACCGGACAATCTTTAAGGTCCTTTCTAACCCAAGCCATTCTATGGTTCTATGCTATGTTTCTATGAATAAAACGCTAGTATCCCAAAGTGTATTCCTTTCACTGGTTTGGAAGGATGGGGCTGTTAATATTGTGAAGTAGCTGAGGGCATCCATTTGTTCATGTTCCTATTGGGAATTGTTTCTGTTTTCCCCAGGTTTTTTTAAGCAGCTCTCACAGTAGCACCTTCCAAGTCTTTGCTGGCTCAGAAACTCACCCCCAGTGTCAATTATAGAAATCCTGTTTATGATTACATGGAAGCTGTCATTCCAAGCTTTCATGACAGATTCATCTGGATATTTTGTAACTTTAAACAGATACTAATGGATCAAACATGTTTTCTCTTGGTGTGGGTGATGGTCTGCTTTTTGGAATATATATGCAATTATGCACAGGTCAAAAACTGACTTTTTGTTTAAATGCTTTGCTGAGCCACGTTCTGATTAACCTTTGCAGAAGTTTGTGCTAAATAGCAGCAGGCAGAAATAACAAATTTAATTAACAAATTTTCATTGATATTACATTTTTTTCTTTTTGAACTATTTCTAAGAAAACCAGTTGATTTATCATTTTAGGCTCAACCCAGAAAACAGTTTACATTTTCACCTGGAATATTGAGGTGAAAAATCCATGTTTGCTGAAAATATCCCATGCTTCAGTAATCATTCCCTTTACCACTGACATGCATTTCCATGGCCAGAACTCATCTAATTACTTGTCAGGCTGGCTTTGAGCACCTACTCATACCAAGATGCAAGCAGACAGGTCTGTGACCATGCTGCCAGCTCTGAAGCAGGAGCTGAATGCAACCAGAGCAAAAATACAGAGCTAAACTAATAGGGATCTCCTCCATAAAAACATTCTCCAGTGATGCAAAATGTACAGTTACTGCTAATAACAGCAACCAAGCACAAAGAGATACATCTGGAAACATTAATAAAATCATAGATTTAAACACATTTCTCCACTGCAGAGGTTGGGAAATTAACCAATTTAGCAACAGATGAAATTATGAAAAGATGACTGCAACGTATCATGTGCAACACAATTTCAATCATTTTAAAGGGAGATAGTTCAAAAAGAGTCTCTGAAAGCTTCTGTGGAAGGAAGGGGGTGGGAAAGAAAGCACCTGGAGATTGCAGATGGGAAATCTGATGCTCAGCTTTAAAACTGAACAGTGTCTGGTGTCTATAATAGCTACAAACGAAGGCAATCAATATTATATACAAAATACCACTGTAATGCTCTCTAGTCTTAGATATTGCTAAATGAATACAGATGGCAAGAAGTACTTTGATCAGATGGAATACAACATAGATTTTTGTCTCTAACAAAGCTTGACTCAAAACAAGACAAAATGGAATGGGCCAGAAGGTCGTGTTAACCTTGTGGTTTTAGAGCAAAGTGCAGTGGGAGACAAAAATGGCCCAATGTTTAGAAGTTTTGCACATGGGTAGAGCCAGCAAGTCTGGCTGCTATCTGTTATCCTCACATTAGCAGGCAAGGGAAGAAGCATTAATGGGGATTTAAGGCAAAGATTGGTAACCTAATATTAGTGAACCAATATGTCTGTCACTTTTGTGTTCATTAGTTTGATCAAGCTGTCAAAACTTTAGGAGACTGAATGATGGAAATAGATCTAGCTATTCCCATTTAATAGCCAGCACTATTTCTATCTGTGTACAGTCTGCTTCAGCATTCTCCACCAGTGTGGGACCGTAGCAGTGTCAGATGCTGCAGCACTTCACATACAGGCCATGACAAGCTGTTGAATTCTTTGAAAACATCAGAAAAAGACTGATCAGTAAGTTATATGTTGTGTAGAGAAAATACTGAGAACTCAGATTCATCTTCTGAAAATATCAGTAAGTTTCATAGAAACATTTCCCTTCAATGCAAACTGTAGCTGCTTCAATTCGATATCATTTTACAAACACCACTGGATGTGCTTTCCCAGCAGCCTTTTGAGATAAATCAGAGACATAATCTTGGCTCTTTGGCAAACAGAAGCAGAAGGATTCATTTTTCCAAAGGCAGCAGCCTGCATTTGAGCTTATGGCACACCCCATTTTTGTACAGTCAGAGAGCGAAGTGCCTGGCGTAGCCATCTGTCAGCTTGTAGGCACAAGGCTGAGACTCTGGAGACTCCTCTGTTCCTAACGTTCGTTTCCAAATCAGGATACCCTACAAATGAAAATGATTCTTCCAAGTGGGAGGCTAGTCTTCACCAGAGGATATCTGTACCATCACCTACGGCCTTGATGCTGGGGACTGCCATGTGTCTGAGATACCATTCCTATCCTTAAGTGTCATTGAGTAAGGGATTTCTCTAGAAATACCATCATTAATCTCTTACAAAAATCAATCCCTTGCCCTTCATACCTTCATGACTTTTGAAAATACTTTTTCCCTATTTTGTGTGGAAACCCATAGGTGATAAAAAGCATTGCTGCTTCCACAGTGTCATTATCACCTCTATAACAAACAGCCTTTATTGCCTCAAGCTAAATGTAATATTTCAGAGTTAAAGAGTCCAAATCAATATTTTCATTATCCGCACTATAAATTATCCATTAATGGAAGCTCATTAGTAAAGGCACCATCTTTCTCTCCCTTCTCCTCCAAGCATTGCTCTGGGCTCACAGCTGGCATTGCAGGCTATGCAGCTTTATGGAGAGTGTTTCCCTTGGAAATCTCAGGGAAGCCTGCTGGTTCAGGGCTTCAGAAAGTGAGAAGGTAAGAAAATAAGGCACAGCCAGAGCTCTTTTCGTCTTTCCTTTAGGCACAGCAGGAAGATAAGAAATAGGTCATGAATACTCACCTGCTTTGCAAGCTTCAAGCAGGAATGAAGCTGATGGGAAGGATTCTCTTTGAAAGGTGAGAGTACATCAGGACCACATTCTTCCCCTGATTCAGACAAGATGTACTTAACTCAGTTGCCTCCAAGAAGCAGAATACGCAACTTGAAATCCACAGAATGGTCACCACAGCTAGATTAAAATACCAGAGGATATTTGGTTCTGCTGATTTCACTGAATCCTTTGTCAGATCTCTGAGGTGCCCACTAATTCCACCAGAAAAGTAAATAATAGCCAAAGTTGGCAGATTCAAGTATCAGATGACTTTTTTTGTACATTGAGCTAATTAAGGTAAAAGGGGAAGTAGCTTACCTTAATCAGCTATTCTCTCAATATGAAGAACCCAAATATTTCACCCACATTAATAAAGTATCTGAATTTTTAATTTTTTTTAAGTTTAAATTAAATTTTATGTATTTAAACTATTTTATTTAGAAAAGAAAGACAAATCCAGTATATAGGGGTGTTAGTTCAAACCATAGTATTGAAGGGAGCCGTTGCTTCCTGAAGCCCTCTCTGCTGGTACCAGCTGGCAGAGCAGTCTAAGAGTTCAAACCCTTCATAGCTCTGACACATCCAACAAAAGTGGAAACTGGTAATATCATGCAACCATATAATTGGGTGTTTGCATTGCCTTTGCTTTTGCTCGAACTCATCATGCCTGACCATATACTAGCTAAACCAAAAAAAAACCCCTGTAAAAGGAAAAACTAGCAGATAACACAGAGCTGGGGAAGTGACAGGAAACTTCAGCAAGTTATGTTACCTGGTTAAGACACAATGACAAAATGTGGGAGCAAGTCTGCATTTTTTGCCATTCATGTGCTGACCAGACTGCTCACAAATGTACAAGTCCATGCTCCATAAAAATGTTCCCAACAGGCATTTGTATTTCTTTTGGGGTTTTTTTCCAACTTGTTCTCCATGGATGTGTTTTAACGTATTCCTGCTGAAGGAGAAACCAGAGAAATTAGCTGCAATACAGTGAGAAAATAGCTGCAACACAGTATGAAAGGCTTCTTTAATCCAAGAACATCCCAAAGAGCAGGTTTGTAGGACTGTTGTAAGAAGCAGCACAGCAATGGACATTCCTTTGGAGCAGAGGTCCTGGCTCTTTCAGTGCTGGTACAGGCTCCAGCATGTTTGTTTCATCTGCTCTTCTTGGAACAAGGGGTGTGAGAGGTACTCCCACCGTCACATCCTATTGGAGAGCTGCCTCAAGGACAGGCAGAACTCCAGCTGCACAAGTATTCATACTCTTTTCTCCTTTATGCCAAAAATAATTGTTGAAGGATCAACTTCTTTATTTTTTTTCTTATGATATTAAAATGTTTTACTTTCTTAAACTGGTGCATCATCCAAGGTGACTCAGCCTTTTTAAGAGCCTCCTAATTCTCATCAAACCCCTTAGCCCAGACTTGATGCCAAATGACCCAACTGTACCTGTGAGTAGATTTCCTAACTATGATATGACAAATCCATAATTCATTTCATTTATATTGTCAAAGAGCTTGCAGCTATGCCTCTTGTGCCAAGTAAAAGAAGAAGCCCAGGTGCAACAGATTTTAATTTGGATGTGTAAAATAGAGCTGAGTCACCTTCTGAGTTTCTATGACAAACATTTCTTGGTTTATGTCAGTGACACACCAAACTTTTGATCTCAATTGTTTTGACTGAAACATTTCTCGGGGGGGAAAAAGTGCTATTTTATTTAAATTTTCTTTCTGCAGACATCCAGGTTGAATGGAAAAATACTTTTCTTGTTCTCATTCAACCCAAACGTCCCCATTTCACTTGGATCAAAAATAAAAAGGAATTACAAATCTCTCTCCTCATATTTATAGTGCAGAAAATTCACTTTTTTGAGAGGAAAATACAAGGAATAACAGTTTCAAATTGTCTAATATTTCCTCTCGGAAAGCACCATATCATTGAAAGGAATCTATTTCTATCTTCTGCATTCAACATTGTGACCTCACTTTCTAACCTCCAGGTTGCCCATATGTGTTCCTGCCCTTTCTTTCTCCCATGCCTCTCATAACTACACACCGTATCCTGGATCTGTTTGTGTGGGTGGCCATGGAGACACAGCTGGGGTGAACAGTTACCTCATCCTACACTCAGGGACAAACAGTCTGCTGCTGTTGCTGCAAGCAACCAAAATATGTGACATTTTCTCTATCTTAGCTGTTCAAAGCTGCCTTTTTGGTTCCTCTCTCTAATCTGTTTGCCATCATAGCCTCCAACTTAAATTTACATTAAAGACAATTTGAAGGACACATATTTACTTTGTGGTACATTTGTACAACTGTAGTCCAGCTTTAATGCATATAAGAGATATTTCACACCAGGCATTCAGACTGAAGTCAGGGGGGTAGGATGTGCAGAGGTCCAAGCTCTTCAAAAAATTTGTTCTCAATGTCTGAGGGGTACTTCAGACGACTGCCCTGGTGAGCCTTTTCACCCATGGACAGGCAGGTGAAGAGCTGAGCAACTCATCCTCTTTCCCCACAGCAGACAGAATCAGCAGCAAAAGCTGATCCTGCCTCCAGCCTCTCACCTCCAGAGCTCTCTGACATCTGCCAAGTCATACCTTTCTTCCTAGTGGCACAGAAAATCTTCAAAGTATTCAGTATTTGTATTTACCATGGATAAAAAAAATCAACTGGAAGGAAAACCCCTTACATCCAAACTTGTTATTTCTTCTGCTGTCTATACCTCTACTACAGACCTGACAATGAGTTGAGTATGGACATTATGGGAACCTGAGATAGTGAAGCTGTAAATACTCCTGGGGCAGTTTGAGTAAATCAATAAAAGCTTAATGTGCTTGGCACCTTGGTGGGAGTCTCAGCATGCTGCCAAATTTAGCATTCTCATTTTTAATTTCCACCTTCAAATATTTCAAATTATTCTTAGTAGCATCCATGCTTCACACCACAGCTTTACAGTTATTTGCAGAATGCTTCATATTCTGGGTAAGAGAGTGTTGATCTGTTAGCTTCCTTTCTGCTTGATTTTATATTTCCTTTCCTTGGTGGTGGCATTTCAGCATTTTTTCTGCTGCTGTTTCCTTTGGTTCTGAACAAGTCTAAAGTCCAGTGTATGATCAAAAGGTTTTCATCTAGTTATCCTCTCTCCATCAGTAATGTTTCCCCTGCAGCTGACCATCCAAGCTGGAGGTTCATTGCTGTTCTGTGCACTGATTCTCTTGTACTGTAGGAAATTCATATTTGTTCATATCCTGATACTTCAGAATTGATCTATAACTTCCAGTTTCATAAGCAGAGTCACCCTGGAAAAAACTAATGCTGAGACTCACCATGAGTGCTCACGGGAGCCAAGTTCACTATTTGCATTCATAAATCTTCACTGGCATGCACAGCCATGGGCTCAATAATACATTATTTACCTGAGTAATTACCACTGATCAACAACTCCCATGGAGAATTCTTGTGTGCATGTGAACTGAACACAATGCATGAACTGAAAACCTCCAAATGTTTTTTAATTTAGATGGGAATAACTGATTTCTCACGATGAATATTGGGGCAATCACAGTCTCTCTCTCGACATTCCTTTTATAGAAAAGAGATGGCAAACTCTCATGAGTTATTTGTGAGTTGCTCTCTGCTACAACTGGAAGTACATAAAGAAGACATTGTGATAAATGTACATTACAACTCCATCCCATAATTCAAACCTGCAGAAATAGTCAGATGGGAAAAATTTTCTATCATGCACTGCTAAATAGCATAAACTTGGTATTATTCACAATAAAAGGGAATGTTATAGAAGGAAAGGCAACAATGGCAGCTACAACTTGCATCAACCCACAAGCCTTGTCTATTTTATCACTTCCTTAGAATAACAGAAGAAGGAATACATATTTTATTCACTTCTGCTATTGCCATTATGGTCAGCATTACAGACAGGGGGTCTGTCATTGAGAGAAGCTGGTGAAGGTTATAAAACATCAGTTTTAGCTGGCAAATATGAGAAAAAAAATAGCACTCAGAAAAGCTGCTAGGTGGATAAGAAAATGATAGTATGAGATATAACTACAACTTTTAAGTAATGGATAAATTGTTTCACATTTCCTCATGCTCTTATCTGCTCCTTGACATGAAGTGTGACATAGTGAGATGTCACAACAGTGTCAGCTTGTCATGGAGTACATGGAGCCTCACAGCCTCTGAGCTTTCTGGTGAGTAATGCATCACAGAAAAAGGGAGATAAGACTGGATGGGAATCCAAATTAAGAGTTTGTTCCTGCAGCCATGAAAAGCAAAAAGTCAGCTACAAGTGACAATCATAAGGATGAGGGTGGGCTGGAGATTAAGACACAACTTGTTATTCACTGGGCTTGTTTCATCTCCTAGTTTTGGCAGAAATTTGCTTTGTTCCCCATCCCTTTACAGATTAAGGAAAACACACTATTTGTCTCACTTATTTGGATCAACAGTGATGAACAGTAAAATCTGTGTTAGACTGCCACCAAGTTATCACTTCATTGATATCGTCACAGATGACAAATTAGTCAAACAAAACACACTTTATTGTGGCAGGTTGAGTTTTGAATCAATTTTCCAGTTGAAACACTTGCATGGAAGCAACTACTGGCCTGTCTCAGAGCTCACAGCCCAGTTCACACAGAGGGAGGGTGAGGTCAAGACAGGACCAGCAAGACTGCACTGAATAGTCTGAGAGCAAAATCAGTGCAAACTGCACTCTGCTCCCAGCACAGGAATAGAATAGAACTCTTTCTAGAAAGCTTGTTTGGGAGCATCCAATGGCTTTAAGGCATAAGAATGAGTGGAGAAACACAAAACCAAAAACTTAGCAGATAAATGTGTGAACTAGATCAGATAGAAAGAAAAAGAAGGGGAAATAAACATCTAAGTCATAGAAAGATCTCTAGGGAGTCTGCACAACCTCTGGAGCATCACAGATTTTCCAGATTGCATGCAAACTGAGATTTTCAGCATTTGTCCAATTAACTCCCACCAAGAGATGTCCATTAAAATAAGGCCAGAAAAGGTTCCAAGCCTGATTGTGCTATGCAGAGGAGTATGGCAAAATGATGCAAAAACATCTCAATGCCAGGCAAAAATAAACATTATCTGAATGGAAGCTTTTTAGAATTTTCTCCTAACATTTATGATTTAAGATGGAAAGGAAAAAATATGCACACAGTGTCTCTGATATGTTTTATGAGGCAACAGGGGTTTAAGTGGTGAATGGACAGCACTGATGTGACATCACGTTTCTCATTCAGCTTTAACATAAGACACATGCAAGTTATTTTTGTTTGTATTGGGCTGGCAGATGCATCCTATTGAAAAAATGTGCAATGGGAAGCTTGCTAGACAGTGACGCAACACAATGTGCAGTGCCAAAGCAAACTTTGTGCCTGTTTCTTTTCACAATGACATTAAATGAATTGGAAATAAATCCACTGATGTGACTGGAATTATACTCATTTAGAAACCAAGCTCGAGTGAGACTCCCACATTTCTTCTTTGCATGCACAAGGAAGCCAAGAAGTCCTTGTTCTGCAGATCTCCTTTTCCTCTGCTCCGTTAGGGTGTTTGGGCAGTACTGTGCCACTAGGAATGGCCAAAGCTTTTCTTCAAATGAAATTTCATCTCCTCTCCTGCCTTTGAACACCCTGAATTTCATAGAAAGGAGATGACAGGATTCCTTACTCTCTTAGAATGGTTTTACTCAAAAAATATGTACAGTAAAACAATATAGAAAACAGTTCACAAATTTTCCAAGTTTTATGCAAGAAACCTAAAGAAGTAAAGCACGTTTAGACTCCTTGATTTGTCACAAACTTTCTCTCTTTAGCTATTCCTATTTAGCTATTTCTCTCTTTAGCATATGGATCTTTATCTTGCGCAGTTTCGGCTTTTTTCTGCTATTGCCACTCAGAACACTGACCCAGAGCTAAAGAGACATGGCCAGAGCTGAGCTTTTTTGTAGGGTAATGGTTGGATCTATTCATGCACTCTATGAATCTCTTGGATGAATCTTCTTCAGGATGAATTTCATTTATAAAATATGTAAAAATATTATTGTAGACTCTTCCAAGCCGGTTTCAGGCTTTAAATCTAAACCCACTTATTCATATATTTAATTTGACACACATGACCAGTTCTATTGATTTCTCTTTATATTGAGTTCAGTGGAGCTACTCACATATGTCAGGGTAAGCAAAAGTGTAAGTGTTTGTGGGACAGTGATTTAATTGCTCTGATCTCTTTTTTTTTTTAGCTATTCCTCATGAAGGATTGACTGTTAGAGGAAAACACCAAAGGGGAGAGTAAAGTTTCAATCTCTGGTATTTTCAAATTAAGTTTGCAAACATCTCCTGGGAATATGCATCACCAGTCCAAGGCAACTTAACTGAGTTAACTGGGTGAAATATAACAGCCTGAAACAGGCAGAAAATCAGAATCATAGAGTTCTCTTTTTTATCTTAAATGTAGTGATCCTCTGGAAAAAGTCTTCAACAGTAATTATTTTACTCCTTTTGCATCCTTTGATTATTTGCATCCTTTTCAATCTGTCTAGTATCTTTATGTTTTTACACTTGTATGTGTACTTATATGCAGCATATAGTAAAACATATGATGTGATAACACACATATTTCTATGTATTGTGTTCCTATGAACCTACACAACATATTTCTGTGTTACATACCTACTACATACCTTTTCTTTGGACTGAAGGTAGGAGACAAAATATTACACATAATATAGAATAAACTGGCAAATACTTATGCCTTCGATTTTATTTTACTGTTTCAAAGCAATTGCATATTTGTTGTCCCAAAATATTGATAATCCAGCACAAAGTTCTACCTTGTTCTCATTCCTTTTTAGCATTTAAGACCACTGTTGGCTTTTCCTACCCACTCAGTAGCTGGAACATTAAGAGAAAAGACTGAACACTGAACCTATTTCTCAGTGTACACCAGCCTACCCTCGTGCTGACCATGTTCAAGAAACCGCACTAGGAATTTTCTTTTTCCTGCTGAGGAGAGGATGAAGGACGAAAGAATGACCAATTATAAACTCTGTTGTCTTTAGATGAAAGAACCTTTTTGTGGTGTTCTTCAATCTCTTGTTTGGCCTGTCAACAGCAATTTGATAAAGAATGTTCCTATGTCTGACCTGTTTTTTCAAGATAGTAACCTATATTGTGTATCATCTAAAGCCAGGGGATAAGCATCCATTATACTCTGTACCGCTGTTCCTGCAAGCTGAGCATGGCCTTTAAAACCCAGATAAGTTGATTGATAGTTGTGTTGAGAAAGCTGCTACTAACGATATTTTAGTTAAAGGGGGAAAAATTAAAGTTTCTTTAATCTGATTCTCCCCACCCCCAACACCACACTTCAGAGGCCAAAGCTCATGATAACTGTTTTGTGGTGAATGGTCAATTGTTACAAAATTCTAATTGGTTCTGGGTCAGTCCCTTTGAAATGGCTGCTGTGCTCTAGTAATTTTTTCAATTAATTCTTAACAACTGACAAAACTTTGGATCTTGTCAAAAATCATTCAGATTTTTATAGTAGGCAAGAACATGGAACAAGATTAGCCTGGATTAAGAAAGATTCCTACATACATTATCACCAAGGCTATAATTATAGTTTAGCTCTCCTTTTTCTTTGCTCTCAAAATAATGATTAACTAGCTCAGCAGGGTTTTCTTCCCTGTGAGTACTTACTGAATACTTTTATAAGGATAGATTGTAGAAACGCATATGCAGATTCCTTGCTTGATTTATGAATAAATTGCGCAAATGCTATGTTCAGCTAGGAATCTTATTAGACATATTTTCACAAAACTAGATTTTTGGACATGTCCTGTACAGAACAGGACCGGTCTTAGCCAATCTTATGCCCTCACTAAGTCAAGAAGTGACCAAGGACCAGTTCTCCAGCACTGTTACTTAAAGTCTCAAGATTGTTTTTCTATTGAGTTCAGACTTCAAAGAGATGGAGCATGTTGAAGGGCAAAGTCAGACCACATCTTCTTTCACTAGAAGGTCTTCAGACAGACAATGAAACTACCTTTAAGGTCTCTTTTCTATGGAAGAAAAAAAATAATTCTAAGTATAGTGGCTGATTACATCAATTGTTCGTCTGTAAGACAAGCACATTAGTGTGAACAACTGTATGAATTTTTACTGGTCCCTCCTTCTGCAGAAATCTTAAAAATACTCAGCCAGGCGTGTCAGATCACAAGAGATGTTAAATCAAGAGTTCATTAGTAAATCAGATTAGATTATAGACACTAAATTATCTATAACTAGTGTCACAAATGTTCTAATCACTTAAGATTAATCATTTACATAGGATCTAGTTCGTAGCTCTGCCATTTGTTCATGAAGCCTGAAGAATAGAAGTTTGAGTCCTCTGCAACTCCAGACTCTGGTGTGAATCCTTCCGTCATAACTCAGGAACAGACACATTGCTTAACTGATGTTACCCCAGTTTTAAATCCTTGCACCTGATCATAAATGGCCATCCACTACACTGAGATCAACTTTAATCCCCATCACACATTTTCAGCCATTGACCTGCTCTTTATTTTCTATACAAAAATCTATTTTGATGGTGGTTTAATGAACTCATTTTGATCACATTAATTTAAAAACCAGAATATCATCATTGGCAATATCCAATACATAAGTTATAATGTAAATTAAACACATTTTAATCTAACAGGAAAGAAATGTCACGAGTAGTTATACAGACTGGTAACTTTCACTGAATCTTTCTCCAAATGTTGCAACTACGTGCTGTTCCCTTGCCCTCCTTTGAGTTCTCTTTCCATTCATACAGAGCCAATTAAAACTGTGAATTTCTGACTTCTTTTTCAGGACTCATTTATTTGGTTCCTGGCATAAAAACTACGATACTATTGATACACACTTTTCCTGCCATTGGTACTTCTTATCTTGCTTTACAGGCAAGTGGGGTCCCAGTTCTGGAATATTTTTCCCAGAATTACTCCAACAGGAGTTTTTTTCCATCTGGAGAGCTTGCAGAATTGAGCCCTTAACTATTAAAGGAATATGGTTTCCAATGACAATGGATTGTTCTCTCTGGACCTACAATTTGAATTTTAATGACACTAAATCTGGTATTTATAGATTTTAAAATATTTTGAAACAGGTTTCAGTCTCCTCCCTAGGAGTGTGAAAACTGCTGCTCCGTTCAGTTTCTGCGCTCCAGGTTCTCAAGAGCTTACATTATCTCAACTGTTCATAAAAAAATATGAGTATGTGCCACTTCTTCAGCAGGGTTGCTTAAGCCACGGAGAAAGGGCACGATTTCTCACTCTCTTCAGGGAACCATAAGATGAAAAATGTACACTCTTAGCAGAGTTGAAGTCACACTTAAGACCTTTATTTCATGCTCTGGAGAGTGGTCATGAAGGTCTTTCAAAGCGCACAAAGCTGGGCTATGCAGAGCGATTTCTTGCTGGTCATGTCAGACTCCATTCCTTACACTTGCACACTTAATGTTGAACTCCTCCTCAACTTTTTTCTTGCAAGCTCATCCATGGGGTACTTCCAAAGCATGATTAAAATCAACATTGATTTCACCATACTGTCATTGGAAATACTGCTTGCACAGTCTCCATGCATTTACTTACGCAGTAAAATGTGGCTGTGGGGTCTGGATTCTGTGGGTATCCAGATAACTTGAGAACCCAAAGCATGACTTTGGGTTGGGCTGGCCTCTAACATGACAAGAAGACAGCCTTAAATCCAAGAACAAAACACAGTGAAATTAGAGAAAAGTGCTCAAATGCATCTGAATTTTGCTCCTCTTTAATCCTTATTGATCTTTTTAATCTGTTAATAAAATCATTTTACATGCTCACTAATATTGTGATTTTTTATATATTCATCTTCCTAATAAAGCTGTCAAAAACAGAAAAATAATCACAAATATTTGAAAGTTAGTTTCTCTAATTTGTCAACATTTTGTTTCTACTTCAGACATTTGAAATTTCATTCAGTTGATCTGTAATTCTTTTTCCTCTTTCAGAAAAAAAAGAAAAGCATTGTTTCAAATACTAAAATTAACACTTGTCATTTTGAAAATCTTGCATCTAAAAATTCTAATGATTTTGCAGTGTTTCCAGAATGACCAAGAGCCAATTATTTCAGCCAAATACTTCCTTTCCCATGATGGGTTTCAGATGAATCAGCATTTACATTTAAAGAAATATTTTGCTGAAAGAATTCTCACCAGATCTATAGCCAGTATTTCAGTCTGAGGAGAAATAATAAAAAGGAAACATGAACTTTGATACACTAGCCATTAAGATTGTCTTCCACCTGTCAGGATATCAAATTTCTGTAGAAAATGGAATCTCATCTTCACCCTGTCACAGATCTCCCACAGAACCCTGAGCAGCTTGGCTGGTTATCCCTCTTCTTTAATTCTCCCTTTTTCATCCCTGGTTAAATATTGCCTACTAAATGCATGACAAGACAGTATATATTATATAAGGCCAAATTAACTCCTAAAGTGCCCTGACATCCAGACAGAATTAGATCTGCTGGCCAGAAGCTGTAGCAGTGGGAGAGCACCAGCACCAGCTCTGAGTGGGGAACATGTTATACACTTTACATTTGACAGCCCTTTTCTCCCACAGCAGTGATAGAAGGAAATTAGCACAAATCTGAGTCCACACTACACCTCTCCTAGAGATCAGCCAGCCCTAATGGTATGCATGCTCCCCTCACATCTATCTTCCACTTTCATCCCTAAGGAGATATGCTACTCTTCCAGTCATTCTCGTCTGTTCACAGGTAGCAAAGAAGCACAGCAAAATGCTCAGGAGTGTATTACATGCAGATGTAATAAGGATTATATATGTAACCATGGAAATCTTCTCTGATAGAAGATGATTCTGGTTTGCATATCTCTATGTCGTGACATCAAGGACCTCCCTAACTGGGCTTTGTTCTCCAGCACACACAGGGAGAAAACTGGAGTAGATTTCAGGTTACTTCATGTTTTCTCAGCAGAGGATCTCTAACCACACCATCAGCATCATCGCTGATGTGTGGTACACTTGTGTTTGTCAACATTAAGATCATACCCAAGATGAGTCCCATTTTGGTATGCTAAACACATAATAAACCATATTTCTTCTTTACCATTTTCCCTTGGACATAATATTTAGAGCAGTGGGCTCACTGGCAGACACTCTTGAGAGAAATGCTGCTTACTTCAAATTAAGGGTAGGAGCCATAGATCTGCTTCTGTGAGCAAAATATGTGGTGATGTCAATACACCGTGGAGAGATTGCACATCAGGAGTGGGAGTGAGATAGATATATTGGCAGGCAGACAAGAGATGGGTAGGTGAAGAGATAGGTGAATAGGTGGGTTGATAAGAAGATACTTTCTATAAATAAAAGTAAGCAACATATTAAAACCTTGAACAATAATAATAGAATTACTGTCATGTTGCAGTGTATTGTGCCACTGAAATATGAAGAAAAGGGGATATAGAAAACTTTTCCAAACTTTGTGCATCACCAGCTTAGGCACTACTTCACCGCAGCATGAGCATTTCTGTCTGTGCATTTGGGAAGACAACAAGGCAGAACACACACAATTAATACTTCAGGAAAGGGTAAAGAAAAGCTACATCAATAGCAGAAGGATTGGACGGGATCCCAGCTCATAAACCTGAGGACAGAAGAGATTGCACAAGTCCTGATGACACTGTAAACCTTTTCAAAGTGGGGG
Organism: Struthidea cinerea; assembly: GCA_013397865.1. NCBI lineage: Eukaryota > Metazoa > Chordata > Aves > Passeriformes > Corcoracidae > Struthidea > Struthidea cinerea. Next base: position 429,110 of record VZTI01004580.1, on the reverse strand, counting down.
ATTCTAAAAATGTGAAAGTGATCAAACCAAGAAATATAGCCTGAAACTATGCCTCACACAGTCCAAGCCGTTCATTGTGGGGCAGGAGGGAATCATATCTGACCGAGCAGTTAAGCATTGGGAGAGAGGTAATGGCGGTAATTGAGGCACCATCACCAGAACTATTCAATAATAGATTAGATAAGTAGTAGAAATAATGTAGGGGAATATACTGCATGGCACAGGGAGTTGAACTAAATCACCCAGGAGGAGAATAATTGCAATTATAGATCTGTTCCACCACCACTAGGAAAGAGTGGTGCCAGGTGCAAGTATTAATTGTATTAAAAACTAAGCTGGAATGTACACACTCTCAAACATAGGCAAAAGCCATATAAAATATTTTTAGGAATGAGACTCAACCCCATTTCACAGACCTATACATTCTTTTGTTAATTTTAATTATTGCAAAGCTGATGCTGTGTGACTTTGGAAGAGGATTTGACCTACAAAGTCTGTTACAGATAAGCCTCTGCTCCTTCATTTCATTCATGTTGTAGGTGTGTTATATTTGATATGTGAATCTGACATTTCATTGTAGCTTTTATATATTCATAAAATATTTTTCTTGGAATAATCTGAATATATAAAACAGTCTGAGAATATAAACAGTGTATTCTTCAGGTTCTCATAGCAGAAAGCAGAAACAGCACTGGAAAATTAGCACACACAACCTTTCACAAGATGCAAGAGCTTCTCCTTTTCTTTAGCCATTTCTAAGAGCCTGGTGTACCATGCATCTCAGGTCTTGCAACCAGCAAATTAAACCTTTGGTTTCTCACTATTTTTATTGTGAGAAGGATTCATATTCTTTTTAGAAAAGAAAACATCAGGAGAGACTTGTTCCAAGCCACTTGACTTACTTTGGTATCAATACCCCAATGAGTTTGCTAGATGTGTTACTCAGCCTCCAAACAGATCTGTGAGGGTCAGAGTAACCTAATGCAGCCTGACAATAGCACTTCTCCAAAATACAGCTTCGGAGTGAGAAGCCACATGTTTACATAGGCATGCCTTTCAGAAGTTCCCAGAGCCTCTCCCCAAATTGCTTTTACTTACAATGTTTCTGGGTGTTTTCTTACAGCAATCCCCAGCCAGGTTTACTGTGGAAGGTGCTTTCAGTTCAAGTGCTGTCCCCTGCTACTGCTGTCACCACCCTAAGTAACCCCTTCCACACATGAACTCGGCAAATTCAACAGAAAACATGAGGTTTCATTGATCCTGGCATCTGACCCAGGGCAAAAGATTTTTCAATAAAGGGACAAGTAGGCATATTAGGGGACATTTCGCCATTGATTTAGATCAGAGCCCAATGACATGACAAAGGGGACTGATGCCTTAACTGCATCAGTCATCTGCTATTTCTGATAGCCATGCTTATAGACTCTCTGTCTCCCTTGAGACATGCAAATGACTGAGAAATTGAGTTTCATTAAAGGTGACATTTATCTTAATAATTGAGTTGCTAGTTTTAACAGCTATTTTCAAAATATTTTGCATTTCTAAATCAGAATTTCTGTCCAAAAAGTTATTATTATTTTACTATAATAGTCTTCTAACAAAATAACACCATGGAAATGCTAAGAAACAGTTGTTGCTTGGTATGTTTTTAGTTCTGTGAGCTTCTCTGTATGAAAATATAACTGAATTTTCCAGATAGGTTTTCGCAGGATTTATGATGCAATCTGTAAGTTTATAATGCTAAATAGATGTATCTTTTAATTTAGCTGTTATCTTTTCATCTATTTTGCCTGCATCCCAATTTTACAACTTTACCACACAGTTATTAAAAGCTTGTTAACACATGGATATACAAACTAGTGCCATTCTCCTTACCCCCTAAAATGTCAGGTTTGGTAATCTAGGGAAGCAGACACATATGTGAAGTAATTATTTAATAATGGAAATTGAATGCAGATATTTAGTTACAAATCCACAAATTGCAGTGTCTTTTAAAAACACATGCACATCCTACCACATAACATTTCCTACAGAGTAATTAGGGTTCTTCGCATCTATAATTTCACATTAATGACTCTCTAAGCAAACATTGAAACTACACAGTAATATACCGTAACAGCTCCAGGTTGCTTCCCTTGTGCTGTACAAAAAGGCAGAGAGTTATGTCACTGCATGGTCACAGAAGTCATCAAACAATCCTACATGTACAAAACATTGGAGACTGCTAAAAACAAAACTTTTCTCACCATGCAGCATTTTTCAGTGTTTTATTATATGCTAAAGCACACACAAACATACCTGAAAATACAGCAGCACCAGGTATTTACTCAGATGATAATTAGGAATCAATGTGAAGATATTATAAATCTGTTTGCATGAAAGAACGTGGGGATGTTCAGATCTATCAGTTCACACAAAGGATTCACTACAAATCAATAAGACAGTGAAAAATTCAGCAGATGTTGCAACCATTGCAAGGAAAGAGTGAAAGATATTTATCCATGGGTCCCAGCTATTCATTTGCAAAATAGATCTAGACTTGTCACTCATTTAAAAAAATGGAAAAAGGGAATATTTATGTTCACAGAAGTAACTTAAGAAAGTGTATATATCTCATAGTCTCTACATGTGTATGCTGATAGACATCTCCCCGCAGACTGGAACACAGAGAACATTATGGTTAACTGTCAGACAAATCTTTCTGATTTCAGCTTCAGAGTTACTTTAGAAAGATATAATAACTGCATATAGGGATTATTTTTCAGTAAAATATTTTGTTCACAATGCTTAGAAAGAACTAAGAGCTCACACCAATCTCACAGTCATATTGGCTCTGTGTGTAACTTTTATTTTCTCTCTGGTGGCCACAAAACTTTGAGAGTTCCCAGATAAAATACATAGGCAGAACTGAGGTTCTTGTAGCTGCCCTATAGCTGGCTGTTAAAAGAAATGAGGATCTGGATCTGGCAGATTTGGGTAGAACAGCCAGGATGAAAGCTCATCCAGATTCAATCAGGTCTTGATGTTCATCAATTATTAAATGACATCCCCACTTGAAAAGAGCTGTGCTGGTTCAATAATTTAAATTCAAAATAGAAGACAGCCATGAAAGCAAACTTCCCCAGATGATTTTACATATGATGCATCCTCTATAAAGGTTATACTTGTGATTTCTAAATCTGAGTGTGAAAGTAATGAAAAAATCAGAACTGTGGGAGAGGTTCTGTTATTTAATAAAGTGTCACTTCTTTCTGTATAACAAGTCACAAACTGACAAAAAACCTTTGAGCAAGCTAGGGCGGCCTCTGCTCCAACCAAGACAGGTCAGAAATCACTGTCCCAAAGGACACATATGGTTGCAGCAGACTGAGGAACCAAAATTCAAAGGTGGGTCTGTACAATGAGGTCTTTACACAATGCTCTGCCACTACCTTTGTCCTCAGACTCCCCCATCATTTCTGGTCTGGCACAATACCCAACTGTCCTGGTAGACTCATGATTTGTAACTGGTTTATTGGGTTTCTGACTCCAGATACAGCTCTTGATACTCTGACCACATAGCTGCTTGTAAAAGCAGCCTCCACTGCCCACTAGGGCATAAAAGTCTCACAGCTGGGCACAACAAAATTTTCCTTGCAAATCTCTTACGTGCTGCTGTGCTTCTGCCCTTAGAGCCACCTTCAGGCCTCTCCATGTCTTCCTCTCCTGCTCCTTCTAAGCAACTGCAGATTTTCTGATCTTGCAGACTTTCTCTTCTTGTGTATTCTGAATTGCTTATTGTGCTAAATAACTTGATTTTGATGATACAGCTGGGAATGTTGTGCTATGTTCACACTGGACATTCCTTTCGATTTCTTTTCCTAGAATGTCTGGTAAAGTTTTCTGGTCTCTGTTGGATTATATATAAAGACCAGCACCAATGTAATTGATGTGTTGAGAGCAGGGAAGAGGCAGAAATTATTGTCCCCCCTATGCACTGATTATATTGCAATCACCATTTCCCATTCCAGAACTCACTGTTTTTCTCTAGAGTTAAATTATTCTCTGAAATGAAAGGCTTTTATTACTAAAACACAGAATGGGATGCAAGATAAATATTCCTGAAATTATGATGCTTGATGGACCCTATTTTTAGTAATAAACATTTTACAGGTTTTTATTTTAACCTGTTTATATGATCTCTACTTTAAAGAGACAGATGAGCTGGTTGACAACCACACCTCTGGATGCAAGATCATGTTAAACATCAGAGTTGAGACAAATGTAGATGCATAAAGCAATGAGTTTCAGGCATTTCCAAGCCTCTCCAGTAAATTGATAACTTAGTTTCAATATGGTTACTATTTCACATTGCAACTATAAGTATATTAAAACTTCAGATTCTTTTAGAAGGAAAATATCTTAGGGACTCGATCTGACAAATTCTGCTCTAAGTCAGATATACTCTAGAGGTCTTATCCTTGCCTCCTCATCAAGAGAAAAGCAGAAGGGAAAGCAGAATCAGAGCAAGCCCAAGTTTAACCTGCAAAAGGAGCCCACTGCATATATTCACATGAATAGGAAAAGGTAATAAACTACTGGCTTTACAAAAAATAGTGTAGTTACATGTGCACTGCACAGAAGATGCAGAGAGAGCGACTTTACTGTGTGCCTCTCCGAAGTTATATCTTCTTGTTCATAATGATTTTGGATTATCCATGTTGTTCTCTTTCTGAGATTCTGCAATGAATTTTTATCTTCCTTAAGTTTTATTAATCTTGCCTAGATTCAAAGGAGTCTCCCCTGGGAGATAAAGCTATGACTCCTTTTTCTTTATCTAATTCCTCTAGTGTCAATCACTGGTGGCTTCCTTGCAGAACATGAAACATACCCACTTTTTGGGGTAACACTGCAATCCTCCCTCTAAGAGAGATGAAACCCTTCTTTTGCATATGAACATATAAAATGTGTAGTAAGTTCAATCCTTCCCATAAAAAGGGGAAGAAAAGATAAGTTACCATTTCAAGTTAGCCCAAAAAGAAAAAGAAAAATATAGCAAATCCATGGAAAGGGGAGAAGAAGCAGGAAAGTTTTCATACTCTAGATCAACCCCTAGTAAGGCCACAGAGCTATGCTGAGTAACTCCCCTCTCTAGCCTTTAGTACACCTTCCCTCACCTTGTGCAGGTGAGCCGCAGCCCGGTCAGGAGCAGAAGTCTAAATAGCAGGGGAGCTGACAAGAAGGGCGGGCACAGTATCCTTGTGCTGGTCCATCAGGGTGTATATGTATGTGATGATTAGAGAACAGCAAAGAAAATCAACACAAAATGGTAACGAGTGCCTGGTCCAGCCACCCGATTAGGAGACTCCAGTGGGAAACCAGTCCTATGGGAGTTTTCTAAAACCTGCTGACAGAGCAGAGAAGTAAGAAGGCTTACTGTCCAGCAGAAATAATTGAATTTTCTAATTATCAGCACATTTTGTGCAAGAAAATTTGTGTGATTTTTCGTCCTTACCCAGGGAATTTTACAGCATAACAGGTGATATGAAAATCAGGTTTTCTGAAGCTGCTGGACTTAGAATGAGCCTTGTGGGGCTTTTATGAATAGATGGAGGAGAGAGATATTGAGCAGATTTTTTAAGCCCTTTTATTGCACTCTTTCAATGAGCAATGCATTTGTGTATGTATACAATGCATTTATGTATGTACTGCTTTTTAAATATATTTTCCTGTTGATAAATGTTGTATTTAATTACCATCTTTCTTTTGGAAGATTCAGGTGCCAGGTCTTAGACATACCTTTCTTTACTATTCAGTTTATAGAGCATTCCAAGGCAGCCTGTTGGTACGTATGTGCCATACCTAACACAAGGGATCTCCCAGCACAGCCTGGGCTTCTACTTATTGTTATAATCTTTAAAAAAAAAATTAACCATTGTATATGAGCTTTTAATAGGCAATATGGAAGAACATCGTGTCTTCCACACACTTCTCATGCAGTTGCACTATCTCTTTTCATTGCATCAAACCTTTATAGCACGTTTTTAAATCTCAGTTCCAGCAGCTAATCAGCTCTAGCACTGTTTGGAGCTGGGGTTGATTTTCTGGTTTGGTTTGGTTTGGTTCGTTTGTTTGTTTGTTTGTTTGTTTGTTTGTATTTTTTCCCTCAAACTGTTTCCTAGCTCTCACAGAGTTTTTGAGAGTTTGAGGGTTTGTGTTTTTGTTTTGGTTTTTTTTTGGTTGAAGTTTGAATTTTTTTGGTTGATTTTTGATTGGTTGGTTTGGGGGCTTACTTGGAGTTTGTTTGGGGTCTGTTTGCCTGTTTGCTTGTTTAGTTCTGTTGTGGTCTGTTTCATTCCTTGAAGTGGCCCATCAACAGGTTAGGCAGTACTGAATGTCCTGCTTACAGCAATCCCCTATTGTAGTAAGGAGTAATTTATAATTGCAAACACAATTGTTTATAGCTGTAAAAGAAATGTCAGTAATATTCAGTGTGATCAGCACTGACCACTCGGCTGGGAATTCCGATGCATCCTGAACTTGGTTTTCTTCAGAGAAAGCCCCCTTGCTACTGGCCGTGCTACCCTGCATAGCAACAGTTTGGATAATACTTTTCGCCAATACTCTCAGAACCACCACTTATATCTTGATGGGAAACGAATATTTTTTGATAGCTATTTACTTTGCCTAGCTACACCGGTGTGTCAGGCTTTCGTTGTTCATGAACTCCTAACGATCGTGGCTTTGGGGTCCGTCAGCAGCAAACTGTGAAACCTGACTGCGTGCTTACTACTCTTGCATGCAGAAAAAACAAACCTCCCTCCGTTTTCGTGGGTCCGTATTTTCCTCCAGCTGCTTCTGTAGCTCCAGCAACAATTTGGAGGGAAAAATGATAAAACAGAGACAAGACTGAAAATGGTTTGAAAAATGTGGTGAAAAGTAGATCAATTGCCAAAAAACGATTTCTGATATAGTTATTTTTCACCAAGGAGACATCCGAGGCTGCAATCATGTGGAAAGACAGTGTCTATAATAAAGTTTAGTTCCATGTTAAAGAACTAAAGAAAGGGACCTTAGTGTACAGCTGTTGTATCTGATTAAACTTGCATTGGTAGGGATTTAGAAAGAGGTGGACTTGCTTCTACAGGTATTGATTAATCTGGTGGCAGTAGTCGAGTAAGGGCTTATCGACATGGGAAATATTAGAACAAACAATCAAAGGAAAGTTCCAATATAGATCATCAATTATGAAATACAGACAGGAACTATAGATCATCACCCGGGGAAATAAGGACATCATCACTTGTATGTGTCTCTAAGTGTTTGTTAGACACAGAGCAACTCGCAGACTCAGATGATTTTAATTTCTTTAACTATCATTATAAATTCAGACCAGAAAAGAAGCGTGGGTCGTGCGATCCAGACCGTCAGTTCGTCGCCTGTACCTTCCCGGGAGCGGCAGTTTGGGGAAACCTGAGCTATGAAGTGCACCCGGCAGGTCCCCTTAAGCGTGTGCACTTAGTTACACCACCCTTGCCACAGCCTCGCTACCTATTTTTTTTT